>CM024336.1:24431754-24821662 GCA_014170255.2 Drosophila triauraria
AAATTGGCGTCAAAAATACGTCATCTGCCTACAGCAAGAAACTTCTCTAGATCGCAAGTTGTAGCTTCTCGTTCGAATCGTCAGCTTTCTGCATTTGCTTAGTCGCTTCTTCTCGAATAATTTTGAACGAATCCTGCCGGTCATACATCAAGGAGCGATCATCTAGCATATTTAACTTCCTTAACAAGGGAGTATGTTGAACCCGACGTTACCATATGTTGACCAAAAGCCATATAGTACGGAGTAGTTCTATACTCGAGTGGATCGAGGACCTTAAGGCACATATTTTATTTAGGTACTCATCCCAGTCCTTTTGATCTGGACGAAGATAAGCCCTTATGCCCGAGACAGAGCGGTTCACGCGCTCGGAAGCGTTGGCTTGGGGCGAATGGACAGCTGTTAGTGTGTGCGATATTTCGTACTGCATTAGCTTTTGAAATGCTTCGGAACGAAATTGAGAACCGTTGTCTGAGACGACTGTTTCCGGTACTCCATAAGTCATAAACAGCTCTCCTTCTAGATACTTGATAACGACAGCATTTATCTTCTTGACCGGTTTTAAAAATACGAATTTAGAAAAGTGATCAAGAACGATGAATATTCCGATATTACCACTTCTTGAACGTGGGTATGGTCCAAGAAAGTCAATGAAAATACGTTGGAAAAGTCGATCAGTTTCTGGTGCTTTTCGGCGATTTCGTAGCATTGCAAGTCTCACACGCATTGACGTCTGCTTTTACATCCGGTACGAGTCGAGGCCAAAAATAATATTACCTTACTCGCTCGATAGTCTTATGTATTCCTCCGTGGGAAGCTAAGGGACTATTGTGCGCTTGAAAAAGAGCTTTAGGAACCAATTCTGCGGGTATCCACAATTTCCATGCATATTCGTCATGCTTCTGCTCTCCAGTTAAATGTTCTGCTTTCCTGTAAACATATCCACCTTCCGTTTTAAGATCAGGAAAGTTATCTTTATTCGCATTAACCTTTGCTACTAGATCCCTATATTCAGGAGATTTGAATTCCTCTGATCCTAGATCAACAAGCAAACCTTCTTGCAGATCTATAGCTGCTACTTCGTCTTCATGGACACGCGACAAAGAATCTGGAACAACATTCAGAGTACCTTTACGAAATCTTGAAACGATATCTTTGCAGAGCTAACGCCCATCGAGCTAATCGCGAGCTAAGATCGTGATTTGACATAAGCCGTTTCAGCGAAGCGTGATCAGTTATAATGGTGAACTCGTGACCTTCCACGTAGGCTCTAAAATTTCTTAAAGCTACAATAGCAGCCAAACATTCCTGCTCGGTCACAGTATAATTGCGCTGAGCTCGAATACATTTTTTTGAAATAAACGCAATCAGACGCTCGTCCCCTTTCTCGGATACTTGCACTAGCACAGCACCAACCCCAGACTTGCTAGCATCGCAATGAAAGGCGAATGGCTTAGAAAAGTCCGGGCTACATAATACCGGAGCTTCACGAAGACGACTCTTTAACACTTCAAATGCTTCTAGCGCTTCGGGTGTTAAAGAAAATCTTCTCTTGTTGTCATAAGATCGGTTAAAGGGAAGCAAGAGTCGCGAAATTCGGAACAAATTTACGGTACCAACCATAAACCCATAAAGCTCCTCAAGCCTCGAAGAGTTTTTGGCACCGGAAACTCGGTAATTGCTTTCTCACCTTTTCAGGGTCTGTTCATCCGCAATCACCTATGACATGGCCAAGATAGCGAACCCGTCGCATGCAGAAATGACTTTTGCCAATATTGATTGCCAATCCTGCACGCTTGATGTGAACGGCTATCTCCCTGAGAACATCAAGGTGACTCTCGAAGTTAGACGAAACTACTAAGAGATCGTCAAGGTAGACGAATACTTCGTTTCGAAGATGTGCGGGGACTACTTTGTCCATTAAGCGAGACATGGTACTGGTGGCATTGCACAGTCCAAAAGGCATCACCTTAGATTGGTAAAGAGGCCTACCAGGGACTGTGAAGGCAGTCTTATCTCGGGATTGTACTTCTAGTGGCACTTGCCAATAAGCATCTTTCAAGTCGAGGCTTGAAATATACTCAGCCTTAGGTAATCGACTGAGGATTCCGCTAGTTTGGGGGAGTGGATACGCGTCCTTCTCAGTGAAACTATTTACCTTTCGGCAATCTAAACAAATTCTCACTTTGTCCGGTTTCGTTACCATGACAATAGGAGAAGACCACGCGCTTTCTGATTCCTCAACCACACCTAGTCTCAACATTCTGTCGATTTCTTCGTACATACTCTTCTCCACAGCAGGCGAAACTGGCAAATGCCGCTGTTTGACTGGTTTTGCGCTACCTACATCAATCGAATGGGTTATCAAGCTGGTCTTACCAAGTCCTTCCTGTGTAAAGGAAGGAAAACAATTGATACCATTTGCCAATTTAGCTTTCTTTTCCTCAGATAAGTCGTGTTGGTCAACCTCGACATTACTGTTACTAACATCATTCGATTCTAATTCCGATATGCATAAATCCTTGGGAAGAAGATCGTAAAGTCTCCAGAAATCTATACCCAAGTAAAGATCTTGTTTTAGAGAAGGCACAATATAGATATGTAAAGATTTTCTAACAATCTTGTACTCTACGTCAACTTTCATTTTGCCTACTATGCTTTGTGGACTTCCATCTGCCGTGGTAGCACTAACGTTCGACGATTTGTAAACATAAGGCTTTAACATTATTTCTTTGGCTAATTCACCGCCAAAACAACTTATTGAAGCGCCAGAATCAAGTAAACCGTAAACAGTACGATCTAATAATCGTATGGGCAAGAATGGACGAGGATCTCGAGTACCAGTAGGAATCGAACAAATGTATTTCAATCCACGTCTGCAGTTTCTAACACTCTGCCAAAATAATCTGATTCTCCTAGAGCTTCGAGATATTGGTTTCCGAATTGGTGGTTCAGGACAAAAGAAAGGAATAGGAATATCTGGTAAACTTTTAATTTTACAATGCAGTAAACTAACACCGCTATTTGGAACTTCAGGGGTTATTGTTGGTGGTGCTTCTGAATATGCATCCACACTTAATCGGTCATTGTTGACTGGTTTCGAGCGGCATTTGGTTATTATCCCTAACTACAGCACTACTTGAGCTTGCAGAAGTACCCGGGCTTTCTTCAACTGGGTTTCTATTTTCACTAACTTCTGTTTGCCGACTTCTAGATTGAGATCGAGTTTGTAAGCCTTTATTATCGGCTACTGGCCTACAAGACGTTTCGCAAACAGGACAGCTTTCGCTTTTCTTGAAATGAGCTTCTAAGCACTTCTTATGAAACTCATGGTTGCATAAAGTTTTAAAAATGTCAGTTGCGGACTTAATTTCAGTTTTACATAACGGACTGGCTTTGAGACTTCCTGAGAGCCTTTGCCTGGTGATCGGTCTGAACCCATTTTCAGATAAGATAAAGATAAGATAACGATAAGATAAATACAACCAAATGTCGAGTTAAACATTTGACCAAAAGACTTAAAGAAAATGTATAAGAATTTCCTAAACAAAAGATAAGATAAATATAAAGATAAATTTGAATAGATATGAATCAATTTAAATCTGAACTCAATGCTCGATGTCCCTTGATCGCAGGATAATATTATTAATAACTGTACTTTCTCGGAAAAATTTAAAAATTAAAGCCATAGTTTTGTTTGTTTTCTATCTTTCAACAAACATAGACACAAAGAAGGGAGATTGTTAGAATTCATCAAAGTTAAAACGGCCAACATATATTCGAAAACAAAACTGCTGTATTCCTGCTTTACCTTTAATAAACTCCAACTCCTCAAAGGCGAATTGAATTTAAATCTTCCCATTAGTCATTCGCGGATAGGGCACTTCTCAGAGAGTGTACCACTATATTCCATGACGTTTGAACGTAACGAAAATTTTCAACTTCTAAAGTTTAGATTTGGTAAATCAGACAGGGCCAGAAGATCGAAAATGTTCGATGCTTTCCGTATTTTCCTCTACCTAATTATTTCTCACCAAAAAAAACGTCTTCAACGTTAAAATTTAATTGTGGCCAAGATGAAAACTTACATTCTCTATCTCTGTTCCAAAGCAGTTAAAAATCAACGAGAAAACTTTGTATAGAAATGAAAGTAAAGATGAAATTTGGAAGATATAGAAAAAGAATTTGAATTTGTCTATCGGTGACTCTAAATGAGTTATTACTGTACTCACTAAGGCCCTAAACGTTGGGGCGCCACTTTTCTTAATAATAATATGGAATTATAACTGTAGCGTGTAACGACTGGGAGAAGTGTTTTGAATCCGGTGCAATCTCTAGTTGCGGGTGCTTGCTATAGGATCCGGCTCTCGCTCGTCGGCTTTGGGGGTGGTGGTCTTGCTTGTACAGATCCGAACACTAACTACACCTTATTATTGCGAAGACTAGAATTGAGCAAGCTAGCGACAAGAGAGAATACGATAAACGGAACCGGAAGAGAGAATAGACAAATTCAGGAAGGGAAAGGATGGTATAGAAATGATTGAGAGAAAGTCAGAGAAAGCGAAGCCACTGTTGTTGTTGTGGTCGCATTTTGCCCGCCCAACCTATGATCACCTTTCTGGGAGAGATAAGCTCCGGTGACCCCTTCAATACCCTACGATTTCGGGTACATCGGCAGAGTTCAGAAAGTTATGGTTTTTGTTCTTCATGATTTAATTTGAGATTTCTTAATAATAATTATAATTGAGAGATGTGGACATTAAGATAATATAAAGACGAATGCATGTTTATGTAATAAGGTAAAGTAAGGTATATGATAAGGTAAGTTATAGTAATTATAATTATATAATTAAATATAGAATTTTAAAGTTTGTATATTTTAATTAAAATTCAGAATTTTCAATTTCTGTAGATGTTTTTTTTTTAGCTTCAATATGTTTCAACGTTGTTAAATAATAGATAAAATTTACGTAAATGTTAAAGAGATCTTTAAGTTTTAAATCAAAACAATTAATTAAAGTTTGCATTCAAGATTTTTTTTTTTTTTAGATTAAGTTTAGCGAGAGAGTTCGAGAGGCTTTGTTTTGAGTTATATAAGAATGGCGAATAAATTCATAATAAACTGCAGTAACTCCAACGATGAAGATCGATCTCCAAATAGGGTTTGCTGTAAATAAACTTAGCGGCTTTTGCCGAGGGGAAAAATAATATTTGCATTCGGGACTCAAAAAGAATTAAACTCGAAATATCTCATAAAATTTTCCTTAAATATTTTTTCCGTTACCATCAATACTTTTCGAGATAATCGCTGTGGACAAAAAACTTTATAAAATCATAGCATTGAAATGGTGCATGCAATTTGAAAGACAAAAAATACGGTTATCCTTTTTTCAAACATATTTTTCATAAAAAAATACTAGACTAATCTAGGTTTAATATTAAGCGGGTTTTTAATTAAAACAAGTGGGAAAGCTACAGTCGAGTGTGACCGACTGTAAGATACCCGGTACCCAAAGCATTGTGGGTAAAATTAAACAGCACATGAACATAGAAAAAAGGAAATTTTGACAACTGAAGACAAATATTGCTATAAAAATGTTGAGCAACACTCAAAAGAGACAAATGTTGCTAGGAACATGTTGGGCAACTCTCAAAAGCGACAAATGTTGCTAGGAACATGCTGAGCAACACCCAACAAGATAAATGCTGCTAGGAACATGTTGAGCAACACGCACTTGCGCTCTCTCGTTTAATAACTTCTATGTTTATCATCCGATTTTTCAAATTTTTAGAACACGTCCACGATTGCCTACTTGTTAAGACTGTCTATTTATTTTTTGCCGAAAATCACTCATATGGCTAATATTTCGTTTTTTACTATTTTCGGGGGCGGAAGTGGGCGTGGCCAAATTCTAAAACAAACTTGATCTGCGTGCAATAGATTCCAATGTTGTCACCAAATTTGGTAACTCTAGCTCTTATAGTCTCTGAGATCTGTTGTTTCACACGGACGGACGGACAGACGGACAGACGGACATGGCTAAATCGACTCGGCTGGTGATGCTGATCAAGAATATATATACTTTATGGGGTCGGAAATGCCTCCTTCTGCCTGTTACATACATTCTCGGTTGGCACCAACTTATAATACCCTTGTACCCTACGGGTACCGGGTATAAAAAACGGTTTTTAATTTTTTTTTGTCTCAGGGCCAGTCGATATTCGCTCAAATTTATTTTTCCAGGTAGAGGAGGTTCAGATACATAAGAAACAAAAAATCTTAGAAAGGTAAAATTGTGTTTGCTAGGAAAAACTACAATTATTTTCATTGTTTATCCATTAATTACTTTTGGAAAGGGGTGTTTCGCAATGCAGCTGCGTACAGCTGTTGGAATTGTCTTTTTTGAACGTTGCTCAACATGTTTTTAGCAACATTTGTCAACATTTTGTTTTTTCCATGTCCGTGCACCCAGAAAAAAAATATTCCTAAAATTTTAGGAATTGGCGATTCATTGCCTAAAATGAAATTTTTCGGCAATGATGGCCTAAAAAATAGGTCATAATGCCAAAACGCCACATTTTTAGGCCATGGGATGCCTAAACATTTTTCTTCCTCATGTGTGCATTTAATTCCCAACTGGTTCTAACATCCCTGGCATGGAGTGACAGTTAACGGCCAACTCTTAGATATGTTTGTGCTACGGAAGTAGCAAATCTCTACTGAAACAGTAAAAAAAAAATACTGTATGCATTTTGGAATACACCACCTTAAGCCTAGTACTAAGATCAACGAAAACCGCTTACGGAATTTCGTGACCGAAATTGCGATATATTTCGTTCGGGAACCAGTGTGACCGAAGAAAACAAAGAAAATGGTCAGAATCGGTCAAGATCGGTCACACTGACTTGTATTTCCAGCTGTGTTTTGTAAAGCCTAGTACTAAGATCAACGAAAACCGCTTACGAATTTCGTGACCGAAATACGATATATTTCGTTCGGGAACCAGTGTGACCGAAGAAAACAAAGAAAATGGTCAGAATCGGTCAAGATCGGTCACACTGACTTGTATTTCCAGCTGTGTTTTGTAAAGCCTAGTACTAAGATCAACGAAAACCGCTTACGGAATTTCGTAAGCGAAGTACGATATATTTCGTTCGGGAATTAGTGTGACCGAAGAAAACAAAGAAAATGGTCAGAATCGGTCAAGATCGGTCACACTGACTTGTATTTCCAGCTGTGTTTTGTAAACAAACTTTATAAATAAACTTTAAAAGAAATTAATTTAACGAACTTGATTGGGCGTATTATTAATGTAATGTTCCGTAATGGAGTTGAAGGCAAATAATAGTGGCGCTACCGCCATCGCCGCCAATAAAAAAAATATGCAATAAAATTGTCAATAAAAACACAGAAAAAAGTTAATTTATGTACTAAATTGCATATAATATGGCTTGCCTTTACGACTTTTATCAATTCCACATTATTCTCACGGCTGTCGAAGCGCTACAACCGAGCAGCGATTGCCTCCTCCCCCTTCCCCTGCATGCTGCTTACGAAATATATGCAATTGATATAATTCGCTTACGGAACCACAGCTGTTTATTAGTGTCTTTTGCCAACCGTTTTACCCGGTTCGCTCACGGAATTTCGTTCATCTTAGTACCCAACCAAACGAAATACCACAAAATTCTTCTCTTGCTCTTTTCGTTCTTTTTTTTTATACGAAGTTTTTCGTTTATGGATTTTTTTCGTTCATCTTAGTACTAGGCTTAAACAAACTTTATAAATAAACTTTAAAAAGAGAAATAAATTTAACGGACTTGATTGGGCGTATTATTAATGTAATGTTTCGTAATGGAGTTGAAGGCAAATAATAGTGGCGCTACCGCCATCGCCGCCAATAAAAAAAATATGCAATAAAATTGTCAATAAAAACACAGAAAAAAGTTAATTTATGTACTAAATTGCATATAATATGGCTTGCCTTTACGACTTTTATCAATTCCACATTATTCTCACGGCTGTCGAAGCGCTACAACCGAGCAGCGATTGCCTCCTCCCCCTTCCCCTGCATGCTGCTTACGAAATATATGCAATTGATATAATTCGCTTACGGAATCACAGCTGTTTATTAGTGTCTTTTGCCAACCGTTTTACCCGGTTCGCTCACGGAATTCCGTTCATCTTAGTACCCGACCAAACGAAATACCACAAAATTGTTCTTCTTGCTCTTTTCGTTCTTTTTTTTTTATATGAAGTTTTCCGTTTATGGATTTTTTTCGTTTATCTTAGTACTAGGCTTTAATTATTTTAAATGGTTGTATTAATATATAAAATCAATATTATATATTTATATAAAAATCAAGTTTTAGGCTTATATTGCCTAAAAATGAAGTTTTAGGACAAAAATTGCCTAGAATTTAGGCATATTTCTGTTGCCTAAAATTTTGTCATTTTGGAAAAAATTGCCTAAAAATATGGCATTTTGGACAATTTTTAGGCAATAACTGCCTCGACTTCCGTTTTAGGTCAAATGGACTAAAATTTTAGGCAATTTGGCAGCTGTTTAGTCCATACATTTTTCTGGGTGTGTGCAATTTAATTTCACGCACAATACTTTGGGTACCGGGTATCTCACAGTCGGTCACACTCGACTGTAGCTTTCTCACTTGTTGTATTTGACCACTTTTGATACTTTGAGCCAGGCTCTATCGAGCCAATTGGTTATCAAAATGGTCCTGAGTTTTATTTGAGTACTTTGTACAGATACCGACTACACCCAGAAAAAATCATGGACTAAAATACTCCCAAATTGCCTAAAATTTTAGTCCATTTGACCTAAAAAGGAAGTCGAGGCAGTAATTGCCTAAAAATTGTCCAAAATGCCATATTTTTTGGTAATGGAAACTGGCCTAAATTTTATGCAATTTTTGTCCAAAATAAAATTTTTTTGAATATTTTTAGGCAATACGATGCCTAGAACTTAATTTTTAGGCAATATAAGCCTAAATCTTGATTTTTATTTAATATTGATTTTGTATTAATACAACCATTTAAAATAAAAAAAGTGTATTCCAAAATGCATACAGTATTTATTTATACTGTTCCTCCGATTCCTAAAATGTATGGCCTAAAAATATGGCTAAAAGGAAATTTGTAGGCAATGAATCGCCAAGTCCTAAAATTATAGGAATTTTTTTTTCTGAATGTAGAAATTTACCAATTTAAATTCTACCGACCTTCTGAAAACTAAGCAATTCGTTTTGGATAAAACTCTTTTAATAGAGCTGAAAAGGGATACAAACTTTGGTGGGCGAAGCAAGCATTCTTTCTTATTAAAAATGGAGCATATTTAAAATTGTTTTCAATTAAAGCCATGTATGTATATAATATCTTAACAATTCTAGAATAATGTCACAATGAAAGTACCATTTTTGAATTAGTTATTTACCATTATAGCTACATTTGTTCATTAGTCATAACTAAATACCCTCTGGCTCAGGCTTAAATAGCCGCCTATCAGGCTGTTAATATCCTAGCCTTGTTTTTGTTGTGATATTCTTTCAACACGACTTGACAAAATTATTAATAAGCTTGCCCATGACTCGCGGGTGAATAAATGGTCAAACAAGAGAAGGAAAGGCAATGGGGACAAAAAACTTAAGGACGAAGCACAATGCACAGTAATGAAGAACAACTAAAAAAAATCAACAGCGGCTAGAAGATGGAACAGAAGTGGCTTCCACATGAGGCAGAACATGGCAGGACACCCCGTTCTCCGCTTAGGGATAGCAGCAGCAGCAACAACAACAAGAACAACAACAAGAACAACAACAAACAACATGTCACTAAAGGACACTTGAAAACTACTATTTAATAAATGAGCGCACAGAGGTCGGTCGACCATGTGAGACACAGGAGTGCCGGCACGACTGTGTGTGTGTGCGCCCTAGAGAGCGATGGCGGACGTGCGACAGAGAGCGGCGATTCGTCGACGTCGCTGGGTAAACAAACAGAGTCATTTTGCAATTCATGCATTTCCTGCGGCAACTAATTAAAAGAGTCATTCATCAGAGGCACAGGCACAGGCAGTGATGTGATGCGGAGCCCCTCCGCCACGCCCAACTTCTGCCTCTCCCTCTGTGGTTTTTGCACCCCTGTGGTGGGCAGACGGAGGAGGTGCAGGGGTCAGTTCCTGTATGCTTTGTGCATGCTTATTACTGTTTGCTACGTGTTTGTGTCCCTTGGCTCCACCTCCTCCCCAACCCTTAGCAGCGTCCGCCCCTCGTTCCACACAACTTGTTTGGTTTAACGTTTTTATCTTTTGATACACTCAAATATGATACACACAATAGTCCAGGCCGGCACACACGGATTGCACACTTTGTGAGGCACATATACCTGGGAAATGCTCGGAGATTGTTGTTGTACTTTGCTTCTATATTTCTGAAGTTTGTTTATTATTTCAACACATTTAAATGAGCAGAGTACGATGAAGTGTGGAGTCTGCAGAACATCTCCCAAAATGTCGAGTTCTGAAAGGTGACATATTTAATTTAAAAACCCTTTAAAATTATCTAGAATTCCAAAAATTCCCTGGTCTATTTGTCCGTCTCTATGCAAACTAAGCTTTCAGTATTAGAGCTCCTATTTTTATACCCTTGCAGAGGGTATTATAATTTTGCCACGATATTTGCAACGCAGTGAAGGAGGCATCTCAGACCCCATAAAGTATATATATTCTTGATCAGCATCACCAGCCGAGTCGATCTAGCCATGTCCGTCTGTCTGTCTGTCCGTCTGTCTGTTCGTCTGTCTGTCTGTCCGTCTGTCTGTCCATCTGTCTGTCCGTCTGTCTGTCGGTTTCTACGCGAACTAGTCTCTCAGTTTTGAGCTATCTGGCTGAAATTTTCAGCATAGTCTTATTTCTTTAGCACGCAGTATATATGTCGAAACGGCCGAAATCGGACCACTATATCGTATAGCTGCCATAGGAATGATGGCGAAATTAATGTACAAAAATTTTAATTTCTCTGTTTTTCAACGAATTTCTATAAAGTTCGAGATATAGTCGTTTTTATACTTCTAGAATTACGGTTTTAATTTCATTAAGATCGGACAACTATATCATATAGCTGCCATAGAAGGGATCGGTCGATTTATATGAAAATGTAAAATTCTACATGTAAAATGTAAAATTTACAAAATTTACATAATTTGACATTCTTTTTTACATTACCAAAATGGATCGATTTTCAATGATCCAATTGCTGACTGCAAGGGTATATAAACTTCGGTTTACCGAAGTTAGCTTTCTTTCTCGTTTTTAATATATTCCGAGATTTTAGCATTTTTATGATTTCTATATTCTAACTACTACATTTCGAAGATCAAAATCGGATGACTACGTATATCATATTAGTTGCCATTTAGGCGATAGGTAATTTTATATAAAAATCTACTACTCCACACCCAAAAATTCGTTATCGAACCCTAGGGATTCTTCTGGATCTATGGCTTACAACCTCACGTGAAATAGCCCGTTCCACACAACTAAAATATTTAGCTTTGATTTGGTATCTTTAAAATATCAGCCTAATAGTTCCGATGAAATTTAAATGACTATTTAAATTGCTTAAATTAAAGGACCATATTTTGAGTTTAAATTCGATATCTTAAAAAAAACAACGAAAAAATGAATATATCAGGTAGCCTCTGGTTTTCACTTGCATTTCGACTAAAAACGTATGTTTTTTGTTTTTAGGTGCTCCAAGTCATCGGTTGACTTGAATGTTTTGAGAAGTAAACTAAGTGCTTTATTGTTTTTAATTGTTTGTTTTAAAGCCAGGTGAAGGCAGAAATTGTTTATTTATAGATCCAAAAGGGCTGCCACACAGGTTTATTTATTGAAACCTTAATTAATTTTCATTAATATTAATCTTTTAATAATATTAATGCCAACCTTTTTACTTTATAAGCATTTCGACCAGATTGTTTCGTTTCACCAACAGTGCGACAGTTCTGGCAACCATTCCCGAATTCGAGGTTTGGTCAAAAAATTTATTTTTAAAAAGAAAATACGAACTATATTGATCATTATTGATCATCAACAGACTAACGAGTCAAATTTTGTTTTCCTTTGGCAAATTAGATTCAATTTGATGCATAAAATGGCATTTACTTCTCATTTCGCAAAGACAAACTTGCCCGTTTTTTAATCCGAAAGAATCTTGTGAAAGTAAAAACGGGAGCACCAATATGTCGTTTTCGAAACCGAAAACGAGAGAATCTTGTAAAAGTAATAACCGGAGCCCGCCTGTATGGCAGCTATATGATGTAGTGATCCGACTTGCATGAAATCTAATTCATGTTATTATTATCTTATAAAAGAAGCATATATCAAGATTCATTTGGATATCTTAAAAAATACCGAAAATATGCCATTTTGGCCCGATTGTTCCTACGGCAGCTATATGATATCCTGGTCCGATTTTTGCCCTTCCGACATATAAACTGCTTGCAAAAGAAATAAGACCATGCTGAAAATTTCAGTCCGTAGAAACTGACAGACGGAAAGACTCGGTTGGTGATACTGATCAAGAATCTATATACTTTATGGGGTCTGAGAGGCTTCTTCTCAACGTTGCAAACTTCTAACTAACATAATAATACGCTGCAAGGGTATTATAATTCCCAAATTTAAACTAAATTATTTTACTTTTTTTCCCGAAATTTTAAGTAATGATTAATTAGTTACTTTATTACTTCTAAGCTTGAGGATCTAACAATACCCCATACATTTTTTTAGGTCCAGGGCTCCGCTATATTAAGTCGCTGCTTTGGATTTTTGTAACCTAGCGCGTTCCCTGGCAACCTTTTCGATATCCCCTTTTTACCACTACTACCCTCGCTTTTTAGTATTATTAGTTAGTAGTAGATCGCGATCTCTAGCTTGGGACTAAGACTTTTCGTCCTGAATATGGTTTAATTTCCAAGCAAGTATCGATCCACGAACTCTTCATTTTTTTATAAGTAAAGAAATTTGTTTATGATTATTTTTTAAAAGTTAGTACATCCGAAAGTAATTTGTATTACCTTGTAAAGATACTATTCCCTGAGTTAAAATATTTCCACTTTCTTTGACTTCCTAGTCGGACTAAAAAATTTTAAATTAATAAATTAAAAAATAATTAATATTGCGTATAGACTACGTACATATTGACCACTGAAGAAGACCACAAGGAAATAGCCAGAAAACGTTATATATTGGAGAGCGAGCAATAATTTGAGCCGAAAGCCAAGCGACTGCATATATCTCTGGCACCCCGGAATATCTACAAATTATATAATTTCAAAGAATTTTTAAAGAACTTGGGCCAAATTGTTGAATATCTATGGGTGCCATCAAATGCCATTAGCATTGGCCTTATAATATATATATGCAGACATCTGGCGGACATTTTTGGATAGATGCTTTTTACAAAGTTCGACGCCATAAAATTGAGCCTCTAAGCACTTCCACCCGCCTTCCATTCAAGCCCAATAGTTTATGAGCTCAGCTTATGAAAATCCTTTTGTTACACAATTTTACAGTTATTTTAAGACTTGGGAGGGAGGGTGAAGGAAGAGGGCAGGCTAATTTTGTCGTCTCGGACGTGCCAAAGCAACTGGAGACACAAAAGGAAGAATACTGGCGCAAAGGCTTTGGATAGGGTAAAGCCCAGACAATGTTGGCCTTCCTGTCTTGGCAATTAAAAACAGTTGACATTCTGCAAACTGAAGCGGGACGAAGATGATGACGAGCAGAAGCAGAAGCAGCAGCAGGAGCAGCTGCCTATAAACTAAGCAACGTGAGTTTGCCTAAAATTATGCTAAGCCGTGCCAGCCATGGCTAAGAAAAGCGCAGCAGCAGAAGCTCCATACCAGCTCTGGGCCCGGACAAGGACAAAGTAGTCAACGATGGCGGCGAAGCGAATGCATCTTCGTCCTGGCTGACTTCCTTCCCGGGCCTGGCCCTGGCCCCGGCCCCGACATAAGTACTTAAGGCAACAAAGTAGACTTTTGCATGCGAGCGCATGCCGCTAGCGGGCACTGACAACTTTGTATACTTTTAAGGGGTAGGTGGTGGAGACACCAGGCAGGCTATTGACAGCTTCAAACTGCACACAGCATAAATAATTTTCAATTTTTTCCACGCAATTTTGCAGAAAAACTTACAAAGTTGTTCGCACTACTGTTTTCACTCCGCGCCACCAAAAAGTACGTTTTCTGAGTCAACTCCGGGGCTTTAAATGAGTTGCCCTAGTAGCTGGTTCTGGGACGATGCTTTCAAGCAAGCTTCCGTTAGTAAATCGTGATATCGGGGCAGCCTTGTTAAGGAAAGCTCAACAAGTTTTCCCACTCAAGCTGGGATGCAGCTGCCAAACCCTACTCACAACCATTGGCATGCAAAGACGCAGATCTAACCTCTCCGCAGCCACCGACTGCCAGGCGGCTTCAATTGCATTTTGATTTCCTCGGCGTGGACAGGATTCTGCGTGGCGCCGGCACAGAGCTGCTAATGTGTCTTGGGTAATTGACTCGGCACAAGATTCTGCATTGTTGTCACGCCCTCTCTGTCTGTGCTCCTGTGCCTGTGACTGTGCCTGGAGCTGGAGTTGGAGCTGGTGCTGCGCCTGAGGAGTATGCAAATCAAAGTTGTCGTCAATCCTCGTCCCCCATGACGAGGCGACAAAACTAGCGCGCCAACTAGGCAAACACTTCCTGGCCGGAAGCATGAAACAACTCGACAGCGGAAGTTGGCAAAGGCTATGCTTTTCAAGACCCCACCGCCCAGTCCGCCTGCCAGTACCGCTCATGAGCCTGGAGTTTATGATTGGAGGTGGTCTAGAAAGTGGCTCGCTTATTATAATTATTATTTTATGTGCCAGGGTGGGAAGTTGCGTGCAGCTCTTGCACGTGAGCTGTTTAGCCAAAAAGTGTTAAAACGCCGTTAAATAATAATAGCCCCAGCAAAACGGGGATACCCTATAGGAAAATATATCATATTCTTTCATAGTAATACGCGCTCAAGAGTATTCTGCGGGGCCTTGGTAAAATTGTTGCTGGAATAATATGCAGAAGACATGCATGATGAGGAAGAGGACTCTGCGAGGTGTTTACGAGTCCGGGCAATTAATTTAACTGCAGTCTCAAGTCACGCCAGCTAGAAGCCATAACTAAATTTATGGCCAACAACGGTTTTGTCAATAACTTTTATACGCAAACCTCCTGCACCTCCTAATCTAGCCCGGCACTTCATTTATCCAAAGCTCACATTTAATGTCATGCATGTCAGACCCCCAGACAAATGCCGCCCACACCCGTTGCTGCTGCTGCTCCAGATCCGTGCTGCTGCTGCCTGGCTTCACTAATTTATGAGCCACAGCAAAATGCATCTGCCAAGGCAGCATATCAAATTATATGGGCGGCCACAAAAATGTGTATAGCAGAGCAAAGCTGCGACTGGGAACCTGGATGGCCTGGCTGCATAAATTCTGATGAATCACTGCACCTTTTTGCTGGTAGGAGAAATCGGACCCGGTATCTTGTGCAAGAAGCAGCATCCACCAAAAATGCTTTCACGTAATGCGGCACCTAATAATAAATTTAGCTGTGCAGCCAGCGGACGTGCAACCAAATTTCGCAAAATGCATAATTCAAAGTAATTCAAAACACGAGGACTGGGAATAGCTAATCCTTCCCGATACTTCATTGTTGGACCGCTCGACCTATGCCAAATGAATCGGAATTTGTAATTGTTAGGTGTTTAGGACCATAGAGAAGAAAGCGTTCCACATCGATTTTGACATGTCCCTACATTGGAAAACGAACATCGTTTTTTCCATCGACGTAAATTCGATCAAGAAAGGTTCCCACTAACGTTATGATATACGTATTCCAATTTGTGTATTATATAATATATGATAGGACATGACCGTTTGATTTCAATACAACTACAAAATCATGAATACCTTAACACCTCACTGCAGTGTAAACTTCTGGTAATATAGAAGCTAAGACTAAGGTACAGATGCAGCAAAATTTTAATCAATTTATTATTATTGTAATTGGGACGTTTTTACTTGAAGGATCCACTGTAATTCCCTCGTACTTATAGACTTAATAGCACCACTCATCTTACAGTTCCAGTCACTGATTTAATTTCCATATGGCTAATTGTTTTATCGTTTGCTTTTTCCTTTCAGGTAAGTCTGGCAATTTACTCGGCATTCGGGAAATTGATTTTCTTAAACACTTTTACAATTCCCGGGTGAGTTTTCCTCTGGTGTGCTCCATCTCGAGCCCCAATTACGAATATTTACAATGGGATCAGAGTAATGGTCGATGATTGAATGAGGGGCGGTGGCTTGCGGTTTGTGGCACAGCACGCTGCCCTTACTTTGATATACTTACTTAATAAAAATTTTCAACAATTCAATATCATTTTTATTTGCGCAGCCATAATATTGAATTTCGCCCATTTCAGTTATATTTTTTCCCGCCAGCTCCTCCCTGCCCCCCTCGTGTAATCATACAAACATACATATAACTTTTCACTCAATTATACACAACAATAAATATTGAATACAAACATCCACGGCGCACAGTGGGCACTTTATTTAATAATAAACTCCTCTGAAAAGCATATCTCCTGCTCCTTTCGACCATTACTCTCGCACAGCCTCGTGCCGTGCCCTGGCATTCTTCGCATTCCCTTAATATGCATTAAAGTGCAATTCATATTTATTTGTGCAAATTTTTCACATGCTCTGGGAACCGCTTGCCAAGTCGCGTTTCGCTTCACTCCATTCCATTTCGTTTCATCTGACTCCTGCAGCTCTCCCACCTACCTCTATCGCTCTCAGGCGCAAAAGTATGCTACAATCCGGCGGAAAGATGAGCGAGTTTTCCATAGTGATTCATAAAATACCCTTTGTGGCCGTACGTATACGTAATCTTAATTTCTTACTGACAGTGAAGTCTGTCTTTAGTGGCCAAAGTGGTTGGATGATTAGTTGAGATCACTAAAACAGAATTAATGCCTCATAGTATTATGTAGCAGAAAAGGTATTCCACTCATCCCTTTATTGCGAGCTTATTAGATCTTCTAGCTGATCTATCCCATCTTTGTATTAACCGAAAGTGAGTGGACAAAAATGACAAGTTCCTCCCCTAGCTCGCTCCATTTGTCGGGGGCTATGCTGAGCTATGCGCACGCATAAACAATAAATAAGGCTTCATAATTTTCCTTCATTGAACTTTCCGACCCACACTTTCGTCCTCCTTTCCGCCCGGAGTCATGCTGCTTCCATACGGCCCGCATTGTTGTCATTGGGAACCCGGACCCGGACCCGGAGAGTCTGGCAGGGAGGCCGCCGCAGTCCGTTGCCGATCCGTGGGCCGTGCCTTGCACCGGAGTCCATGGTGGCCGTTGAATCCTGTGAACGTGCTTTTGTCGTAATCCTTTGAATTTCGTTGCAATAATTCCACTTGAATGTTTATTTGTGTATATAGCACCACGCCCACACCCTGAACCGGGTGCGGAAGGGGGGCACGGAAGGGGAGGCTTATAAGGTTATTGTTTGCGTCATGGGCGCCAGTTTAAAGCGCACTGTGGCATCGCCTTGGAATCGTAGGCCAGGCCAGCACTCGCCGTGTAATCTTAGCCATTTGTTTGTTCTGCTAGGGCCGGGCCAATCGGCTGCCGAGTATCTGCAAATACGCCAAACGACAGGTGGCGTCCACCCCGAGAGTGCGAGGTGTAAAGAAAGTGCGGGGAATAGAGAACGAAATCCATAAATTTTTTCCATTGAAAATTCGAATCCATAAGCCATTGATGCTTTTTCCATTAGTGACAGCTGGGAATCCCTATTCCAAGTATGGTAGTTTGGGCCTCCATCTTGGTCCTTCTAAGGAGTCTTTTTGTCCACCTATAGTGGCTGTGTTAGTTCTTCAGCATCAGCCTCGGCCTCGGCTTCGGTTTCCAAAGGTGTAGGTAGGCGTAGGCGGGTTTCTCTGCCCATATTCAATTAGTCGGGAATTAATTTTGTAGTGCCTGATAAGACTCAATGGCTGTCAACCGTACAACGCATTCGCCATGCATGTAATTAAAATTGGTTTAAGTACGCCCTGCAGACCGACAAGGCTCGAAGCGCCGGTGAGATTAGAAAACTGAAAATGGGAGATTGTGAGGTTCGAAAATCGGTGGATACTTGCATGCGACTCGGCCCGCAGCAGCCAGCCATTTAAGCCTCAGCTGCCGTAGCTGTGTCTGATTTTCGATAGCTTCAAAGTAGCTTAGTTATCGAAGGGCCGTGGGCCGCCCCAGCCCCTGTTGCCCAGCCTGCCACTCAAATAATCCGAGTCAAGCCCAAGCAAAGCGCATTCCATGAAAGTAGCCTAGGCGGCCGGGCTGTTGTTGGACCGAGCAAATTAACAAAACAAAAGCCGTAGCCCAACAATAGGCGCGCAGACCCGGCTGCAGCTTTGCAGTTCTGCAACTCCGGCAACTGCGGCTGTTTTTGCTGCTTTCGGGCCTGTTGGCAGTTGGCGAAACAAGCCAAATCCAAATACAAACAGACAGTCTTGACCAAATACCAAAGCGAAAACGAAGAGCTCACCAGCTCACCACTGCTGAAGCGAGTCTCGATGCCTGAATTTATGCAGTGTTTGGTTTGTTATTACCGACCGAAGGTTGCTTTGTCATGGCAGCGGAGCGCTGGGGAAGTGCCACTGCAACTGCAACGGCAATGGCATCAGCTCCAGCAGCAGCAGCAGCTCATTTCCTCCTTTCTGGCGACAGCACTCGTTGGGGAATGCAAGGGGGCTTCGTCGGAAAACCCGCATGCAAAAGTTGGCCCACGGCCGGTGTGAAGGCTATGCCAGCTACAGGGTAAACACTGTGAAAATCGAATTGTTTAATCCTTCAATGTCTTGTGCACCTATGTATATTGGCTTTGCATGAAAAGTCTCACCTATTTCAGCAGATTACTTACGTATTTCTTAGAAGTTCGAGCCCACTCTTTAGCTTATGCTTTATTCAGAGCAGTCCGATTGGATTATTATTGCATGCAGATTTATCTTAACGAGGCCGTTGTTTAGTGGCTAAATTATGAACACACATTGCAAAGGATAGTACCATTTCCTAAGAAGGATTTTATTTACGTGTCTCCTCCTATACAACGCCTTTCCATATCGCATCTATTCTTAGGAACTCTATTCTCTCAGTGTTGCAACTGCAGATTGACTGCCTGTTTGCATCCAATCCCTGCCTGCTATCTCAGTTTGTGGTTAATATTATGCTGCATTTCTCATTTCGCGCAGTTTGTTGTTGGCATGCTTGCTGCTATCGTTGCTGTTGTTGCTGCTGGTTTATTATCGCTGGCATTGCCAGAGCAAACACCTTCGCTTCACCCCACATCCCCATCCTCCACATCCCCTCGGAATCCCTTGAATTGCATTCAAGGGTTTATCTGTTCGTTGGTTTTTGGTTGCATCTCCCTGCTCTGCTGCCCTGCTCCTGTCCCCGATCCAGCTTGTCGGCTCTCTGCCCTGGACTGGGCCTTGTCCTCGTTGTTATTGCAATGTTTTTGACAAATAGTCAGGGAAATGCACACGGATGTCTGTTTATTGTGCCGTGCATGCGGTTTACGTTTATCTTCAACTTATGCAGACAGTTCCCCTCAGTTCTGCCCGGCTGTTGGTACACAGAAATAAAGTGTAGCCGAAACTGGTCATCCGAAGTAAGAAAGCTAAGTCGACGAACATACCAAAATTGACCTGCCTGGTGCACCCAGAATATTTGGGCACCATTTTTTCCAAGAACATTTCTTCTCTTTTTATCTCGAATAGACGTTCTTAAAGTTGAGAGCGAACAGTTCTAAACTTTACTTTTCCTAGAAGAAGCGATCTTAAAGTCGAGAAAAAGTTAGAAAGAGACCTCCGCTCTCTGGGTACTCTGGAAAGCTATTTTTATATCATGCGTTCATAAGTGCTAAACTGGGGTGCTGGTTGTCCGGTGTTCAAGTCCGAGTCAAGCCGTAACAATTGTGTTTTAAAAACGTGTAAGAATGCTTAATATGTATAATTCATATAATAATATACAAACAATTTAACTTAACATATTACTTTGATAAATACACAATTTAATTCTACAAATTAAATTACAGAAACGGCATTTTCCCTAAGTGTGATGTTGATCACGAATTTATATTTTTGATTGCGTCTGAGATGTTTTATTCTGCATGTTGCCTACAGTTCGTGAACCCAATGGGTACCGGGTAAAATAAATAAACATTATCAAATTAATAACAATATCTTTTCATACTAATGTATTTATAGTAAATTTAAAATTGTTTTGCAAATTATCATTTTCTTCTAACATTTTTTTCTCTGTGCAGCTGGTTGCATCTCTCGGTACTGTGGTCTGAGACATTTTAGGGGTGCGTGGCGGTGAGAGTGGCAGTGTGGCAAAGTGGTGTTTGGTCCAGACATATTTTGTTGTGGTTGCCGTTCCTATTCTCTTGCCAGACCACAAGATCAACTCACTGGTGGAGCTGGTTTGGCTTTCGGGTGCTCCTGCACCTGCCACTAGATTTCTTCCGAGTCGGAGGATTGTTTGATCCTGAGCCTGTGCCTGTGCCTGTGCAATTGCAATAATAATAATAATCTAATTATGTCCGAACTTATTGGGAATGGCTAATGAAAGGCCAGCAAAGTGAACAAGTCCTTATGGGCTGGAAGTCTTCAACGGGTTTTCCGCTGCCATTGAAGTAATTATCAGGTGTGAGGGAAGACGTCCAAGTAATCAGCATGTGGCATTAGAATAGCTCCCAACAATTCCTTGAGGGCTTCTCCTATTGTCTGGAGCATCTGCAAAAATTAATCAAACGGCAGGGAAATCCATTGGATAGCAAAGCCGAATACGCTTATTAATAAACTTTTAATACTTTTGAAAGCCGCTTAGACTGCAGATAAGTCCTAGACTTTTAAGGTAGCTGAATCTGTCGGAGGGAAGAGCTTCGGCTTTTGCTCGGGCGCCTAAAAGTGTGCAATAAATCATTGATGTCGACTAATTGAGTCGGAAGTGTGTGCAAAGGCAGACTGCAACTAATTGGCAGGTGGAAAGTATGCAGGGCGCATCAAAACTAATGCAATTAGCCAAGGAAAGCCAGCATCGGCAACGGCATCGGCATCTGCATCGTTTCGTGGCCAGAAAGATACACGTACTGGAAGTATGCAACAAAAGCCAATTACAGCGGGAACAATAGAGAATTATGCACAGAATTTGACATTAGATTAAGCCTCGTGACAGGGCCGTAAACAAAAGGATCGAAATTCTTTCCACACGAAAGTATGCTAAAGTAAACTTTCTCTGTGCTCTGCGGGTGTGCCATTTATGTGTGTGCCAGTGTCGTAGTAGTGGATGCCTAACTCAATTATGGCAGGGCAAATGTTTTGGCGCAAAAAGCTCAAAAGCCACAGGAACACGGCCCTTAAACAGAACGAGCAACCTGAGCCACCCCGCTCCCTGGCTCCCTGTGTGCAGCAGCTGCGCCTAATTGCAGGCAACATCAACAACACAGGCTTCCCTTCCCGCACACACAAACACGGGAAAACTCATTTATACATGCAATAATTTGGTTTATTATTGGCCTCCCCGCCCACCTCTCCCTCCCCCTTGCGCAACATTTGCCATAACTTTTAATTAAATTAAAATGCACAGCTCAATGCTGTCGATGGCGGCAGTGAGGGGCTGTGGCTGGGGCTGGGGCAGGGTACAACGCTCTCCCGAACGTTAATAACCAATTCGCTTTGTAGCCGCTCGAAATGTTGGTCTGCGTTAACTGCAAACATATTTCTGAATATTTGAGCAAAAGGCCGTACAAGGGCCAGTTGGAGTGGGCGAATTAATCAAGTTAGCGCAGCTAAATGGACTGCGGAATGAGCATTCACCCGGCTAGTGTGTCTAGCGTTGGATAAATGTGAAGAAAAGATTTCCCTTATTGGTGTCCCAATGCGTTCTGATCTCCCCGAGTCCAACCCTACCCTTCCACGCACTCGCCAATTTCCATCTCTTCGGTCCCGCTTCTGCCCCAGTGCAATATGGTTAGCCAACTTCATAAAAATGCAAACTTATGCTGTTCACAACTTTCGGTTGTTTGGGCAACCCTCGGCACTGCGGACATTCACCAATTGCATATCCGGACACACACGCACTGGCATACACCTGTAATCCAATTAAAGGTAGCGCAGTAGTTGGCTTTTAGCGTGCGGGGCACCTTCTCAGCCCCCCACCGACCCACACACCAACCTCCGTTATCTGGGCACCTTAAAAGCTTTTACCAATCGACAACTCACCTTGATTTTCAGCGGACTGGGAGATGAAGTTGGCGTCAGAGCAGGTCCTGGGGATGTCCTGGCGCTGCTCGCGTTTTACGTATACTTAATTTGATTTTTCACACAGACCCCGCTCCGCACAGCCACCGCCGCCCACTGCTCCCACTCACAAAGAGTCAGTGGTCATGCTCTGATTTTCCCGTAAAGGGCGCGAGGAAAGAGCGGTGAAAGTGAGCGAACGACCAAGAAAAATCTAATTTTTGTGCAATTTAACGAGACATTTACGTTTTTTCATTTGATTATCCCCACAGACAGTTTGGTAACTGGTCGCCCACTGTCACTGGCCCCTAAAAATAGGAAAAACGGCAAGTCCCAGCACCGCTTTGGCCAAAGCATTGATTGTAAAGACTTGCTCCGGCTTGTATACCTCATCGTAGTCTGTCCTGGGCTTACCTGGTCATTGTAACTGAACTCACTCCCGTTGGCTGCTCCACAGAGAGCTCCTCTAGGGCATCCCATATTCGTTCTGGCCATATGAATGGCGATTCGATAATGCAGCTGGCTCTTGCATTTTGTAGCATACTTTTGTGGGCTTCCGGAGCTGAAACTTTTCGTGTAATTTGTTTTATGTGATTGTCCATTGGCTCAATTTTCGTACTCGCATTAGCCACGGCACTCGTCTTTCGGCTCTCAGCTCTCGGCCTGTAAGCCGCAAACGCGTACATACGCTGCCCCCCATCATCGGCCCCGGTATTTCCACCATTAAACTCACCTACGAGTCCCCAAAAGTATGCAACAAATAGCATATGGACAAGCGACACACGATCCAGAGGGGATGGATTGGGAAAGGGGGAGACGGGCGAAAGGCGAAAGGACGCCGCACCGAAGGCACACACACCTTTTGTGTACGTGATGTCATTATGGCCAAAAGGTAAATTTCAACTGTCAGGGACTCTAAACGACTCTTTCGATCTGCTTACCACCCCTCGCAGCCGCCACCCTTTGTGGCTGGTTGTGCCACCAAATCGCAACTAACCCCAACGCAAATGCACGTTTAATGTATTTGACATTTTGAAAGTCAAACCGAAAAACAGAGAGCACAGAATGCAGGCAACATTTAAACATATTGTCCAAGGGGCGATGGGAATGCACAGTCCCCCTTCCTGGCCCAGGACATTTGTCATTTGAGCTGACCCGATTTTAGTGGTCCGCCGTCTGTTTTTGCGCCTGTTTAGAGTTTAAATTTTCAGGCCCCAGTCCCCCTCGCGTTGACTGCGGCTGGCATTGGGCTCCTCCTGCTGTACTCGTCCTTGTTGACGCTGCGAAATTGTAATTTGAATAATGCGTAATTACAAACTGCCCAGTGGAAGTCATTAGAATGGCCAACGTGATCTGTGCAGCGAGTCGTGTTTGTACACATTTTTTTTGCGGCAAGGGTGTGCGGCTCCATTGCAATGCATTGAAGTTATTGAATGCACTGGTTGGTCATTGGCAACTATCTCTACCTAAAACCGAGCCTTGCTTGTTTGGCAACGCGTTAATTTGCCCCAATGGCATTGCTCGTTAGTCAGCCCCATAAAACAGAAAAAATGACAATGAGACAAAGCATTTTGTCTTAATTAGAAGCAACCAAATGCAAAGAACAATTAATAGGCCTCACAAATTTGACATTCATTGTGACCACTTCAGCCGACCTTAGCCTGCCTTTTCCCCTTGATGGCCACCACGATTCCTGACCAAGAAAACATTTGTTTTGTTTATGACTGGCCCATATAGAACAAGGCTTGAGCTTCCATTTGCTCCCTCGGCTGCCCTCCTCCACCGTTTTTTACATGCTGTCATTTATTTGCCTTTATTTATGCATTATTTTTATGGGCCGCGCTTTTTATGGACCCAGTCATTATCCGGAGTTGTTGTTGTGTTTGCTTTGACTAAACAAATATTATGGCCATTAACCAAATTGGTTGAAATGGGCGGGAGGTGGTGTGAGCCACAGTCTGCTGTCAACCATAAATGTCAGAGACAATTAAAAGGAAGGCAGTACTTCGATCTCGCACATGTCCGTAGTTGTCCGTTAAATGAACTCGCTCCCGCCTAATTGAGCCGGGCACGGCTCGGCGGTCGAAAGCAATTAATCAACAATTTTGTCAATTAAAAGGGCGCTGAAAACCATCGGTCGAACGGCAAAGAAAAATCGGTGCAATTATGCAAATTGGTGACACTTTTCCTTCGTTTCTTTTCTAATCTTGGAAACCCTTGCCTCCTGCCCTTACCAGCTCTGATCTGGCTTTGTTGTCTCATTAGACGCGTAATTACGCCTCTCTTTTCTTGAAAAATGTCTGGGATGAGTGGAAATTAAAAATAAATTACAAGGAAATCCGTGGCGTGCCATAATCGAAGAAAAAGTCAAAGGACGCCCACGCAACTTTCAAGAACCTGTTAAAATTAGCGAAATTAATGCGGCAGCGAAGCGAAACTGTCAAAAGCAAATTCTGGTCTCTTGGTATTGCTTTATTATACCCGGTACCCATAGGGTACAAGGGTATTATAAGTTAGTGCCAACCGAGAATGTATGTAACAGGCAGAAGGAGAAATCTCCGACCCTATAAAGTATATATATTCTTGATCAGCGTCACTAGCCGAGTCGATCTAGCCATGTCCGTCTGTCCGTCTGTCCGTCTGTCCGTCTGTCCGTCTGTCCGTCTGTCTGTCCGTGTGAAACAACAGATCTCAGAGACTATAAGAGCTAGAGTTACCAAATTTGGTGACAACATTGGAATCTGTTGCACGCAGATCAAGTTTGTTTTAAAATTTGGCCACGCCCACTTCCGCCCCGAAAATGATAAAAACGGTATATAACCATATGCGTGATTTTCGGCAAAAAGTAAATAGATAGGCTTAATAAGTAGTCAATAGTGGACGTGTTCTGAAAATTTGAGTAAAGTCGGGTGATAAACAAAGAAGTTATTAACGATAAAGTTTCTGAGAGAGAGAGAGAGAGAGAGAGAGAGCGCACGTGCGTGCTGCTCAACATATTCCTAGCAACATTTGTCTTTGTTGGGTGTTGCTCAGCATGTTCCTAGCAACATTTGTCGCTTTTGAGAGTTGCCCAACATGATCCTTGCAACATTTGTCTCTTTTGAGTGTTGCTCAACATGTTTCTAGCAATATTTGTCTTCATTTGTCAGAAAATGTTCTTGTTTCCATGTTCATGTGCTGTTTAATTTCAATGCTTTGGGTACCGGGTATCTTACAGTCGGTCACACTCGACTGTAGCTTTCCCACTTGTTTTTATATTGCGATGCCCAGTTCTAACAGGGCACCGGCACAGGTTTATAGGGTACATACATAGGGTACACATAATTCTTCAAACAAAACCTCAAACAAAATGGCGGCTTATATGCCGAGTACTTAGCGACGGCAAGGAGAAAAAAAGGTTCTTTCATCAAAATTGAAACATTTGCCGCGTCGCTGGAAGTCGTCCTTCTATCATTAAGCATGACAACCCTAACTCAACCCTTTCCATGCAGATTGAAATCCAATTAATGCCGCTCAGAGCTTTCAACTGATTTCTTTCGCCTGCCTCTTTTTCCTTTCGAAGTCTGTCGCGAGCAAACGACTTGGAAAAAGGGAGTCGTCAACACGTCCACCTTGTGCCTGGGCTCTCCTTTTTCACCAGCTTTGTTTTTTTTTTAAATGCAAAACACGCTGCGGCCTTAACACGCAGCGCTTTTTTCTAGCTAAGGAAAAGGAAGGTTGCTTACGGCAATGTCGGAAAGGAAAACCCATCGCGGGTACGGAAACTGTCAACGCGGTGATTGCGACCGCACATGCAGGAGGCGATGGCAGCAACTTCGGGCTCGCCAAAAGTTCGGTAATGCGATAGTCGCGGCCAATCCAATTGAGGCTTAATTAGAAGGAGTGTCGGCCGGAGAGGTCCAGGCAAATTGGATGGACAGAAGTTGCGGCTCGCGACTGTAAGCCCTTTGCCGCATCGAAAGTTATCGAAGCCGCAGTGCCGAGAGGGATACAGGAGAAAGTTCCGGTCGACGGATGCACGATAGTTATCTGTCATTCGAGTCCAATTACAAAATCCCACCTGTAAATATTTGGCATGGGAACAAATAACTTTGACCACGCCACTATAATTACGTATACAGGGGAAACCTCTCCAGGAACCAAGCCCAACCCCCATTTACCAAAAATGTTTTGTTGATTTAGTCAGCGCTTATAATACAAATTTATGTGTGTGCACAATAAATATAAATAAACTCGAATATGCTGCCATATCATCAGCAGCAAAAAGCAGGGAAAAACAGTAGGAAAATAATCCACTTGGCAACAAAAATATTGTGCTAAAATAATAAAAACAAAGGAAGTGCCTGGCGAGGCAGAAGCAAATAATTAGAGAGGAATGTTTACGTTATATGCAACTTTACTTAATTATTGACAAATGCATTATGACAGAAATATTGTGAAGAGAAAATCCAAATAAATAGTTAATTCTCAAATTTACACGTTAAATAACCAAATTTTCTCAGCCGGAACTTTATCTGACCGCGAAATTTTGACAGGGGAGGGTAGAAACCGGACCTAAGATGTGGAAAGATGCAAAATGTTTTTAATTAGGTTGTTGTGCATTTTTTTTAAACGCCTCTTATTGATTTCGAGTGTGGTAACCAACTCTCATTTGCATTTCCAACAATGTCTGTGTACCCACACAAAATTGAATATTTGAATTCTTTTTCCGCTGGCCAAGCGTATTAATAAACAGAAATTAAATGCATTTAGTCCCCCGCACCCGCCTGCCTACATTTCATATTTTGTTTGCAGTTTGTAGAGCATAACTTTTTTGGCTTTTGGCTTGTTCGAGTGTGAAAAATGCTTAAAACAAAAATACGGAACGGCTGCATGCGTGACTTTTTGGCTTGCGCTCACAATTTCCCTCCTCTTTTCTCGGGCACTCTGGGTGTATATATTTTCAATTAGATTTTATTGTTTTGGTGCGATTCCAGTCTGAATTGTGTACGATTTCACCGCTCCCTCCTCCTAGATCTTTTTAATTTTCTGCCTCTCATAATGGGAATTGTTGATGTAATTAGTGAAGCTTAAACAATAGTCGCTTAAAGAATGGATTCCAAGAGGGGCAAAACCAAATCGTGTACAACGACTGTTGTCACATATGTATTTAAGTCCTCACCAGCGACTTGCTTTGATTAAAACTCTTTGGCAACCTTGTCGAAATCCAAAATCCAGTTTGTTTGACCCGGAATATAGCCTCAGGGAAAGCCACACAAAGGCAGTGATAACGATGTCGATACCTAAACACATACCGATACGTCCCCTAGCCCAAGTTCAAGAATAATTAGTTTGAGATTTAATTTTAATTACTCCGAGCAGAGCCGGGCATTCGGCGAGCAGAGTCCTCTTTCGTCGCCCCAGGCCCAGGTCTCCTGACATGGATTGTAATTAATATAAGCGAAAGCCGTTCCGCCACTGTCCGACGTGCATTTGAGCTGTGTATTTACTTAAGGCCAAGGTTATTTGGTCTTCCACTGAGGGTTTCTTGGTTTTAGTTTCATTTCACTGCTCTGCCGGACAAACAAAAAAGTGCTCAGGGCAGACTTCGATAGCTCCTGCAGACTGGACATGTGAACGTGAGATAGGGCGGGGTCCTGGGTAAACTGCTTCCACATGTCAAATATCTTATAATCGCTTACACCTCTCAGTATTAACGCTCTGACGTTTGCCCAACCGTTCCAACTACTCAAATAAACTTATCACAGAACCATTTATTCATCCATCTACGTCCAGAGCCCAAGCATTTCATTAGGAAAACTTTTTCCTGACATCTTCATTCCTTTCTGGGACAGCTGTTGGCCTCCCTTTTAGTCCTACTTTTTCTATATGACCATAATGAGACCAGGTCCCGTTGATGATGATCAAACATATTTCACTACATTTCTTCACAAATTTGCTGCAATTTGCACAGACACAGCCCGAACCGAACCCGAGCCCCCGGACTGTTTGGCCGCGCCCCCGGTTATCTGATGAATTATTATGCGTTACATAATTTTCGCCAGCTCATGACAGTCTCATGGACCGGCACGACTCGATTCCTGCTTAAAAAGAAAAAGAAGGAAGCCAATCGAAAAAAGTTTCGCCGGCTTCGCCTTATTTATGCATGCCTAATTTATGAAAATTTGATGTACTTGTAAGCTATTTCGGCGGGATACTTTTATATTTGTTTGCTCATAACCGCAACACATGCTCTGGGGCTGGAGCTGTCGATGTGCCATCATCCCCTGGCTCCGTCTTTTTTCATGGCCTGACCGCTGAGAGGAAACCGTGCAGCGCGGAGAGTCTCAAAAACTTGCGCCTAAATAAATTACTTGTGAAACTTTTCAAATACTCGTAATTCTACATGATGTTGTTGAGGTCGTCAACGCAACAGCGTTCGATGCACAGACGGTCTGCCGCCCCCCAAATCGGCTTCACACTCGCACTCCTCCTGCAGCCGGCTCTTGAACCATTCAGCGTTATCGTCAAAGTTTACTAAACCAACATAAATACCATTTACTGCAGAAAGTTGCCAACACCAACCAACCAAAGGCAGCAACAAAAACAACAGGAACGGGAACGGGAGCAGCCACGGAGGCAACTTTGGTAAAAACTGTGAAAAATGAGTGGCGTTGGTTGGAATGGAATGGAAGCTGGGTTATGTCAAACGAGAGGTTATATACCCTTGGACAAGAGTAGAGCCTTTCCGGTTTTTAATTTTCCCCCTGTTGTTGTTGCAATTCATCAGGAAAATATATATCAATAATGGAACGCATGAGGACGGCCTCAGTTCGGTGTTCCCTTAAATACCCTAACCCCAGGATCGCATTCCTTCGGGAGCTCCCGGGAGAAGGAAACTTGGATACGCATGCATAATGCTGCCTATTTTTGGGAGCTCCTCAAGTCTTTTTCCCCAGTTTCTTTTACTTTCTTGTCCCGCAAACATAGAACGTTTATTTTATTGACTCTGAACACACACACCCGCGCAGATATCCTTGATTGTGCTCGGGTGGTCGTGGGGTGAACTTTCTAATAAGTTGCCGCCATTGCCTGCGCCGGCAACAAACAACTGTTCATCAATACTTTTGGGCTTGGCAAACACAGGACAGGACCCGAAGGGCGCCGGACGAAGGAGGACGTCGAGTGTGGGAAATGGAAAAATCGCTCTCAAGCGAGTTTGTATTTAAGGATTCTGCAAAAAGTAACAACACCTTTCAGACCTCTGCCCCCTCTACCGGGTAACATTTTATATTTCAGTATCAATATTTCCCATTGTGCTGCTCTGTTTTTGTTGTAAGCCTTGTTTGAGATGCTACAAACTTTTTCCCCCAAAAACTTTTTCCTCACGCACCCAAAAATGTGAGTGGACAGATAAGAAAGTGAGGTAAAATAAGACCATTCTGATGCTGAGAAGTAAAGAGAAGAAGATGAGGATATGAAAAGGACTTTGATGCTAAATTGAGTACTCAGGGGGAGCTGACAAGGTGTGAAAACAATGGTGTTCTCTTTAGAGAAACTGTTCTGACTTCCTATGCAGATCAGCTGCCTTTTTTATTTGTATTTATTTTATTACAATTATCTTGTTATATCAGGTACTTCCGATCAAGAATGCTTCATCGTGGCTTCATTAACGCCTTGAAAAAAAGTGCATAGTATTATTGTTCTTTTTCCCACAATAAAAAAGTAGTTACTTCCTAATACAAATCAAAACAAGTGGAAAAGCTACAGTCGAGTGTGACCGACTGTAAGATACCCGGTACCCAAAGCATTGTGGGTGAAATTAAACAGCACATGAACATGGAAAAAAGGAAATGTTGACAAATAGAGACAAATATTGCTAGAAAAATGTTGAGCAACACTCAAAAGAGACAAATGTTGCTAGGAACATGTTGGGCAACTCTCAAAAGCGACAAATCTTGCTAGGAACATGCTGAGCAACACCCAACAAAGACAAATGTTGCTAGGAACATGTTGAGCAGCACGCACGTGCGCGCGCTCTCTCTCTCTCTCTCTCTCTCAGAAACTTTATTTTTATTATTGCTTAATAACTTCTATGTTTATCATCCGATTTTACTCACAGTCTTTTACAGTCTTTTCAGAACACGTCCACGATTGCCTACTTATTAAGTCTATATATTTATTTTAAGCCACAAAAGAAGCCTATAGCCAATATAAATTTTTTTTTTTTATTTTCGGGGGCGGAAGTGGGCGTGCCCAAATTTTAAAACAAACTTGATCTGCGTGCTATAGATTCCAATGTTGTCACCAAATTTGGTAACTCTACCTCTTATAGTCTCTGAGATCTGTTGTTTCACACGGACGGACGGACAGACGGACAGACGGACAGACGGACAGACGGACAGACGGACAGACGGACATGGCTAGATCGACTCGGCTAGTGACGCTGATTAAGAATATATATACTTTATAGGGTCGGAGATTTCTCCTTCTGCCTGTTACATACATTCTCGGTTGGCACTAACTTATAATACCCTTGTACCCTATGGGTACCGGGTATAATCACTGAAGAGATCAAAAGTAGAAAATCGATTGGACAATTATCTGTGTGTGATCTTGGCCAATAGTCGAGTCTTGAATTATGTATACCAATTTGGGCCGAACTTGATCTCGAGTTCAGCTAGAAACTTTTCACAAGAAAAAAAAATAGATGGCTAAAAACATAAAGAAATCTGTTTAAGAATATATAGAATATATATAATTAATGTATATTCAAACTCCAGGAACACACCAGCCCGATTTGCCAAATAGTAAAACACTTTAATTGTCTTTTTAGTTAATTTTTATTTCACAACCGCACGCTCTCGTTGTCTTCAAGTAAGTGGCAAGGGTACGCATGTGCATACAAAAGGAAACAAAAACGTTATTTGAAAGAGAGGGAGAGAACAAAGAGAGGAGAGGGCTTTGCCTCTCTCTGAGATCTTCTTTGTTCATCCCCTTCCCACACACACACCATGTGTATATGTATAAGTGTGACTTTTGGTATTCTCAACAGAATAAATAAACACAATTTCACTTTCCTTAAACCTTTTTAGAAGCAGGAACTTAATATTACTTAACAGAAATTCTGATTTTAGAGATAACAGCCACTTTAGAGATAACAGCTGTTTCATAAGCCAGCAGTGAAAGTTTTAAAATTGAAGTCTCCATTATTTTGGGTAAGAGTAAGCTTGATGATAGATATAAAATAAGTGCATTTGTGCGGACGTGCTGTAAAAATTTCAGCAAAATCGGATGATAAACATGGAAGTTATTAAACAATAAAGTTTCTATGTCTTCTTCTTTTTCTGTGTTGACAGCACCAAGGCATGTTGCTTAACAAGTTCTAACAACATTTTTGGTTTTTTTTGTTGCTCAACATGTTTCTAGCAATATTTGTAATAATTTGTCAGCATTTTCTTTTGTCCGGTGCCTTTCAATTTCACCCACAATGCTTTGGGTACCGGGTAAGTCACAGTCGGTCATACTCGACATTTGCTTTCCTACTGAATTTTATTCCCTTGCAGAGGGTATTATATTTATGCCATGATATTTGCAACGCAGTGAAGGAAGCATCTCCGACTCCATAATGTCCGTCTGTCTGTCTGTCTGTCTGTCCGTATGTCTGTCCGTCTGTCTGTCCGTCTGTCTGTCCGTCTGTCTGTCCGTCTGTCTGTCTGTCCGTATGCTTGTCCGTCTGTCTGTCCGTCTGTCTGTCCGTCTGTCTGTCCGTCTGTCTGTCCGTCTGTCTGTCTATCCGTCAACCGGTTTGTACGCGAACTAGTCTCTCAGTTTTTGAGCTATCAGGATGAAATTTTTAGCATAGTCTTACTTCTTGAGCACGCAGTATATATGTCGGAATGGCCATTATCGGACCACTATATCCTATAGCTGAAATAGAAATGATGGCGAAATTAATGTAAAATAAATGTATCTTCTCTGTTTTTCAACGTATTTCTATACATTTCGATATATAGCGGTTTCTTGCGGTTTTAAAATTACGATTCTAGTTTTATTAAGATCGGACATATATATCATAGAGCTGCCATTAAAGCGGTCGGTCGATTAAATGAACATGGAAAATTATACAAGTAAAATGTAAAATGTGTAGGTACATGTTATACAAATTTACAAACTTCGATATTTTTTCAATTTTACCAAATGGATCGATTTTCAATGATCCAATTGCAATTGCAGACTGCATTTTACTTTTCTTTTAGAACATATATTCTTAAAGTCGTCTGCAGTAATCGTTTTAAAGATTCTTGGGAAGGTGTGTACTTTAGGCCAGCTGAAAAATTAATTTGATTCACATATCATTGGGTACCTGGTACTTCACAGTCGAGCACACTCGACTCGAGCTTTCTTACTTGTTAGGTACTGTTTCACCAACTGGGCTTTATTATTTGACTTTCTTCTCAGCCTATTTCGCAACCCTTGAGCGGCTTACATTCAATAAAAGCGAACTGTCACCAGCAGACAGACGTAAGGCCTGCCCTCCCCCTGACTTTTCTTCCAAGTTCCTGTGCCAATAATAACATTAAAACATTTTCTACATCAATATTGCAAGACGTTCATCAATACATCATTGTGGGGAGGGTCGAGGAAGTGTCCCTCATATAACATAAGCACTGCGACGGAGGAAGGCACGCCGAACAGATTGATTTACATGGCTTGCCACGCGCGACTCCGCCAGAGCCTTTGACTTTGACATGCAGGAATTTGAGCCTGGATCAGGCAAAACTGGGGCTGGTTTTGAGGCCTGCTCGGGCGCATAATGAACCATAGATGCTTGTGGCCGGGGAACGCCAGCGAATTCTTGGTCGGATTTTTAGTTGAGTTCGGATAGTCCTCCATTAAATATCAATTTTCGTTTATCGGCGAACACGATGGCCCCCACTTAGTTTTATTAGACACACCGTGACTTTGGAGCCACAAAAATTGCCCAGCAATTTCCTTTATTAACCTTTGGCCCTCCTCCTTATCTCGTTGCGCTTGTGAGTGTGCCATCTGCTTACGCCAATGTGTTGCCTAGCCATAGGCGCATTACTACAAATTTTAAAACCATTTCCCTGCCGTGGACTACAGGTGCAAAAGGGATCATTTAAGGGTGGGCGGTCGGTCGGTCGGGTAGCAGGTTTGTTGGGTTCACTTTTATGGCAGCCCAAAAAATATAATAATCTGTTTTGCTCGCATCCTTCCCCGACTCTTTTCCCGCTTCCTGTCCTAAGAAATCACAATTTTATTGACAACTCAAGTTGTTGCTGATTACATGACTGCGTGTAAAAGTGGGCGTGCATGTGTGTATCTGACAGATTCCGAGCTACATACATGCGCACCCTTTTAACTTTATTAAATTTGCCAATTTCTTAGACGCCCCAAAGTCTCGAGCTTAAGGTAAACTGCCCAAGAGCCGACGCAGACTCCGCACCCAGCTTATTCTATTTTGACCAGTCCGCACAAGACCGAAGGTCCCTCACTCCAAGCAAATCCCTGGTGAATGCGAGCCTCGTGCTCTGATGTCCAATTTTTTTCAACTTTGATGCCCTAACCAAAATTTTGGGAACATGCGCTATCTCAGAGGGGATCGATTTCAATCCCACTCGACTGCCCACATCCTTAATACAATATTTCACAAAAATCAACAATTATAGACTTACAACTTTTGGCTTAGCACCCCAAGAACTTAAATATTTGCTTACTTGCTTTGCTGAGATAAAACTATACAAATATTTGTTTGTTTTGCTCACAGCCATTACAATAAGTTAAAATATTTAAAAAATGTTATAAAATCAATATTTTAAAATTAGGTATTTCCTGTATCAGGCGAAGGACTTACAGAGTGTGGTATACTTCTCTGATTTTCGGCCTTCTACTTTTGTTTTTCCCTTTCTTGATCCATATACCTCAGGCTTCCGACCGAGTGGGTGTGGGGGGTGAGTTTGGGCTCAGTATTATTAAAAAGGTTTCGCCTGCTGTCATATGTACGTATGTACAGCTCAGTCAAACTTCACTTTGTGTTTGATTGATTAACACTTGTCGAATAGTTCCTTCATTGCGAATTCTGTTTTGAAGGAGGAGTCTTGGAATATTTCTTAGGTGATGACAAAGTCATTTTTCTCCAACGGGCCTCAGCAGTGCATTCAATATGGTTGATGTTGTTTCAAAAAATATCTGACAGTCAGTCCGTCAAGGAGTTTCGCAGTTCTAAGAGCTGGCAGCGCTGACGTGAGCTGCTAGTAAGGCAACACTAATCAAGGGCATTGAACTGTTTCTTCCGGCTCTGTCTCTGTCGCTACTTGTCTTCCTGTTTTGACTGGCCCAATTTTTTGCTTATCTGAGCTTAGCTTGCAGGTAGTATTTCGATTGTCGTTTTTGATTTATGCTAGTGTCTTTGGGGCAAAGGCTTAAAGCATAAAAAAACCAAAAAATCAAAGGACTTGCTTGCCTTAGTATAAAATTGAATCATGTGAAGTCTTAAGGGAAAGATTTTCAATATTAATTAGCATTCAAAATTATGCAATAAATACCTTAACTTGCAAGCTGCCTTTCCTTAACTCCTCCATCTGTGTGTTCGCCCTGGCAATAGCTTTCTCCGTTTTCCACCTCTCTCTGAGAACCGTCCGATTTGGCCCTTTTGTTCATATTTATTTGCGCGTGCTTAGAAGCTATGCAACGTGTTTTGGCTTAATAAAGTCAAAATAACCAAGGCTAAGTGGATAGAAGAAGCCAACATAAATACCCACGCACACACCAACACGCGTTGTCCCCTGCTCCTGGAGTGCGGTACACAGTTATAAATTTTAGCAATGTTGTTGATGTGATTTAGTTGCACACCTCGCATCCTCGCATCCACACAGCCAGAGCCACCTACCGAGCATAGCCAGTGCCGCCCCGCCCGTCCCAATACCCACTGCCCATCGCCTGTAAGATGGCAACAAATATTACAACAGTCGCAGTCTCTCCATCTGTCTGTGTGTGTGGGTAAGTGTTGGTGTGTGTAAATGACTTTATCTGTGTCTGTGCCTGTGTCTGGGCCCGAACAGCGGGCTGCGGGAGGCCCTCTATGCGTGCAACATGTGCGCTGAATGTTGACGTTAATATTAAGAAAAATAAATAACCAAGCTGTTTGTTATCTAAGTTTATATAAACCGAACACACAGCGGGCGAGGGCGAGGGCGAAGGCGAGGGCGGAGGTGGGCAGTGCTTTTGTTTTATTATAGCAACCCCAAATTGCATTTACAACAAAAGCATCACCAAACTGGCGTAAAGGCGCTTATAAATTTTTGTGTATAGAAATATGTTAAGAAAAAATAAGTTAAAATTTGGTCTATTGGTACCCGATTAATTTCTGAAATATATATCATTGAGATAGCTCAAAAACTGAGAGACTAGGCGGAGAACAGGCGGAGAGACGGACAGAGGGAAATTGGTAGATTGACTCGGAAATGGCTTCTTCACTGTGTTCCAAACTTCTGACTAAAATTATAATACCAATGCAATGGTATAAAAATCATCAGACCAGCTTACATTGAATTTGGGATCCCAAACTTTTTATTGCTTACTTTTGGACATTTTTACAGATGATTTTAATACCCAAGGGATTTCTGGAGCAGCAAGAACAACCTGTATTTTTTTAAGAATGCAAACTCTTAAATCTTCTCTGGGCTAGTAATATATTTTCAATATTCTTTAAAAACAAATTTGAAAAATGTTACCCAATGTTGAACTAATTCCGACTTGTTTTATAAATTTAATTAAATGTATTTTATTCTATAATCTTGCTTTCTACAGCCTGTGCCGTACACTCATGCAAAGGTACATCAGCAAAAGAAGGTCTAGGTGACGGAACTTGGGCAGAATCCTTTCTCCATCATCTCAATTTCTAATTGGATTGCCCGTATCTGATCCCCGCTGCTTTTCCCCTGTCCGCTGGCACAGTCCCTTCATTAATCTTGCTCACTTCGCCTGGAGAATCGCCGGCCCTGGAGGCGCTAACTATTTGCGCACTCACGCATGCATCCGAGAAGCTATCAGCCATGCACAGGCAGGAGCTAATTTTTCATCATCATCAGACGCTGCAGGCCTGGCGATGGCTGATGTGATGCCTGATGCTGTATACTGGATGCAGCTCGGTGCCCGATACTTTCATTGCCATGTGCAATTCATCAATATCATTTTATCAATTTTCACCGCTGTCCAACAGCAGCAGAGACCCAAGGACAACGTGCCCATCAACTCAACTGTATATCACATTGCAATTTGTTGTCTATTTGCTGAAGGATATGCAGATTTGAGTCCCAGCCTGCCGCGCCTCAAAAAAAGAGGAACCTCCTCCACCCCCCGTCGTTCTTCATATGCGTTGACTTTTTCCCTCGCCTCGCTGGGCTGTGTGAGTGGGCTGTGTGAGTGGGCTGTAAGGGCGTGGCGTGGCTATTTGCTCTTTCAGCATTCAGCGTTTTGCAACTGTAATTCAATTTTAACAATTTTTCAACTTCGTTCGTTATTGACGTGACGCATCGTTGGGCGATGATTTGTTGTCCCTGCAGGGAGAGGTTCCCAGCCCCAGCCCCAGCCTCAGCCCCTTCCCCTTGGTCATTTGTTGGTTGAACCGCCTTTTTGCACTGTTCGTGACCCGGCAGGTGTACGTATAGCTGAGTATAGCTGGTGTACCTGGTGTACCGCTTGCCATAATCAAATATTGAGTTGCAAAATATTGGATTTCGTGTGACAGATTCGCTTAATTACTGCTCGCCAAAACGGATTTCGTGGCTAATTTGATTGGATATTATTTAGGGTGGAGTGATACATATATGTATCACATGTTTTGATGGATGTCAGCAGCTGTATTAATAAGCTTGTCCGCTGGTGCGGCAGCATTAAATACGAATTTAACAGCCGAAAGAGCCTCTGGCCCACACCGATTGATCTATACGTAATTTTCGGGCTATAACCCAGCCGCGTTCGCCCCTTACTTTACATATCTAGGCCATCTCACGGCTCATTTCCCGTTTTGTTCGGCCAACGAATTTCACGCTTCGCTCTTTCTGGACTACCTTCCGTCAGACAGAAACATATATAGCTACGGACAAATGGCAGTCGCAACTCTGTTACGCCGAGTGCTGACCATTTGGATGACGTTGTGGTGATTTCCGTGCTAAAAGTATCTGCCAGATGCAGCAATCATATGGTGTGTACATGCATATGTGTCCCTGTTCTCTCTTCTCCGCTCGCTTCTGGGGTCAATAGCAGTTCAATTGCTCTGCCCACCCGGCCTCCCGGTTATTAGAATAATTAGCTGCCGCTGCCGGCTCGCTCCGCTCCTGCTCCTGCTTCTGCTCCAGCGCTCTCCACATCTCAACCGGTCCACCGCTTGCCCTCAATGCCAATCATCCGGCGGAGCTCTGGTGTAAACACAAAACGATCTATTAATAGACCCGACGCACTTCCAGCTCGGAACATGGCAGTGGACTGCGCCAGTGCGTGCCATTGTTCGTGTCAGAGGCGCACGCCGCGGCGACTGGGGGTCGGACCCCTCTCAAGAACTAAGTATTTTCCCGGCAATAGAATAAACTCAAATTACATAGGCCTGCAAAATTTAAACTTGTTTTAGTTACATGAACAGTCGGAGGTGATTCTTATAGATTTTATCGCGCTAAACACGAACATGTGTTCCAAAATAAGTGAACCATGCAGGCCTGTGTTATTTAATTACTTTCAGCGCTTGTATCTTCATTAATAAAGCTCTGACCACAAAGAGCCGTATGTTTTCGGAAAGGTGTATCTATTGCATATTGGATAGCACTGATTTCAAATTTGTTGGACAAACGGTCTTCGATATTTTTAGCGTAATATAGAAAATATGGTTTTTCGCAAGTATCTTCAAAACGGTTCCTTGAAAATTTTTTAAATGAGTTCAGCGTGTTGAGCGGCTCAAAATTAGTCGGAAAAAGTGTGTCTCAACGTTTATATTTTTTTGTTGTACACAAGTGTTATTAATACAGCTTTAACATTTTTGCATATTTTAATATATAATTATTTTAATATACGAAGGTTAACACTTATGCTCGTTTGTACCTATGTATATTTTATGAATTATATATATTTTATAGTTTAAAGTTTAAACGGACGATCACCTGCCTACAGACAGACTGACCAAAGACCAATATAAGCACTACATTTGATTGGCAATATATAAGCTATTTTCCGCTGGCGACGAAAATAACTCTCTTTTTGCTGGCACAAAATTGAGTACAAATTCTGTAAACCGAAGTATGTTCACCCTTGCAGTCTGCAATTGGATCATTGAAAATGTATCCATTTTGGTAAAATTGAAAAATATCATATTTTGTAAATTTGTGTAAAATTTACCTACACATTTTATATTTTACATGTAGAATTTTACATTTTCATATAAATTGACCGATCCCTTCTATGGCAGCTATATGATATAGTTGTCCGATCTTAATGAAATTAAAACCGTATACAAGGATCAAGCAAAAGCGTATGTGTGCGAGCGACTGGCTCTGCTTAAAAAAAAATTTATGTGAGCCTGGAGCCAGCTCTTAAGCCAGCAAAAAAAAAAAATTGTGTGGCGGTACTCATCTTGAAGATTCAAATGTCTTTGGACTGACTTGTCTAGATCGGCGCGTCTCTTTGTGCTAACTATGATTTAGGCTAACTAAGAATACTTATATGTTATAACAGATTTCATTGTTTAATTAGGGGCAACAGAAATCGCTGTGGACTCATAATCACCTAAAAAAGTGTTCAAAAGAATGGTAGAAAATGTTCCCTTCTCTGAAAAAACGTATGCAATTTGGTTGAAACCTTTTTCACTTCGGATTAAATTTAAGATACCTTGCAAGGGTATAAAATAGTATGTTATATGTACACATTTGGTGAATTTGAAAATTCAAAATTAGAAAAAAACTTCTTTTTTTTTATTTTAGAAAAGTATTTTAAAACACGACTTGCGATGCAAAACCCTCCTGTAACATGTTCTCTGTACGCCAGTGACTCGATTAACTCTTTTCGGTGTCACGTGTGAAACATTTCCCACTACTTTACCAGTCAATATATACCTGCGACAACTGATAAGAACAGCAAACGGAAAGCCCATAGGCCATACAGCAAAGCAAAAATAGAATTCAGAGCAAAACTGCCGAGAGAGGGGTAAAAAGGAAAATTCAACAGGGGCAAAGACTATAGTCAAAGTTGCAAGGGGAAATTTCCCTAAACCCGTTACCTTGAACAAGTGGGCTTCTCTTGGGAGAAGAGTATCTGGCCACAATCTGAGTGCTGCTCTAATGAAGGTTATGCACACAATTGGTTCCCGTGATCAGCTACTGGGATGAGCCCATCACTTCCCCTTTAGGGATATTTTAAGGCTTGTAAGCTCCCCTTCGGCTCACAATTCGCCGCAACAGAATCCGTTTGCGGCGAATTAAGTACCATGGCTACAACACATGCGCATTTTCCAGGCCTTTGAAGAGCGGTTTCGTCGGAGGAGAGCGAGCCAACAACAAACAAAAATGAAGGGGAGCCAAAAAGAAATAAAGGAAAACAAACTTTTATTTTTTGACGGTTTTCTTTGACTTTTTTTCCCCATTTTTTTTTTTTTGTGTTTTTTTTGCAAAATCAGCAAAAACATGAAACGACATAAGTATGTCAAAATGCATGAAGAGATAGCACAACGCCGAGGCACGTACTTATATAAGAGCCTAGAGTACTTTTCGCACACATACAAGTTCCATATATTCCATATCTGCGGGAGCGTGTGTGGCACACACACACCCATACACACACTGGCTGTAAGGACGAAGGGCAAAGTGAAATGCGAATGTTTGGCTGAGGCTTTGGTTGCCGCCCAGATGATTTGGGGCTGCGGGATCTCGGTGGCCTGGTAGCTAAGGCAACGTCAATCACGGGCCGAGAGAAGGAACAGCAACAAAAATCGGGAATGCTGCGATGTGTGTTATGGCCAAGAGCAAAGGCAGGAGCAAAACAAAACACACACTGAGACCGAGACAGGGACAGAACGGGGAGCACTTGGAGGAGCCGTGTGCGAGCGAGAGCGAGAGCGCAGGCGGGACAAATAAAATAAAAATACGGAAATGTTGGGCTAGGGTGGGCCACAGGACGCAGGACACAGACACACATGCTCGGATATATATTTTATTCGGGCAAAAATCCATATAATTCAATGGATTGGCTCCCACAGAGCCATCGGCAAGGGAAGGCGGGCGACAAACACAAAATGAACGCAACAAAAAGCAAACGGCAGATTATGCGACAACGAGGGATGGGCAGGACCCCATCCAGGACAGCGACGGAGCAGGCGACGGCGGCGCGTCGTGTGGCCAGTCAGACATATTAATGACAAAATGATTATGATGACACTAACTGAGGTCTGTCAATCCAGATAGAGCTCCAAGATGGCTGGGGAACGGGAGCTGGGGCTGGAGTTGGAGGAGGGCCCGACTCCGTGCTATATGCAAAACAAGATTGACAAACAAACCAAATACTTTAAATGATGCTTAAAGTTGACACAGCTGTCGAACAGAAGGACGAATCTGTTCAAGTGAGATTAATGGAAAAGAAATTATAGCGGCAAGATACTTAATGATTCTGCTCTTGATAAAGGAGTGTAGATGGAAAGTGGGAGTAAGGGAGGTTGGTCCTAAACATATGTCGTAGAATTACAAGTCCTTTGCTTTTTAAATTGTTATTAACTTAACTTTATATTATTAACTTTAACTTAATTCTGTTGGATACATTTCCAACTAAACAACAGCCACAAATAATTTAATACAGGAGCGATATCTGGTAAGACCGCGTTAAAGGTTTTGAAGAATCTATCTTTCTTCGAAAACTTTTCTCATATGTTTTCGTTGTGTTTCTGGTAAACCGTTGGTAATCAATACGCAAAACTTCATACTAATATAATTTAATAACCATCATGGAAACACATTTATGGAGTACTAGTAACTGGGGATTTGAAGTGGGGTATGGGAAGCCGAAGCTTGTATTTCTTTGAAGTTTGCCTATTATTTGTAAAATAACGGAAATAAGCTTTTTTGTACCCTTGCAGGGTATTATAATTTTGTCCAGAAGTTTGCAAAGCAGTGAAGGAAGCATCTCCGACCCTCCGAATATACATATTCTCGATCAGCGTCACCAGCCGAGTCGATCTAGCCATCTCCGTCTGTACGTCTGTCCGTCTGTCCGTCTGTCCGTCTGTCCGTCTGTCCGTCTGTCCGTCTGTCTGTCCGTTGCAACGCAACTAGTCTCTCAGTTTTTGAGCTTTCTGAATGTCGGAACAGCTGAAATCGGACCCCTTTATTTTATAGCTGCCATATGAATGATCGGAAAATTAATGGACCAAAAATTATAACTTCTCTGTTTTTTAACGTATTTTTATAAAGTTCGAGATATGGATGTTATTTACGGTTGTAGAATTACGGTTTTAATTTCATTAAGATCGGACAACTATATTATATAGCTGCCATAGAAGCGATCGGTTGATTTATATAAATATGTAAAATTCTACATGTAAGATGAAAAGTGTGTAGGTAATGCTATAAAAATGTACAAAATTTGATATTTTTTCAAATATACCAAAATGAACCGACTTTCAATGATCCAATTGCATACTGCAAGGGTATACAAACTTCGGCTTTTCGAAGTTAGCTTCCTTTCTTCTTTGGTTTTCCAATTGTTCCTATGGCAGCTATTTGATATAGTTTTCTAATTTGTATTAAACTAAATCAATAATTCTAAAATCGAAAAGAGATGCAATATCTCATAATAAATGCAAATCTGTTGAAAGACAAGAAATTCAAAGCAAAGGTAAAATAAAATTAAAAAAAAGAAGGGAAACTAACTTCGACAAGCCGAAGTTTATATATCCTTGCAGTTATACAAATTTGTTAATGGGATGTAAAGATATGAGTTAAAACTTGGCAACTGAAACCCAAATCAATGTAACATTAATTATATGAGATCGATGTTGCCGAACATTTCTCAGTATAATTTTTTTTTCTGACAAGGACCTCGTTAAAAAATTGCATAATTCAGAAATCATTATAAATTACCTTATCTCGTAGTAGATGGACTTATGCTGAAAATCAACAAAGCTATAATTTTTTTGGTAAACACCTTTATTTTATTTTAATTATAACTTACAATAAATACCTTTGTGCAAGCGTCATCTTAACATTTTGTTTGAAACCACAAAGTTATACACCGAAGCTGGAACTTTTCTGTAGAGTAATAGAATCGATCCTATGCTGTGTCAGTAATAATTTGGTAGATAGAGCCTTCAACAGCAAAAATAGCATGTGTTTTTCGATATTTTCTTTTTGTCTACCTTAAATGCATTTTATACCCAGTACGAAAGAGTTATAACACCTCAGACTAATTATTTAAGAAAAGGTGATTCAGCCATTTTCAGTGTTGTTTCGCTGACTATTCATCCAACTAACTCGGATATGGTGACTTTTAAAAGTATGAGTGTACCAGTTTCAATGCGGTTTTCTTTCGTTGCACTGCAATTGCATTATGATATATTATGATTATTTTATTATAAGGGTCAAAAATTGCTTTGGAAAGATGAACATATTTTATTAATGTCGCCAGCATGTCGGACGTTTTGAATATGATATGTCAAAGAGTTTCTCGCCCCGTAAGCTATTAAGAGCGAAATCGATGGCGTGGTCTAGGCTGTCGCCTGCTTGAAAACACTTTCAATTTTTTCCTGCTTGGATTTTAAACGCTCTCCGGTACGGTTCCCTTTAGCGCAGAATGTACCGAAGGCTTGAGTAAAAAGAAAACTGGGAAGAAAGGCCCGTAGCCAAGTGCCAGGAACAGCATAAGAAAACCCGCGCTAACCACGTCGCTTCACAGAACTACCTCCCCCTACAATTACCGCCCCTGTTGGCCCCACCCCTCCCCCAGCCCCTCCCCCGACAATGGCAAGACCAAGACCAAGACCAAGCGCCCCGTTAATTAGATTTTGCGGTTTTTGTGTTGTGCAAACTTCAAAAGCAACAGCAACACACAGATGATGAGGACGCCGCCCCTACCGCCGGCCCCCGTCATTTCCCGCACCACTTAGTCAGTGGCTGCCAAACGCCAAAATGTATGCTTTAACAATTTTTGATACAACATAAAATTGGAATTGAAACGATGGGGTAGTGGGGAGGAAGGGGTATTTGGTTGCTGCGGGTCGCAAAACAAAATCGATAAATAAAACTTTTTACAATGCGGCAACACTTTCACGCACTTTGGCCCTCGCCCATCCCCCATCCTTACCTAGCCCATATCCATCCCGTTCTCGCTCCCGCTTGCGGTGGCATTGAAAAACCGCCTGGAAGTATGCAGCTACAACAAGTTTTTTACGCAATTAGTGTACAATTTCTTAATTTATACCCTGTCGCCAATTTATCAACACGGACCAGACCGAGGGGCGGGCAGCGGCAAACGGAAACCTCCTCTGTGGGACCAAAGTGAAATATTATTATGAGTACGTGTTTGGGTGGTCGTTGGGTCCGCTCCTGCGACTGAGCTGGTGACGCCCTCAAGTTTCTGCTGTTTCCGTGTCCCAGGAAGGGCTGAAAGGGTTGCTCGCCGGCCTCTATTCCGCCTAACCCCTTGACACCGACCGTCGCCCACCGCCCTCTGCTGGCTTAACATATGCTACTTTGACATAGTTCTTTGGGTCGAGTCGAGCGTTGGTAGTGAAATATGAAATACTATTTATAACTTGATCAGCCCTAGATGGGTCAGATGCAAAGCAGGGGATGACAGCGACTCGACTCGGGCACAGTATCTATCACGCTCGCATCGCCAGTGCTCCGGGGGACGTGGGTCAGGGGTGGATTGAATTGGCATTGGGATTGGGACTGGGACTGGGACTGGGACTGGGATTGGGCTGGCTGGGATTGATATTGGCCTAGGGTTTGCTCGGGCTGTGCGGCTGTTAATTAAGTTATGATGGCAAGCCACAAACATTGCGATGGCTTCTGGTGCTGCGACAGATATATGTTACATAGGCCCCGTCAGTTTATGAAATTTTCATTAATTTTCGACCGCACAGAGATTCTGCTGATGCCTCCTGATGGCTGCCGCTCCCAGCGTGCCCTCTGACCCCTCGAGTTGACAGCGGAACGAAAACTTGACGACGCAGCACTAGAAGCCGAAACAGCAGCAGTCGTAATGAAATTTCGGGACATGTATGTATGACAGCACATTCAGTTTCGGCCAACTTTTGACAGGCATCTGGAAAAGTATTCCTTCGGATGATGACAAATGTGGTCCAGCGCACAAAAGCCCTCCTAATTATATGATAATCAGAATCTATCAGCATTGCCATTCCTTTTTAATTAGGCCGTTCGAAGGGTGCCTAATCATCATAACAATACTCCTTGTGTCCCAGTACCCAGTAACCAGTGGGGCAGAAGGTGGAGAAGGTGGAGCCGGGATCAGGAGCCAAGGCTGCCCCGTCATGGCCTTCTTCATCTGCTGCTCCGGCCTTAACACTGGCGTATAATTTAGATTTATCGCTTGATTTTCGCATAAATATCGACCATGTGGAGGGAAGCCCTGCCCCCCTGCGCTTTTATGTGCTCGTTGATGCATAAAGGCAATAGCTCTGGAGCTGAGTGCCCGGCTCGGCCTAACGACTTGTTGTACGTAATACGTAATACGTATAGAAGATGTAAAATCCAAATGACATTGAGTCGATGTGGGAGGTGTGTGTGGTTGTGCTGGGCGTGAGAGTGTCAGATAATGTCGAACTGCATAAATGGCAGGAGAATCATTGGTGATTTTTCGTTTTATTGAATTTATGGCCGATCCAGGATTTAATAATGTCATTCAGCAAGTTCCTACACATAACCGGCTCAAAATAAGTTAAAAGCAGTGGCTTCCGTCTCATAATGGACTCGTAATATTATCAAAGAGCCGGTCCTCAGTTTTGCTTTAAAGAAATACTTTATTAAGTAACGACACAGTTTCCCGCTTTAAAATGGTGTGTGCATACTTTTACTCTTTAGTCCTGGTTTTCGTAAGTAGGCTAACAAAGCTGAAGTTATTTTATGAAGTGTTCAATCATTTTATCATTATAATTTTCAAAAGTAAGAACTGGTTAAATCGTTGAAAGGTTAAAAAAAATCGGAAACAGAGTACTTAGGCTGAATTGATTAATAGTCCACTCAATAGTACCGCAAATGTCGAATTGTTTTCGTTTTAATTCATTTTTTAGGGTTTTCGCTGTTACAGTTTTTGTCAAATCCCAATTTCAATTTTCGCTTCATGTTTCCAAGGCTAATCCAAAGATAACGCATTAAAATAGTTATTAATTCGGCCTCCTTTATAATTCTCTCGATTTTCTGCTATTCAAATCCATTAAAATGGAAATCGAAGAAATCTTACTGAAGAAAAAAAATTATGTATACAGATGCCAAAATATTGCTGATATTCCTATCTTCTCATACAAAATGACCGATCGCTTCTATGTTATGACAGCTATATGATATACTCGTATATGGGTAATTTTCTCATGTCGAATGCGAAATGTGTACGCATTGTGTCCATAGTGTATGAAACCTAAAGCTCTTGGTTAGCGCAATATTTTGTACTAAGATTGATTTCGGGAAATATTTCGTTTTAAAGATAATCACAAAAAAATAATGCATTCGCACGCGACAGTAGTCACTTTCTCAAAAGCCAGTTCAAACACTGATTCCAGCCAAACGTTATCAAACATTTTGATACAGTTTATTTTAAAATGTTACTTGTTCATATTTCTTAATAATGTACTTTGTATTACTCAAAAATATTGAGAAGTTTTTATTAAAACTTAATTTGAATCGCTGCCGCTCGCTATATGCCGCATGAGGCATATTTTTCCATCATACTTATTTATGTCGATTTTGTAATTTGTAGGTAATTAGACTTGCTTGAGTTATAACATACTTAAACGATTTATAATGTATTAAACTTTCTATTTATTTTTAACTTTAGTCACAAACGAAAAAAAACTTCTTAAAAAAGGTAAACCATAAAAATGTGTATTTATTTTAAATGAAAATTAATTTTTATTTTCGTTGAAAGAAAAATATCTTTTGATGTTACATAATGATGTTTTGGGAGGCTAAGGCTCTGGTAGTGAAGCGTGTGTGCCTGTCGCCGCGCCAAGCTAACTCAGCCAGTGGGAGTTGGCAGTCACATGCCGACTACTGAAGACCGACCATACGTGGTGAAGAACCACATCCTGCTCGAGGTGCCTCTGCTCTAGACTGAATATGGCGGATCTAGAGAGGAAAACTCGAAAAAACCCGTAATCACCGGTGTTACCGTACCGTGCCTCTGTGATGAATGGCACTACGTTAGTGTGTCTTCTAACGGTGGCTTCCGGATACCTGGCACCTCCGGTCGTATAAGTGCCCGATCCGGGTATGAGGCTCTACCCCGGGGATACTTCCTTCCTCATTACTCGTGGGACCAATACATGGAATCAATAGTAAATACACCCCAAGAAACAGGGTGCTCTAGCAGCCCCAAATCGATTGAAATCGAACCCATCCGGGAGCCCAAGATGCTATGGACATCTGTTCACAAAGCTCTGGCACCGACGACATCACTAAGGAAGAGGAAGAAACCCTACTCGCCTCCCAAAAGATGATAAACCCAAGCGGATCGCACTATCGGGCGCCGCAAGGAAGAGGTTGCGCAGACACCTTGCGAACGGCGTACCCATGGAGGAGGCCAAAAGGCTCGCCCAGAAGCCTATGGACCCTCCAAAGGAAATGCCCAGCAAGAGTGGCGCTACCACCAACAAAAGAGGTAGATCGGCCAACACGACCCCAGAAGAGGCGTCGAAAAGAGGGCCATGTACAAAACCGCGGCACCTAGTGCCCAGACGAAGGGCGATCCTGCGAGTGTTTTGCCAGCCACGGAGGCTCAGCAGCCACCACAACCGCAGCAGCGGACGGGCAGGCAACACAAGCGCAGTCGCCTCAAGTCGGTGTCATGGCCTCTTACAGGGACGTCGCCAGCTCGGTGAAGATGGCTATACTCCTGCGGCCTACCCTGAGCATCTCCTCACGACGGAGCAACTGAATACCATTCAGTCCGCCATCCTATCGAGTGATGGCCTGAGATACGGCTCTGTGAAGCCGTTGTTCTCTGGCTACCTTTCGACCAGGGTGGATGGCCGTGACGTGTGGGAATGCGGAGACAGCCAGTGGCTATGCACAGAGGTGCCAAAGCTACGGCTGTGGAAGGACGCCCACATCAAGGTGGTCCCAGAGGCAGAGGCTCCACGTGCCGCTGTCTTCATTGGGTACTTTCCGCTTCCAAACGCGGAAATGAAGACGGACGAGATCCTGAAGCTCGTCGAGGGCCAGAACAGCGGCCTGCGAGTGGGAGACTGGCGCGTCTTCCACCGTGAGATGAGGCAGAACATGGCCATCATCACGATTGCGCTGGACCCAGTTTCGGCAAATCGACTGAAGTCGCTGTCGTACCAATTGTCCTTTGCGTGGGGCACGGCTACGCCAAGCCAAAGGCCAGCGCACAGCCAAAGACGCAGGCGGTGGCTCCTGCTCTCGCAGCGAGAAGCCCACCTGCTCCAAGGCAACAAAGGCATGGCTGCGTCAACAACAAAGAATGCCGCTGATGGCACATCCCACGCAGGCACAGAGGCTAGCGGCACCAAAGTTGCCCAAGAGCCCATGCCATCGAGGAAAATTATGCGCCCTCCCTGCACGGGCGCATCACGCGCGGAACAGGGCGCATAAACAAGGGTGTGAGGCGCACACCTGAGGAGGAGGCCCTTCTGCGCACCAACCGAGCGGAAGATGGCGGCCAGGGGCCGTGAGGGCGGACTAATGTCCGTCCTCCTCCCCCACCCTCCCAACACCCGGAGACACCTCAGATGTCTCCAAGCGACCTCCACCATGCAAAGGCCGCGTCTGACGTCCTTTGCGAGAGGTTTGCTACGATGGACATAGCATTTATCCAGGAGCCATGGATAAATGCCGGACGTGTCCTGGGGCTTAGCACCCCATCTGGTAAGCTGCTATATGCAAACGGCCAACCTCGACCCAGAGCGGCCTTGTTAATAAACAAAAATCTAACGTTTGTTCCCTCTCACAGTTCATAACTGAGGACCTGGTGGCGGTCTGGGTTAAAATACCCACTGCCCATGGCGAGCAGGAGGCAGTGCTGGCCTCTGCCTATCTACCCGGCGACACTGATGATGTACCTCCGGCGGCTACCTGTGCCCTGGTAGAGTACTGCCAGAGAAACCGACTCCGGTGGATAATTGCTTGCGATGCCAATGCGCATCACACGGTCTGGGGGAGCAGCAACATCAACAAAAGAGAGTACCTTCTTGAGTACATAATTAGTAATAACATAGGTTTACTAAATCAGGGCAGCGAGCCCACATTTATCAATGCAATTAGAGAGGAAGTCCTCGACCTAACTCTCTGCAGTCTGAATATGTTGTCCGCTGTCTCAAACTGGCACGTTGCGAATGAGATCACTATGTCAGATCACCAGCACATCAGATTTGATATAGGAGGTGCCTTGCAATGTAGCCTAGTTACTAGAAATCCCAAAACACAAACTGGGATCTTTTCTGTTTTGAACTTGAGCAATCCAGAGACTGCTCCGTCCGATACTAACCATAGACGAGTTAGAGCGTGAGGCTACTGTGCTTCATACAAACATTGAATCAGCATATCACGTCAGTTGCGAACAAAAAGTTCGTAAGATCAGTCGGGCTGTTCCCTGGTGGAACAAGAGCCTTGACGATCTTAAACAAACTGCGAAGGCTCTTCAATAAGGCGAGAAAAGGGAAGGTCACTTGGGATTCCTACAAATCCGCCTTAACGCTGTATAACAAAGAGCTGAGAAGGTCAAAACGGGCTACGTGGCGCCAACACTGCGGGCAGATTTCAACTCTCCCGGAAGCTGTCAGGCTACAAAAGCCCTCTCCAAAGACCACTCAAACGGCATCTGTACGCTGAAAAGCCAGATGGAACCCACACAAACAACCCAAAGGAAACGAGTAGTCTACCCTATCTACTCACTTTCCTGGGTGCGTGGCCATGGAGCAACCCATCTCAGAAAGTGAGGCACCAACCTCCTCTGAGATTGGAGGTGCCCACACCTGCGCGTGGCTATTGTGGCAGACTCCAATGGGGCTGAAAGAACCCCCTATCTATCAGAACATATTGGAAACATGCCCTTTAGACTGTTTCATCAAAATAGCGTACAATGGGCCATACAAAGTTTTAGCCCATACAAATCCCCTGGACCAGATGGAATTTATCCATGCCTATTGCAGCGGGGACTGCACCAATTTGCACTCCCTGGTCCGTCTATTCCGAGCTAGTCTCGTGCTTGGACACATACCAAGCAAATGGGCTAAAGTAAAAGTTGTGTTTATTCCAAAGGTAGGGAAGAAAGATTCCCAACTGCCTAAATCGTATAGACCAATTAGTCTTAGCTCCTTCCTTCTTAAAACTATGGAAAAGATAATTGACCAGCACATCAGGGAAGCGAACCTCAAGCATCTTCCCTACATAAGTACCAATATGCGTACCAAACTGGCAAATCAACTGAGACTGCCATCCATTGCCTTACAACAGTCATTGAAAAGGCCATTGGCTCTCAACAAATAGCACTAGGTGCCTTTCTAGACATCTCAGGAGCTTTTGACAACACGTCTTGAGGCAATCCGTGCCTCTCTTGTACGTAAAATGTCGCCACACCCATTATTAGGTGGATTCTGGAAATGCTCAAATCCAGAATCATAACTGTAGACCTAGGAGGAACCATGACCTCAATCACAGCCACAAGGGGATGCCCTCAGGGGAGTACTCTCCTCTTCTGTGGACTCTGGTCATAGACGAGCTACTGTTTGAGCTCAACAACCTAGGGTTCCCCACTCAGGGCTACGCTGACGATCTAGTCATCTATATAGTGGGCTGGCATGAGCAAACCATCTCGGACCGCATGCAGCAAGCCCTCAATATAGCCAATAGATGGTGTCAGGATAAAGGACTATCCATAAACCCGTCTAAAACTGTGCTAGTTCCATTTACCAGGAAAAGGTCTCTCTCCTGACAAGACCATCCCTAAATGGATCAACCATTGACTTTTCGGTTGAAGCTAACTACCTGGGAGTTATACTTGACTCCAAGCTCAACTGGAACTCACATCTTGAAAAGACCATTAACAAAGCCACTCGAGCATACTTTGCGTGCAATAGGCTTTTCGGTAGAACATGGGGCCTGAGTCCCAAAATGATCTACTGGTCTTATAACACTGTGGTAAAACCGATCATAACCTATGCATCTCTTGCTTGGTGGACGAAATCTACCCAGAAGACAGCTGCGGCTGCACTTACCAAAATACAACGACTGGTCTGCATAGGCATCACTGGAGCCATCCGGACATGCCCACTGCAGCACTTGGAGTTATAACTGGCATTCCCCTCTACCCATCGCCTTGAAAAGGAGGCCTGCCTGGGGCACTTCGCCTCAAAACATCACCGATATAAAAGTGGTGATCTAACTGGGCATCTACGGGTACTCGAACCCTAATAAACGAACCCATTCTGCGTATAACTGACGAGCAGAAACCAAAACTTGTTTTCCACAGAAACTTCTCTGTAGTCCTGTACACCAGACACGACTGGACAACAAAATCAATATCTCTGCCCAGTGGATCACAAACGTGGTACACTGACGGATCGAAATTGGAAACGGCGACACCGGGGCTGGTATTTTCGGACCAAGGTTCAACAAATCCATAGCCATGGGAAAGTCCCCAACCATCTTCCAAGCAGAGATACACGCCATAGAAATCTGTGCTCGTGAATGCCTTCGCAGGAATATGCAAGGCGCACGGATTTACATCTTCTCTGACAGTCAGGCGGCGCTCATAGCGCTGAGATCCTTTACGATCACCTCCAGACTAGTAGAAAACTGTTTCCAGCAGCTGAACGCCCTTGCCTCCAAAACACCTTAACGGTGGGCTGGGTGCCAGGGCATGAAGGCCATATAGGAAACGAGGTGGCAGACTCCCTAGCAAAACGCGGGGCGATGACACCACTAATCGGCCCTGAACCATTCTGTGGACTTTCGAAAGGACACAAAGGGAACTGGTCAGGAAATGGGAGGAAAAGGAGATAAGTCGTCACTGGACCGACAGTGCAGGGCTGAGACAAGCCAAACAATTCCTCGTCCCCAGATGTCGCGATCCAAACGCATCATCAATCTAAAAAGAGTGAGATTCGCACTCTAACAGGCTACCTAACAGGTCACTGCAACCTAAGGTATCACCTTAAGAAATTAAAACTTTCAGAAATCGACACATGTAGATTCTGTGAGCTGGAGCCAGAAACATCAGAACATGTTCTATGTGAATGCCCCTCACTAATCAGACGTCGACTTCAACAACTAGGAGGTGAACTTATCCCCCCCTACAGGATTTGGGAAGAGATAGACCTCGCCAAAGTGCTCTCCTTTATCAGAAGCCTAGGAATAGAGGCTCTACCTTAATCCTACAGGCCGGCACAAAAGACCTAACATCTGGTCGCGGTGCAATAAGGCCATAGTAATAATAATAATAATACATAAACAAAATAAATTTAAAATTAAATACATTAGTTCTTAAGTTTTTGGCTGCGTTTGACCATTCTGGAGAATTACAGAATAACAAACAAGGGAGTAATGTACATTTTCATTACATTTTCCTATAGTTTTAAATTTTACATTTACATTCTTGCATTTTCATATATTACCATGGCACCACCATGATATGGTCACAATAATGATTATAATCGATCTCGCACGTTTCGACTTATATATTACACTGATGGTCTGATTTTAAGATTTATATACCCTTGCAGAGGGTATTATAATTTTGCCATGATATTTGCAACGCAGTGAAGAAGGCATCTCCGAGCCCATCAAGTATATATATTCTTGATCAGCATCACCAGCCGAGTCGATCTAGCCATGTCCGTCTGTCTGTCTGTCCGTCCGTCTGTCGGCTTCTACGCGAACTAGTCTCTCAGTTTTTTAACTATCGGGCTGAAATTTTCATCATAGTCTTATTTCTTTAGCACGCAGTATATATGTCGGAACGGCCGAAATCTGACAACTATATCCTATAGCTGCCATAGGAATGATGGCGAAATTAATGTAAAAAAAATTTTAACTTCTCTGTTTTTCAACGAATTTCTATAAATTTCGAGATATAGTCGTTTTTTATAGTTCTAGAATTACGGTTTTAATTTCATTAAGATCAGACAACTATATCATATTGCTGCCATAGAAGGGATCGGTCGATTTATATAAAAATGTAAAATTCTACATGTAAAATGTAAAATTTTACAAAATTTACATAATTTGAAATTTTTTTTTTTTTAACATTTCCAAAATGGATCGAGTTTTAATGATCCAATTGCAGACTGCAAGGGTATACAAACTTTGGTTTACCGAAGTTAGCTTTCTTCCTCGTTTTAACTGTAACCAGAATGAATCGATTTTCAATAATCCAATTGCAGACTGCAAGGGAATACAAATTTCGGTTTACCGAAGATAGCTTTCTTTCTTGTTGTAATCTTATTTCTTACCACAAAAATCTTGAAAGAAGAAGATAAGTGTTTGAATCAAGTCGAAAAATTCTAAAAACTTTTTCCACATTACCATATTCAGATTTTTTTATTGTTAAATTAAACAGTTTTGGATTGGTTTAAGAATTACTTGTGATTTTATCTGGACTTAAAATGCTTGTCTTAAAACATAGTAGTACTATTTTAAATTTTCATCGAGCAATAATTGCAAAATAATATTATTATTTTTATCGCTCCAATAATTATAGCTTCATTGCCATAAGCTAGTGTCTCACATCAGCAGAACTGCATATGCTACGATATTGTCTCTGCGTTATAGTCAGCAGTTGCTAGAACCAGTTGGGAATCATACATGTGAAGGTAGCAAAAAAAAAGATTGAAAATTCTCATTTTAAGAATTTTCGGTATATTTTAAGATCGAGAAAAATCTTAAATTAAGTTCATTTTGTTCGTGAATTAAACCTGATATATCGATTTTTTTTTTAATTTTTGGTCTTATATTAAGATTTAATTTAAGAATGCATTAAATCTAAAAAGAAGAAGAAGATTTTTATCTGTGTGTCTGCAATAGAAAGAAGACAATACGTTTTATTCAGATAGCTCTAAAATTTAGTTTGCATAGTACCGGGCAGACAGGTGGACAAACGGACAGGTGGCTAAATCGACTCGTCTTGTGAGGCTGCTCAAGAATATGCATGGTAAAATATGGGGTAGGAAATGCTTCTATAATTGCAATGCAATTTAGTTTGCGTTGCTAAATTATAATCCTTCCCAAGGGTATAAAATGACAAGTCAAATCTGTGGGTACAGTTGGATATGCCTGGGTCTACAAAGGTCTGCGACCCAATAACTTCAACATTTTGACTGTCTACCCCACCGATGAACAAACAGAAGGACGGAGTTGCTAAATTACCTCTCCTTCTTTCCTGCTACATACAGTTGCACGGCTGAAATTGATGGATTCACCGCATTTCCCTTTGTAACTACTCATAGCTCGCTGGGAAATCATCGAGTTTCGCTCTCGGGATGGCGCATAGCATTCCATCAACTAGCTTCCTATGCGTGTAAAATTGATTTCATATCATCGTCGCCATCTTGACATTGATTATGTGCCTTAACACTTGACTGCCCCCGAGGCGGACTCTGAGCCAGAGGCACAGGAGAGCGTGAAAAAAGAAAAATATCAACACACCATTTAGCGCTAAATACACAATAAACTCGGGCGCACAAGAGCCTCCCGAGCGGCCAAGCGGGAAAGCGGGAGAGCGGGAGAGCGGAAAAGCGGTGTGGAGGGAGGAGCGTCTGTTGCTGTCCGAAAATTAACGCAAAATCAAAGTAAAAATGCGATAAATTGGCGACGACAAGCGCAACGCAGAGAAACAATAACAGCAACGGCGGCGGCTGGCGATGCTGACAACGCTGTGCTGTGCCGCGCTTGAAATGAGCGAAAATCGGTCGAGCATATCAAATTGAAAAACTCCAAGTTCCAAGACAACGCGAGGGTTGCGGGGGATGCCGCTCCCGCTCCGCGGGGTGGTACATGATGCTTTTGCGTATCCTAGTGACACACAAACACAGCGAGAGATGGAAACAGACACCCACGCACAAGGAAGCGAGAGGAAAGCGCGTAGCGAAAATATCAGGGTAAAAGGAAAAGCGCTAGCTACAATAATAACGTTTGAATGCTGAGCTGGTGGGGGAGCTGGCCCATGAGTGGCGAGAGGGGGTGGTGGCAGGGACAGGGCCAGATGGACAGGCAACTGAGTAGACGACATTCATTGCTGCTTTGGCAGGTTGTTAGGTTTCCGACTCTGTCAAGGGCGGAGATTGTTAGCAGCTTGATTCAATGACTGACTGAACTCAACCGAACTGAACTCGACTGAATTGAGCTTACAACTGATAGATTTCGGCATATTAGCTGGCGGATTAAGTGAGCTAAGTCCGGTTTTATCCATCTATCAGATCGTTACCAGACCATTATAATTCGATCACACCATAATATAACCTCATTGCAAGTCTACAATATAGTTAACATTAATGGATCTACGAAAGTAATTCGATTCTGTGTAGCGAATCTAAACCTTAATATAAAGTTAGTACAAGACTTGCGCAACCGCCGGTATATTAACTGACGGTCAACTGGTAACATACCTTTCACTAAAACCATTGAGAAACCCAGTTATGTTAACTGGCCAGTAATCTGCCGGTTAGGAGTTGACTCTCAATCCTTGGGGCACCTTTGCCGTTCTCTTTCTGAATCGCAGGTTACATCCTATCAACAAATGCTCTGTGATTCTTGGGTTAGGAATGTACATGCATATGTATGTGTGTATGTGCATAGCCCAAAACTGTGCCTCGACCATTACGGCAAAGCCCGGGAATAAAAGCACAACAAGCCGCACCCCAAACTTCGCTGGCATTATTCAATGCCTCCCAGATGTTTTCCTGGCTGCTGTTTTGTTGTTATTTTTGCCGGCTTTGGGGAAAGCGCAAAAAGTGTTCCTCCATCTGCCGCTTGTGTTGTTGCTGTTGTTGATGTAGTTGGCAAAAATTGTTGCGTTTCGCATATTAATTTCTTCCTGTCTTCGTGCGTCGTCATCAACATCAAGCTCATGATGATGAATTTCCCAGCAATTCGGTGAATGGCGTGCCAGTGTGGGTGAGCCAGCTCGCGTGTGTGTGTACACTCGCTCTTCGGAGCGACTCTCTTCGACCAGCGAGACTCTCTTCGCTGCTCTTATTGGTGTAGCCTTCCAGCAGCGTTCTGTGTTTGCCTTTTGGGACCAGCGACATCGGCAGCGGCAGCAGCAAGGTGTGTGGGAAAGCCTTAATCACATTGTGAGTCATGTGTTTCATAAATATTCAACACAAAATTATCATCGCAGTGATGAGCACTTCCAGTCAAAACAGAACAGAGCGGAAAACAGTGCAAAAACAAGAGCGAAACGCACATGTTAGCGGTGCTCGACCCACCCACCGCAACCGCCTCGCCTCTCTGCCCGCTCTGCCCATTCTGCCCACTCTCCAAGCTCTCTCTCACTCCACCCCCCGCATCATCTAGATCCAGAAGGGCAGCAGCCAGTCAAGCCCGGCACATGGCAGCCAAGCGCTCTGCTCTCGCGCTCTCCCACTCAGATGCACTCCGCTCCACTACACAAGACACCTTACATAGCTAGGGCGCAAAACTAACCGCTAGCCGTCTCGCTCGCACCCCCATTCGGAGAACGCGAGCGAGAGGGCGCGAACGAGAGAAAGGCTGCGCGTGCTTCGGCAGCACGAGTCACGAGTTGGTTCGCTCGCTCGGCCGCTGGTCGGGGCTTTTCCCTTTAGGCCTTGCTGGGTTTTCCAGCCTGCCTGACAGTGTCGCAGCTCGGCGTGATTTGGCCTCCTCTTTTGCCTTCGATTTTTTTTTGCTCCACGGACCAGTCCGGAGTTCTACGATTGGGTCCTGGGATAGTGGGATCGTGAGGGGAGGAGGGCTTAGATCTCCTATCTCAAAACTCCAATCTCCAAGTGGCGCCCCTTCAGAGCTGATTCTGTGAGGAGCAACAAGCCATTATCAACACCCCGAGCGTTCAATTCAGGATCTTGGCTTCATTAATGCTGCGTACGCATACGCACCGTCGGCCCTTCTAGCTGCTGGTCTTGGTTCGACGTCAACTTCGAACACGCACGTTCGACGCGCTCGAGCTAACGCTCGTGCCGGGGTCCGAACGCTGCCGAACGGCTCGGGCCAAGGAGCAGAACGCCCCCCAACTGTCCAGTCGAACGTGTGGGGGTGTGTGTTGTTGTTTACAATCACCCGTTCTGTGCCGGCGTGTTGGGCTGTTGCGTTCGGTGTACAGTGGGCATCCGCAGCATGTTCTTGCGATAAAATGATCTGGCAAAGTTTTCAAAACTTGCCGTCTTTAGATATATTTGCGAGAAAGTAAAGTGCAAGCCTTTTTTCAATATGATTAATAAAATGATTTTACCGAAGAAATTCAATGCATAGCTATTTTAATTCAATTGTTTCAAACTTTCAAAATGTAAGTGATAAGTGATTTCAATATGTTGTCTAGATAAAAGTAAATAAATAGATATCCAAATTATAAATGGATGTTTTTAAGTATCTTTAAAGATTCAATTCTAATGGCTATCGGGGGTCAATTTGAGGGTCATCCGTGCACATTACCACATTATATTGTCGGAAATTATTCTAAATTAAATGTAATGTCAATTTGAGGTGTATAGTTTATTTTTGGCCCACTGTGCGCTGGCTCGAATTGGTCGGATGGGTCTAAGTTCGGTCGCGTTCGGGTTCCTGCTACTGTTCGGGTGAGCAGGTAAAGAGCGACTCTAAGAGAGTAAGAGCATTGCGAGGGAGGATTTTCCTCTAGCGAGCCCGAAGTACTTTCGGCTTTTGCCCGAGTCGCGAGCAAATTCTCGTTATTTACGAAATTTTTCGAAAATTTAAGCAGGCGACACGACTATGCACGACAGCAGTATGATATTGAGTTCTGTGTAGTTAAGTCGGAATATTTCGTATAGTTCTCGTCGACTGTCGTGTGACATTTGTTCTCTAATTCAGAAACGCATACTAAACCACATCGATAATACAATTTACGAATATTCATAAAACAAAAACCATCTAAAATTTAAAATCTAAATTCGCTTCAAAAATATATAATAAATAAAACAACCAACTAATCAAATCAATTCGCCACAAAATCGCAACCATTTTTGAAAAATTCGTTTATTCGATTCCATAACACAAGCAAGCCACATTCGAGTATTTACCTGTTAAACCTGTAAGCAAGGGCAATTAGCTCTAAGTACATCCCGAACTTATGCAGCAAAATATTTCGAGTAGATTCCGCAATATAACGCATTTATTTTACCAGCACCTGAATCATCAGAACTCGCTTTCTGTTTAATCTCTTCATCGGCATCATTAACATTAGCTCCAGAAATAGCAGCCCCTACTGCCACGATAAACAAACCCGAAAATAATTAGAAACAATTCGTAAACAAAAATTCCAAATAGAACTTCGCGTAGAGGGAAACCCAACTGGCGATCAGGTTCTTTTGCTCTCTTTGTCCGGGCTTTACTTTTTGGATATTTTCCACGCTTCGTTTTGTTCTAGTTGTATTTTTGTATTTTTTTCAATTTGCCCAGATAAACAAACAAACGAAAACTGATTCACGCTCGCAGCACACGAAAACATTTTCAATTAAATTTTTGGACCAAAAAGCCAACCGAACGAAGGCAACCCAAAGAAGAGCGGAGCACGGACAACTGTTTCTGTTTTTCCCACTGAATTTGAATATTTTGAGCATTCCATAATTTTGTTTCCATCACCATGGCATTCCGGTTCTCCAGCACCGGACCGAGTTGAGATCCCATTGAAACATTTTCGCCAAAATCTGTTGTGTTTGCCGTATTTTGTATTTGGTGCTTTCCGAGCGCAATTGTGCCAGTGTGAGCTGCCAATATATTCCGCCATGTTAATTGAATATGCATTCCTCCCAGTGATTTTTGCTTTTCATTTATTTGGCCTGGGACATTATATTTGAGTATTCAGTAGAACTTGTTCAGTCGCTTTGATGTGGCCCGTGTTGAATGTAAATGATTTTCTCTCGCCCAAAGTCAAAACCACTTCGATTTTCAATTTCAAAAGTGTTAAAGTAGTCCAAAAGTGCTTCACTAATTTACTATTTTTCTGAATTTGAGTTTTGTGTTGCTGAAGACTTCTAGACGGGCCAAGAGATTGATAATGATATTGCTGAATCGATATGAAATATTTATTCACCAAATGAGTTGAAGAAGTTATTTTTTCGATTTTGTATTTAAAGTGCCTAAAGAATGCATTCGTTTAGCTGTGAAGTGCCTATTAAAGTATTTGTGTGCACTGTAATAAGTCACTTTTATAAATTTGTAGAACCGATTCAAGATTAAAACATAAAAATATAAAATAAACTTGTTCTGTTTTGGTTTTTCTGTTTTTCTTGACCTTTTCGAATTTTGACATTCCGCAGAGGAAGCAGAAATTTAACTTTTCTTTGAAAGCAGCAATCGATATATAAATAAATATTAACGGCAATGTCGGGCAAAGTGTTCCAGATAGAATTTTCAAACAATTAAATTCACAGCGTATCGGCGAGTCGAAAATGTATTTCAGACCATTTGCACCTGGAATAGCGCTCCCAATTACCAATTACCCATGCTTACAGAGAACACGAACAATACTCACGATACACAAATTTTAATTCGATTTTAGAAACAAGCAGAAAGATCATAGAGAGCGGCAAGAGATAGATATAGAGAGTACATGCGTGTGTGCTTAAATACTGGAAAATTTATATAAGATAAATATTATAAACACCAAGCCAGCCGTATATACATTTATAGCGGGCTAACCACACAAAAGTAACGCCGAAAATCAAACACAGTCAATCAATAAGTAACAGACAATTCAAGTGAAAATCAGAAACAAATCAGAAACTGTTTAAATAAAAAGTGCTAAAAAATAACGTTAACAAAAACTCGAGCAAATAAACAACACCCATTTTCAGAGGAAGAAAATCAAAAGCGTCCAGGGAATCGGTGCAAATCGTTAAACATTTTTTCTCGCAAAGGCGCCACGTCCAAGAGCAAATCGTTCCATATGGTTCATATTATCGAATTGGTCGGCCAGCCGAAGGTTGAGTTTGCTCAACAAGTTACTGTGAGTATCAAATCGGGGCTCAAATGAATTTCTTTCCTTGCGGGGAGCGCGTTGGTGCGGGGAGCGAGGACGAAAGGAAGTTGCAGTTGGGGAACGAAATGATAATAAATCTTGTTGTCCGTAGTCACGTAATGACAACTTAATACAAATACATATGCATTCATCGCCGCAGCCGCACACATTGTCACACGCTCACTAACGCACTTTTTATTATGTTGTTGTGGCGCTTTTTCCCTCCCGCCCCTCCTTTTTTTCCCTTGGCTTTGTTCAACATATTTTGACAATTAATCATTCGCTACGTCTGGGTGTCCTTCCCAGTATGTGTATGCGTGTTTGCGGCTACATTTTTTGTTGGAATTTCGAAATCAGTGCGTCTGTGTGTAGGTCAATGTGACTTCGGCTTGACTGTCTGCGTCTCTCGACCATTAACGCTCCACCATCTTCACAATGGCTAACTTATCCGTTTCTGGACGATGTCCTTGTTACGAGAGCATTGGTCGCCTTAAAGTTCTCTTCTTCCTTTGGAGGAAAAAAACTTCAGAGCGCCCGAAAAGTAGACCACGATTCGACGGATAATTAAACGAAGCATGAAGATAATAAAATACATATGCCGTGAACTTTAAGAATTCGCCAGATATCTCATATAATATAAAGTTTGATATTTTTTAAAGTACTGCCGAGTGTAAAAACTAGGAGTTTCTTTAAATCTGGTAACTGCTTCAAAACATTTTTCAATCATTACAAATTGTAACTTTGCCGGCTGTTAACTTATCTTTATTGTTTTAAGAAGACGAAAAACTACTCGAAGTTAAAAAATATTTATTTATTTATTTCCTTAACTAACTAAGTCTAGCATACACTGTTAAACTTATTTATTATTTACCGTACACTCAAAATATATAAACCAAAATAAAAATGGCAAAAGTAATATTTTATGTCTTACCGACATTTTATTTTCTTGCATATTTTTTAAAAAGAGTCATATAGGTAAAAACATTCGGCAGCGAAACTATTAACTAAGTTGATTTCAGCTACAGATTCTAGTTACCAAAAATAATAAAATATTTTTAATGGAGGACTTTCAAAGTGTTCAAGTGATAAAATTAAAAGTGTATCAAGTAATCAATGTAAAAAGTGCTAAGATATTAGAACTTTTATGCAATACAAAAATTAAAGTAATATTATAAATTTTATAAAATTAACATGCATTACTTGTTTAGAAATTAAATTGTGAAAATGTTTATTGTTTTAAGCGCTTAGGAAACTTTATTTCGTTTGAAAATGTCAGTTTAAAAAGTTAGACCACTTCAAGCTTAATAAAAAATCCTCATTTTAGTAAAAAATTTACATTTAAAATCAATCCAAAATTTACAAAGTGACTTTAACCGATTTTACTGTTATATACAATAAAATTGATGCTGGATTTGAATTCTTGTTTGCTGAAAAAACGTTTCAATTGCCTTGAAAAATGGAATACTTTATATCTTTAATTAACAATTTTCTCAGTATTAATTTTAATTTTTAACCACATCCACATAATTAAGGGCTTATCGACAAGTTAATTAGGAGATTTTTAGATTACAAAACGCTCTTTTTTTTTTTTTGACAAGATCCAAATTAACAATTTTATTTAAATTCCATAGGATTCGCACTAGATTTATGTGTGCAGATTAGGTGGATGTTTTTTATCGCTTAAGGTTTATATTTGTTCGAGTTTTACCCCATGCCCGGAGGTCCTTGTTCAAATCAACGGTCCTTTTTCTTAACTACTTAAGTGATGCCATTTTCGATTTTTAAATGCTTAATTTTTTCAAATATACGCCTAATAACGTATCAATATCTTTCATTTATTCATTATCGTTCACTAAAAGTTCGAAATCATGTTTGCAGATAGGTGCTGTTCGTAACTATGGTCTTCTATCATTTTGATTTTTTTTTAATTAAGAATATAACGGACTGAAAGAAAGGCCAAATATATTGTCAAACTAATATTCAGATTTTTTGTATTTCTTTAATGTTTTGAAGGTAAAGGTTACATCAATATTACCGAACTTTTTAGAACTCGATCTTACTATTATTTCTTCATATCCACGCTCAGGAATCCAGATTATTTTTACCTGGCACTGAAACCTTCCAAAGCTTACTATTTATTATAAATCAATAATCAATAATCATTGTGTTGGTTATCTCGTCTCCACTTGATAATTCTCCGTTCCATATGGTAGTACATCTGTCCTACTTATTGATTTATCTACTTTTTCATTCTCTTGCTCTTCGGTCTCTTGATGCTCCAAAGTTGCCAGCCGGCTTTTTGGAATTTTCGAAAAAGAACTTAAATTCTAATCGGACTTACATTTATTTCTGTTGCGTTGAATAACAACGGCTGTCTCGCTTGCTCTCCCCTATCTATCTGTTTCACTTTCAGCTGACTGCTTTATCAGTGTGTGTGTGGGTGTGTGCCCCACATGCTGTTGTTGATGTTGCTCCAGTTGCTGTTTCTGTTGCTGTTGTTGTTGTTGCCGTCCGTCCGCTTGTCACCCTCTTTTCTCTTATTCTCTATTTTTTGATTTTATTACAACGCCAACGCAGAAAAGTCTGTTACTTTGGGATATTGCGTAAATTTCATTGTGTATTTCACTTTTATGGTGGTGGCTGTCTAGGATCGGGCATAGATGGGGGTTGCACAGGACAGGGCTTTGACGGGTGTGCGGCGAGGGTGGTACGTGCTGCGTGCTGCGTGCTGCGTTAGATGACGTCGCCGGCGTTCTTTGTTGTGCTTTGTGCGTGCGTCCGTTCGCCTGTCCTCTCCTCCTATCCCCCCAGTCCTTCGCCGCATCCACCCGTTTCCTACTTATTCCTGTGTCTGCTCTTACACTCATCCTTGGCGGGGGATGCTCGCTCTCTTCTTATTCTAATGATGACACATGCGTTCTCTGTCCTCTAGTCCTCTCCCTCGCTCGCCCTATTGTTGTTCAATATTTTGTGCCACTTGTTTTGAATTTTTCCACATCCTTTTGTTGCCGTTCTGTTGTTGTTGGCATTACGTGTTAGCTAACTTGCTCGTTAAATGGTTAAGTGGAGCAAAGTCGTTGACACAGTTCTTTTGAGGCCCTTTTCTTCCCCTTCGCTCTTGCCGATTGCACTTTGGGCCATGAATGAGCGACACGAATTGTATCTGCTAAAGGTTATATCCTTCCTCAGGCAGTAAGTTGGTTTAAGACCGCTTAGATCTAGGCAGACTGATTTTACTAGCGGACAAACACGGCGGAAACTCGCAATCGGCTGTAGTGGATGAAAATTAGGCACAAGGACCTCTATTAGTTCTAAGATTTTGCCCTATGACACAAGAATTGAATGGAATTATTCCATTATTCCAGATTATTCTTGTAACTGTTATACGCATTTGAAAGCAAACCCAGAGAAATGGCTAATATCTATGAATAATAAGTGGAGTGCCAAATTATGCAATTAAATGTTAAAGGACTCGGCTTGGTTTTTTTTTTTTCTTGTGGTGAAAAAATAAGTTCAATTGATTTCAACTCTTCCAGCCCGTTCAATTATCCTTTAAGCACGCCCCTAATCGGCTTCTCCTTTGGCGGCGCTTTCATCCGCACTTGCCACTTGGCACAATCATACACTTCATTTTCCACTTCATTTCATAATTTCACCCTTGAAACCAATAATCTTGAATGTGGCCCGCAAGCCGCCCAGAGGACACCGAGAGCGTTCGAAGGAGTCGGTTTGTCATCCGCCGGCGTAATTTACCTTCTGACAGCCACTCCCCTGCCCGCTTACAGCACACCTTACACACCTGGGGGCGCATTCAACAGCCCGGCGAGGCGCACACACATGCACCGCTATTAAGTTACTTGCCACTGCAAATTACTTGGGAAAACAAAGCGGAAGGTACAAAAAAGCGAGGGGAAACAAGACAGACCGCAGAGCCAGGACGCTAGGACGCCTTGACGTATGCAACAATAATAATAACGGGTTGTGGTCGCCGTACAGCCTTTGTTATGCCTGGCCCGGTATTTTGTAAGCCGTCAAGCATTTACATGCCATTAGGGCCTACGGGAGTGGGTGACAGGCGTATAAATATTGAAAAGCGCCAACGCCCTTTGTTGGCTAGCTGGTAATTGCTTAAGTCGGCAAATTGTCCAGCGTAATAAACATAAATAGTACCCAAAACGGGAAGGCAAACGACTCAGCGTAAATTTGTGCGCCAGTGGAATTTCCCTAAGCCTAATTGATTAGCAATCCTAGGTCCTGGAATTTGAATGGGTTAAATAATTAAAGTACTCTTAGTCTCAACAGATACTTACTAAAAATATGTTGAGCTCGTGGCTAGGTGGATTTGGGCAAAATCGGAGGTACTAAAAATTTGACAAGACCAGTTTTTAAGACCAGTCAAATAATATACTTATGGGGCTTGTAGAAAATAAATCTTGAAAATAATAAAATAACGCTTTGACGCACGACTTTTTTTCTGTTGGCCGAAGCTTAGGAAATCTCAAAGAACTCAATTAATAAATAACTATGTAGTTATGTAACAAAAAAAAAATCGTTATAGAAACTATACTATTGTTACATGAATTCCACACTTTTGAGTATTACAAAATTTCTTAATAAGATGCTTATAAATTTGATACCACGATAGTATAAAAATCTCAATCTCTTTGAAAAGCACTTACTTCCGGCTAGCGCTATTATAAAAATAATACTCGAAAACACAAAATTAAGATACAGGGGATAAAGAGTATAAAAACTATACCATTGAATATGCATTTTATTTTAAAAAATATTAAATTTATACCAAACTCGTTATACTACTTTAAAATATATTTAATAAAACGCGTATGAAAGTTAAATGTTTGTGTATGTTTTTTTTTTTGTGTTATATTTTGAATTTTAATTTGGATATGGACCAGCTTAGGTAATGAATATTTTTTGCTTAAATTTTGCTGTACATTATTAAAGTTTTTAATAAGAATGAAATTAAATATCATATATTTCAAGCACAATCGCATTGGCAATGAAGCCAATCTTGCTTCAATATTATTTAAAGGTGATTTCGTTAGCTTTCATATTTACAATTATTACTAACTTTAAGTTCGTTAAATTGTTAAATGACTATGGAATGTGATTTCATTTGCTTTAGCTTGTTTAACCTTAATTTATTTTCACATTTTTAACTTAGATACTTCAGGCTCCTGAGAATAAACAGAAAGTTTTATTAAAAATCATTAAAAGATTACAGCCTTAGTCTTTTCCCTGTGAACGGATAATATAATCCCCTTATATAAAACTGGCAATTATCATTTGTTCTAAAACTTTGAGGAAATTCTTTTTGAATTAAAGTATTTCAAAACAGTTTGGAAGTCATATAGAGCAACTGAGGGAGAAAGATAATGGATTTTCTTAGAAATGACTTCTCCATTCCCGAAAGTAAATATGTCCTTGGTCAGTCAGTGGACGGAAATCCAATTTAACCTTCGGGAAGGGTTTATTCACTTGACTCATTTTCTTTCAGAATGTCTCTCTTCAGCAACTGCTAATACCTTCCGATTTCGTTACGCTTGGCCGGGGAATGATTTGCATTTTTTATTAAGTATGTCGAAGGGCACGCGACTCCGGCCTGCTCGGGCTTTAATTTGAGCTTCTTGATTATTATAGGTGACAGTTTTATAGCTTTGTTAACAGGGCGCACAGACTGCACCCCGGCTTCGGCTCAGGTTCAGCCTCAACCTCACAAATGGTCTGGCCAACGCTTTCCCTCTTCTGTTGTGCTTGGCATGTTCAGCGCTGATTATGCTTTGTTCCATCGGCGAAAAACTCACCCCCAAACAGGGAAGCGGGGAAACTTATCGCCGCAGGCCAGGGGCGAGGGCGTCGGGGCGGGTCGGGCATTAGAATTACTTGCGTGATTAACGCACACCCTCGAGCGTGTCCCCCGCCCATGGGGCCAGGTCTTATCTATGGCTGCCTGCCTTAATTGTGGGTCTTCCATTTGACTATCGATCGATTTTCGATTCCATTCAATTCGATCATCGTAATGAGGCAACTTCAAAAGCTGCACAGCTCATTAGGTTTCCCGCAGCGAGCACGGTACATGTTTCAGTATATATTGGCTATATATTTTCCGACTTTGGACTTTTTCTCAGCTCCGATTTCCTCCTCCTGTTCTGCCTTTGCCTCGGCTTCTGCACGTTTTTCTTTGTTTTGTTTATGGCTTCTCAAAATAGCTGGTTCTAAATGTAAACAAAAGCGCAAAAATACCAAAAATGAAAATGGGCAACGCGAGGAAAAATCTTACAGCTCGCAGTGGCAGCAGCTGTGTGCGTCATGTGAACAAATTTTCCAGATGCTTTTCCCGTGCTAGCCGCTCGCCCTCTCCCACATATACTTTGCATACTTTTTAATGCCTTCGCCAAAGTGCAAAACCGCATGAAGAGGCCTTTAGCTTTCGACTTTTCGCTCTCTTTTCGGTGGGAGAACAATAAATTGTATTTCTGTTTATTATTTATGTTCCGCAGCAGAATGTTTACGGTCTCCTTCATACATACATACATATATGGGCCATTTTGCTTTTGTTTTTCGCGTTTGCCTTATACGCTAATTATTTTCTCCCCAAATCCTTAACCTTATCGATATTTCTCTCTGAGTAGCCACACTTTGGCCAGTTGCTCTGGCAGTGAGCTTGTTTTCCATTTCCACATGGCAAATAAATCAAGGCACACGTAGCGAGGCAAACTCCGAGAGAGGAAGCCGAGTGTTTATATTATGCAAAGGGAAACTCAGCAAACACAACCGCTAATTGTCGATAAACAACCAATAAAATACAAATTTCCCAAAAGCATTTATCAAAAATAATATAAATAATAACAATAACCGCACAACCACACAGGCAGAGGCGCACACACCAGCCAGCACTCGAGGACGATAAATAAAAATGGCAATAGGAAACCTGGAATGGGTCTTGAGTGGGTGAAAAGCAGCAACTGAAGGAGAAGAAATGTATGGAAAATAGTGTTTGACAGCTCATAAAAAATAATGTCGTATTCATTAAGGGTGGCAGCCAACCTGTGCGGGTCGCATGTGGGCGAGGGATGTGGCCGGGAGTTGCCAAAAGCGAGTTCCACTTTATTTACGACAGGAAGTGGGCCAGAACAGCAACAGCCACTTGAAACGCACGCATGCAATGCTCCGTGGGAGCGGTGGTGGGAACGGAAGAATGGGGGCACAAGGGTGACAGTCCAGGTCCCAAAAGGAATTTAAGGCATTGCCTTTGCCTGAACTGGAGAATTCTTGAAGTACTTAGGCCGCAGGGAACATCCTTAGCGAATTTTGATCGATTTGTCTGCTTGTTGCAAAGCAAAAACGTGAAGAGTCCGAATTCTCTTTCGCTTACAATGGTTCGATGAAGCTAAAATCAAATTGACATTTAATTACGCTTAAAACATCCTAGGACCTCTTAAATCTGTAAACAAATTTATATAAAAATTATCTTCGGCCTTTAAGGCGAGCAGTTTCTTACAGTGTGCGAAATAATCGATTCTTCAAATCGATAAGAAGAATTCTCATATTGAGAACGTTTTCTTGATTTAAGAGGAAGTCTTATCGCTTTCAAGAACGAATCGTTCTCAATAAAAATAAATCAAAATAAATCTATGAAAATGAGATCATAGTTACCATTTTTTGAGCTTAAAAAGCACAGACTTGATTTTATATTTCTGTTGTAACTTAATACGTTCTTCTCAAAGAAACAAAATCAAGAACAGTTTCGTCTCGCCGTCAGAATGCCTTTTCGGGGGAAAGTAAGAGGAAATGCTCTTGAAAAAAATCGTTTTAAATTTTTTTGGTTATATAGAAAAGATATGTTTTTGTTTCTCAAAGTTATAATTACATCAAGAATGTATCATAAATTATTCTTACGTCATACACTCACTAAATTCCTTCAATACTTTCTTTAGTTCAGCCTGGTATTCAAACCCTTTACGATAATCAATATTTTGAAAAAGGAAAGTACCCAATATTTTGGGGAGACGGGTACCGCCTTGTGACATTGGCAATGTCAAGGATTGAAATAATGAATGAATGAATGAATGACACCCTGGCAGAATGTCAGTTCTCCTTTCCCAGCGCCTGTGCAGGTGTAGTAATTTTGTTGCTGCCGCTCCTGCTTTGTATTCAGCGTTTGTTGTTAAAGGTTTGCGTGCTGAAAGTTTCGAAAGTTGTTCAAGTAAACACGGGACAGCGTGTTACCGGAGGGAGGGGAGAGTTTGTTGGCTGAAACATGCAAATGTTACAAGGTGTTATGCTTTATGTACATTTAATTGAGACTTATTAGGTAGTGAAGTGTACAATAGTTAAATGCGGTTGCTAGTTTGGCTTGTTGATAGTGTCGTTAGTGGTGCGACTCCCCCGCCGCATCGAAATCGATTTTAGGAGCGCTGTTTTATTAAAGCCGCTTTCTTTATTGGGTGAGTGTTTTGTGTACAGGCTACTTTAAAACTAAACACTACTTTCCTGGCCTAATCAACCATAGGTTTTCACAGAATATGAGAAAGTTGCGATGCCAGAGTGCATATCTCTACAAGAGCCCGAAGCGAAGCCCCAGCAAACAACTGAGAAATGTATTGGCAGTCCGTCGTAACCAATCCCCCCGGACCAGCCCGGACTCCCAGCCACCTCTCACTCGCAGCAACAACTTGGGCTACATTAGACGCCGCCACTTCAATGCGCATTTCAAGTTGTTTCTCTCGATTTTCTGCGCGCGGTGTACAGGCAGGCTGGCGTTCGAGTTAGTTGCACTTTTCTATTTTTGGGTTCAAAAATACAAAAGCACGAACGGACTCCGCCCTCGCACCGACCCCTCGCGGACTGCCTTTCAGCATTTTGCTTTCTATTTTCAATAGACGTAGTTCGGCCGTTGTTGTTGCTGTTTTCTTGTGCCGACAAACAATAAAAATGATGCGTTGTGTTGCAAAAGCGCTGCTGTCCACACCAGACCGGCCCGCCCCCGCTGGAAACCGCTGTCCGCTCCATTCCCCTTCCCATTTCCCACTTCCACCCGGCATGCCCACGTGCAGCATAGCATATGTTGCAACTCTGTTGGCGAAATGAAAAGCGGAGATGTAAAAGAAAAAGGAGAAAGAGAAAGAGGCGGAGGCGGAGATTTTCGCCCATTGATATTGATGAAAACGACGTCCAGTTACAGTTCGTTGGCTTTTGCTGCATTTCAAGGGAACAACACGGAACGCGCTCCGGGTGAGATAAAGACGGGTTCGCAACGAGAGGGCCTGAAACAGCTGAGGATATGCAAATGGTATATATTTTGTCAAAGCATAAGGGCTATGTTTGGCAGGGATATAAAAAATACATGACACATGTAGCTCACAGATACTAGTGCCGTCCATGCACAGATGCAGATGGAGATAGAGTCGGAGACTGAGACAGAGATGGGAATGCATATGCATTTTTTATCCGCTAATTGGGAGATATTCTAGAGTGAGGGAGTAAAGTCGCCAATCTCCACTAATGTAGAATTCCCTTTGCTTCAGTTTCTGAAAGACCAAGACTAGATCGAGGCCAGGAAGAAGTCTCGAAACTAAACGGATTTGGGCCTAGTTAAAACAGAGTTAAGGCATTGGTTTTCAACTTGCAACAGGCTTTCCTCTAACACTTTCTATTTTCCGACCTCTGGTAACTAATCTGCAGCTCTTTCTCGCACCTTCTATTGTCTGCTAGCCTGGCTTAATTTAACGCTCGACGCACACGCATAACCCATTTTGCCCCGGACCCCGACCCCGCTAAATTGTCACTAATTCGCCGCCTTCTGCTCAGCGTTGCATGTCCTTCCACATAATTCAGGGCGCGAGCAGCCGGGGACTAACAACTGCAATTGTTCGCAAGAAAAGGAAAACTTAATAATTGCCGCGGCACAACACTTTAATGTCACATACCAGCACACCTCCACCCTTAGCCAGAGTCCCGGGGCAGAGTCGCATGTGTTGTCCGAGCCAGGGACTTTTATGCAAATCTTCGCCACTCGCTGGGGGATGAGACTTGAAAAAGTGACAATGCAGAACCCACACCCAGACACGTGCGGAGAAGATACACGAGGCAGGACACTCCTCCTCCTTGGCTGGCAGCAGAATAGGTCTGCCTTGACTTTTTCCCACACATTTCATGCCTCCGTTTTTATCTTTTTTTGCTGTATGCAAGTTTGTGCAACTATTTTCCATGCGCATGGGCACAAAAAGGCAACCACCGCTCGACTACTGCCAACTGCGAGCCGGGGGAAGTCCCCAGTCTCCGACGGAGCCTTCGCCCCGCAGCCCCGTCCACAACCCTTAGCCCAGCATGTGGCCAGTGGCAGGCAGCCAACCAGAGCGTAGTGCAAACTGGAGCATTGAAACTATTTATTTGTTGTTGCCTCGACAGAGGGGAGGAGGCGGGGATTTTTTCTATTACACGCTCGTTTATTACGGGAATTCCAGCTCACGCCTAAATGTATGCAGTTTTTCTGCTGCTGCTCCGGAAAAGGCCGAGGGCTCCAGATGCAAGAGATTCCATTCAATCAGTGGAGCTCCCATCGTCCTTTGTCGTCCGGCCCGCGGTCACAGAAGTCTTAAGCCCTCGCTCCTTCGCTTTTTCGCTCCTTCAAATTCCTGCGCAGCGCACAAATTAAGCGATTTCCCCCTCGCTCTCATCTCGATTGATGGCCCACTGTCAATCGCTAAGCTCCTCAGTCAGAACCTGAATCACAATCAGAGTCGGAGTCAGTCTTTTGCAAGAAAGTTGAGGGCGCGACCGGAGACAGAGAGAGAGCGCAAAGAAAAAAGCGGAGAAAGCGAAACTTTTTAATGATGTAAAGTACAAAGTTTTCTGTCTTGTCGCTGGCGCAAGTAACTTGAGTAAACTTTGAGTTATGCCCTCCCAGCCTTAACATAGATGCGAAGCGAATCCGGGGCAGCGGCGGCTACGGCGACAACCTCAAAGAGCAGTCGACAGCGACAAGTTGGGAGGACATCCTTGTAGCGGCGCCTGTAGCGACCCAAAACCAGTTTTGCCTAGAAGCAGACTTTAATAATTTTTGTTATCCAGCCAAGCCAGATTTCAACTGACCTTGCTGGTTGGAAATAGTTTGACCGTTTTCGAACAGCTGAGTCAGGACTCAAACCGGTCTTGAAAATTCTAGGGATCTTCGAGCACGGAAGACGGCGATGCCAGATCGGAAGGTGTTCTAAAATTCGAACAGTCAAGCCAGGCTTAGAGCAAGGTTGCCAGATCGATAAGTTTAATATCGATAGTTGGCAGGGTTACTGTGGAAAGCTTAGCCTTGACACCTGTCAACAGCAGCTGCCACGTATTACCGCAGCCATGTTAGCTGATCTAGTCCCGGTTCCGGTGGCCATTCTTTTCATTTGAACCGGCGGATCATACGGACTTGTTGCTCCCGTGTTTGTGGAGACGCGCATAAGTGGAAAAGTAATAAATATCGACTCAATCAGTGCCATCCGGCAAGTGAAAGTGGTTTAGAATACCTGAAAGTGATTTTTGAGCAAGTGAGTGCAATTGTGCCGGCCGTTTTATATGGTATTTAACCTAAAACTTACTGCAGGTCACAATTAATTGTCTCAGCCGGCGCTGCCGCCGATCAAAAGGTGCACACTGCTCGCGCTGCTGCTGCTTAAGTCGCGCAGCCGCCATATATCAGCCCGGCAGAGGAGTTACTGTCCAGGAACCCCAGCCAAATAACGTTTGGGGCACATTAGGTATGTTTGTAACTCTCAGTGCCGCTGCCATATTACACGGCTAACTCTGTATTCGATTTATTAGATTGTGCCCGCCTGTAGTGGATACCTAAGATTTTCCCAGGCTAGAGAAAGTTCTTAGAAAGACCGTCAGTGTCCCCAGGAGCACCCTCCTAAGGGAGATGTATTAGGGAGCCCAGTCAGTGTCCCCAGGAGCACCCTCCTAAGGGAGATGTACTAGGGTGCCCAGTCAGTGCCCCGAGGAGCACCCCAGTGGAGATTTTTTTTATGGAGAAGCGGCGAACATAATCTGCGAGGGATAATTATGTAGAGACACCACTGTGTCCTAAGGAGCATCCTGTGTGATCGGCTAAATGAGGAAGCGATTGCTGCTAACAGCTGCCACTGCAAGGGAAATTCTGCAGCTAAGTTTTGGCTGATTATACAGCTTTATCTTGATCGTTAAATTAAAGAAAATGAAGGATAGCTTCAGCAGTTGCTTAATTTGATTATTTCCGTGAAAATTGGACTTAGTTCTCCGCGTGCCGAATCGAACATAACCCAGCTTTTAAATACCCTGTATTTTGGATATACCCGATCAAGCCTATTTAGCGAACCCTTCGCCTCTTCTCTACCTTAATTCGTCTCCGTTTAAGCTTTAATGATGTTTAACTAAAGTTAACCTACACAAACCCAATCCGTATTGAAGCGAAATAGGAAAGATTAAATTATGAATATACTGAAGTTATACCGAGCCTTAAGGCCATGTAAATTAGTATTAATCTCTAGTTTTAATATTTAAATTTAACATCATTGCTATTAGAAAATTTCGTGATATATTTCGAGTTTAATCCCTTTTGAGTCACGAATGCAAGTATTATTTTTCCCTTCGGCAAAAGCCGCTAAGTTTATTTACAGCAAACCCTATTTGGAGATCGATCTTCATCGTTGGAGTTACTGCAGTGAGTGTTTATTATGAATGTATTCGCTATTCTTATAGAACTCAAAACAAAGCCTCTCGAACTCTCTCGCTAAACCTAATCTGAAAAATCTTGAATGCCAACTTTCATAAATTGTTTTTGAATTTAAACTTAAAAATTTCTTTAAACATTTACGTAAACCTTATCTATTAATTAACAACGTTGAAACATATTGAAGCTAAAAGAAACTTTTACTGAAATTAAAAATTCTGAATTTAAATGAAAATATTCAAATTTTAAAATTCTATATTTAATTATATAATTATACTTACTATAACTTACCTTATCATGTACCTTAATTTACCTTATTACATAAAAATGCATTCATATTTATATAATCTTAATGGTTACATCTCTCAATTATAATTATTATTAAGAAATCTCAAATTAAATCATGAAGAACTAAAACCATAACTTTCTGAACTCTGCCGATGTACCCGAAATCGTAGGGTATTAAAGGGGTCACCGGAGCTTATCTCTCCCAGGAAGGTGATCATAGGTTGGGCGGGCAAAATGCGACCACAACAACAACAGTGGCTTTGCTTTCTCTGACTTTCTCTCAATCTTTTCTATCCTATTCTTTCCTTCCTGAATTTATCTATACTCTCTTCCGGTTCCGTTTATCGTATTCTCTCTTGTCGCTAGCTTGCTCAATTCTAGTCTTAGCAATAATAAGGTGTAGTTAGTGTTCGGATCTGTACAAGCAAGACCACCACCCCCAAAGCCGACGAGCGAGAGCCGGATCCTATAGCAAGCACCCGCAACTACAGATTCCACCGGATTCAAAACACTTCTCCCAGTCGTTACACGCTACATCCTTTCGCGTTTCGCCTTTCGCCTTGCGCCCACAGGGAGCCGATCGATCGATGCCCGGTCTGCGGGGACTGTGGCTGGTGTTTTGTCGTTTGTTAAAAGTTTTCAACACTCATTTTTATTATGACATACGCGAGAAGTACGAACCGAATTAGTGGGGATGCTGGGTGCTGGCGAGGAAGCAGCGAGGAAGCAGCGAGGAAGGGCTGCAAATGGGTGCGCTAATAAAATGCCAATTTGCTGCCATTGAATGGCTGCTTTATTTGCCGCCATTACAGCTCGTACGCATAAAGGGCGATGCCATGCACATACGCGCACGCACACTCATGCGTGCCCCAGGACCTTCTCCTGGAGCAATTTTATGACGGCAACATTTACACGCATAAAATATGCATGATAAACTTTGTTGTTGCAATAAATCAGCCACGGCAGCGGCGGACCCCGAAAATTGTGCAACGCCTTGCCCCGCCTGATGCGATTACAAAACCATTCCGAGTCCAAGGCTCCCCATAAGGGCTGCTTATTTATGTCCTGCGTGATCTGCGTTCATCGGGATGCGGTCGTAATGAGTTCCTGCCGCAAATCACTAGCTGCCTGGCTGGCAACCGGAGTGTCTGTCCCGCTGTCAAACTACTTAAACTGCCATTAAGCTATCGAGAGTCCTGGATGCCACGTGGGGGCGGGGGGTGCGAGTAAAAACTTTTGCGGGTTCCTCAATCAGAAATATTATAAAAAGGACGCCCACACCCAGCGTTGTTAGAGGTGCAAATGCCTCAAAAACAGACAGACCAAGTCCTTCCGCACACCATCCCTTCGACCGCCAGCTGCGAACTTTTTGGCCATTGTGTTTTGACTGCCTTTGTTGCATGCATAAAATATTTATGCGCTGGAAAATATGCAGCAACAAAAGCGGTACTCCTTTGCAGCAACTCCAACGCCAATGCCGTCGTCTCCATGTGCGTGCAACTTTTCACACTCAAATGAAATTACGAGAAAAAAGAAAAACTTTGCTACTTAAATGTAGCGCTCTCACTGCTCTCCCTCCCCCGATTTCTCCTTCCCTCGCCAGTTTATTGCTTTCTGCACTTTATCAACCATTTTTCCATGGCTCAGTGAACGCTCAATTGCTGACTGCCGGAGCGGGGGCGAGGGAGCGAGAGAGACAGTAAACTTTTCATTAATAACGATTTTCCATTAACTATCGATTGATTTCGAGTCCCGAGGACAGCAGCATCCCGGCAAGTCGCAAGTAGCGAACGCACTTCAGACAATGCCTGCAACCGGCAGCTACAACAAAAACAAAAACAAAAGCAAAAGCAAAAGCAAGAGCAAAAACAAACACAACAAGAACAACCACAGCCACGCCAACAACACTTGAGTCTATTTAAAACGCAAACAACAATAAACCGCCGGAGGGTGCAGGTTGATGATGGGAAGGGGGCTGGCCGGGGCTCATAACCGAGGACAACGCCGCCACCGCCGCCGCCGACAGGAAAAACTCATTGAAAAGTTTTTCTTTTTTACACTTGGCGTGCTCTCCCGCTCGGGAGGCACTCCCCCAACCACCTCCCACACCTAAGCGGTGTATCGCAGGAGGAAGTTTTTAATTTTGAATCGCGCCACTGCCAACTCTGGCTGATTTTAGGCCGAGGTCCCAGAACACTTTTCTTAAATAAGTGTTATAGGCGTTGGGCTTGGTCAAGGGAAGTTGAGCAAAATAATACCCCCAATAAATGCTTCGATGTGCCAATAGCTAAACTTTAAACGCAGAGTGCATTCCGGGACACGCACCTTTAAATAGGCACTAATGTTGGGAGCTAGCTTGGTCGCTAAACATAAATTTTCACTTTAAATATTGAACTCAGTGCTAGAAAAATTAAAGAACACCTTTAGTAGCAGCCCGAAACCAATCACTTATTTATAGAGATTCCATATCGCTTTTGGCACACAAAACTTGATGTCAAAACTTCATCCCATTTCCGAATTCTTTAGAGTATGGTCACCTCTCCGCCCATCAGCTTCTCCTCTAAGGACAGGGGTCCTTGTTGCTACGACTGCCTGCTCGGCTGCCCTTTGTTTGCTCCTTCGACTATTATGGGTATTTCCTTTGTGTAGGTCGCCGGCATTGCGTTTTCTGATATTTTTTCTATTTCTCCCGGTTTTGTTTTGCTTCCACCATTTTTATATAGCCAAAGCCTCGCGCGCCCAATATATATAAATTATTGCATAAAGTTTGGCGCTAAGTTGCAAAAAGTTTCCTTTTCATTGCCGCTGCTGCTGTGGCCACCGCGACGACGGCGGCGCAGGCGGAGGCGGAGGCGGAGGCAGCGTGAACGACACACAATAGTCTATAAATCTTTATGGTCAACAGAGATTACATGGGCCCAGACGCGGCGAAGAAAGCCTTCATGTAGTTTACTGCCCCTGGCTCCTGGCTCCTTTCCCCTTTGGCCTTAGCAGCTTTTTAGGCGCTGTGTGCGTTGTTTTGATTTGTGTGCGCTCCTATGCCAGCTGTAGTGGCAGTTGTTGTGGCTTTTCCGATTGTTACGGCGGGGATCGAGGGCCAAGCAGGCAAAACGGGGGCGGGAACGAAGCATATGGTCATAAAAATGCGGTGCAGACGGGGTAGATACTAGATAAATCATGCCAAAGCCCCGAAAAGTATGCAATGCTGGCGGCGAATGAATAGAAAATTCTTGTAAAAATCAGCGATGGGAATCCCCCGAGTTCAGCAGTTGCAGTTCTCCCGGAGCACACCTTTAATTGCTCAAATTGTTCTCGTTCCGTGCGACCTTCGACGAACGACTCGCAATTCGATTTCTCGTGGCCCCATAAACAACTTTTCAAAGCATAAAAAAGGAGAAACGTGTATAGGTTTACCGTTAGTATCATTTTACATAAAAATGCAATAAATAGCTCCAACAAAATTTATGGTTAGCGAAGGGAAGGAAGGATGAAAGGACTGCCCCTTCCCCCGAGCTGGACTCACTCGTAAATGTCAAATGTCGTGTGCGCTGGGCAAGGGGCGCCTTAAAGTATGTTTATAAATTGCTCTAAATAGCAATTTTGGCTGCTCCGCCTCCTCCTCTGCCCCATTTCTCGTCTCAAGGAGTGCTAGAGCGCCGGGGCACTCGCTGTGTCCCGGTGTCGTGTCATTTGTTCGTTTTCTTTATTAGTGTCATGTATTTTTATAGTTCAAAGGACATTTGAATGATTGAATGAACTGTTTGTGCCCCAACCAGCTGCCCCATATCCCGTCCCATCCCATCGCTTCCCCGGGGTGGCTTGCTTGACCGAAAACGAGTTGCGCGCATGATTTCATCCCTTGCAGCGACGGGCTGCCCTTACGTGCGGTCAGCTCCTGCTCCTAGTCCTACTCCTGGTCGATGTCCTGGTCAGCGGCGGCGGCGGCGGTCCCAGGCACGTTTTATCATGGCCGGCTTGTTGTTGGTGTGGCGACTACATCAAATAACGACTATTGACTACGCCTGTGTGGCGCTTCGTGCCGTCGTTTCCCGGCCCACACCCCGCATGCACGTGTAGGGTTACACGTCCTCTCCTCGCTCCTTGCTCCTCGCTCCTCGTAGTCCCCTGACCCAGCACCATCCCTCCCGAGACCCTGTCGCTGCTGATGATGATGTTGTCGCCAGTGTCGCCATCGTCGCTAGAGCCGTCGTTGGGGATGGCGATGACGAATGAAAATCAATATTTATTAGATTACTTTCGAAATTTTATACGAAAATAGAATTTTTATGACATTTTTTCTTCTGGTTTCGCCCTGGGCCAACTTTGCCATGCGCCTGGGTGTGTAAAAGTGTTTGCAATAATCAATTTTTGGGATAATCTTGAGGGCAAGCTGTGAAGCCGGCTTTAAAACGGGCTTTAGCCGGTATATGTGTGCCTTTAAGCTATTTAAGTTGCTTTTATCAGCCATCAAATCTAATTGTAGTGTATGCTTTCCACCCCAAAACTCATAATGACTTAATTATGCCCCCAATTTGGCCAATTCTCTGTCCTACTCTCTTCTGTATCACTTAATATTAAGCCCGTGTCCTCCCTTGTCTGTCTTTGCAGGTAAGTTGCCATCATCCATTAATACCACCAGCCATCAAATTAGTAAGTACACAAAACGAGCTGCTAACACTTTTTATGTGCCTCTTTAACTGTATGCCCCTCTATCTTGGAACCTCACCAATACATGTATATGTCTGTGTACGGGAATATAAAGCAAATGCATTTTAGTGCCCTCAGTTGACCTCGTTTGGGGCTTGTTTTTATGGCTCAGGCGAAGCCCAAGCGATGATGCTACTCACGTGGCTCGAAACTAAAAGCTCCCCCGAGTGCCTGCAGTGCCTTCTTCCTCCTTCGTTCTGGTGCTACATGTATAGTTCGGGTCTGGGCTCGTCCCACCCCCGGGAGTCACTTAATTATGAAGCTGCACATGAAGTAAAACGTCATAAAGCGTCGAGTTGAGTTGCGCCGAGCGGAGTTCGGTCGGTTGACTTGGGTTGGGCACGAGTAGCATCATCAGTCTCCGGCTGTCTGGCAGTGCCTCTTACATATTCTTTTTTGCAGGGCGGGGGCTTGGCGGCATTCTGCAGTTAATTTTCCGTTGCTAAATAAACTGTTTATGGCATTTATGCCGAAAATTTTTGGCCAAAGCCCCAAGCCAGAGTCATGGAGAGAGAAATCCCCGAATGAAGGATGACGATGATCCGTGTGTGTGCTGTGTGTACAGCAGACACAGGAGCGCTGCTCTGCTTCCTGTTGTGTATTCTGTTTTCGATAAAGTGCCTCTGAGCTGTGATTTTCGGACATCTGAGAGCCTGCGAAGGATATTTTTTGTATATCGGAGCCACTGCTTGATTGAAACGGAGAATTGCAGTAGTAAGGCTTGTTTTGACCCCTCACTCTTACACGACTGCACCACTCACCCACATACCACATAATGAATATTTACATTTTATGCACATTGTGCACCGCACCGGGCACACCCAGTCGTATACACACACTCGCCTTTATCCACTGACAATTTGGCAGTCACCGCAATCATAAAAATTTCCACTTCCAAGGAGAGAGCAGCCGGGAAATGAAGCCAGGACCCGTCAGTCAGACGCCTCTGCGCCTCATTTAAATGCAAATTTTTGACGAGCGGTTTTAACGTTCTCCGTCACCCCGCCGTTCGCTGGCGGTGAATGAAAACATTAAAATTAAAAATAAAAAAGTAGTCTGCTTTTAGGCAGAACTCTCGGGGTATGTTTGTATATGCGACGGACGGATGGACGGATGTATGTGTGACTGAGGGGTGCCGGCGCTCGTGAGAATAATTCAAGGTGATAGCTTAATTGAAATATGCTTTTAGGCGCTTTGCCACACCCCCGCCTCTCCGCCTCTCCGCCTCTGCTCGCTCGCCTTCCATTTTGCATACTTCACTTTGTTGTGTGTCTGGGTGCATATTTTATGAGGCTGCGGTCCACCACTGAAACCCACTGAAAAACCGAAGCATCGAGCAGCGGGTGCGGAAGAGAATCTGAATCGGAATAAAAAACTGAGCCGAAGTCGCTTAATGTTATGCAAAGTGCTTGAGCCTGCGGCATGCGTAAACCTACAGAAATGGAGGACGAAATCGGGCGTCAGGCGTCAGGCCAGGTGGAGACTGAGATCCTGGCAAAGTGAGGCACAGACACGCCATGACCTTTAATTGTTAGCCATTTCAGTTCTCATTACAGTTTCAATTGACTTTGCCCGGATGTTCAGAGCCAGGAAAATTGCAAACGGTAAAAGCGGATGTGAGGGTAGCACGGGGTATGCCTGTGATGGAAAAAGTACGCTTCGAAAGGGCACAACCGTGGGTTTATCATACGGTAATCCCTCTCGGATCCGCCATAAACATTCATATGCATAAATTTGACATTTGGCTGCTCCATAAAAATACTCGTCCCACCCACAATACCGCTGGGCCTTTTGGCAGGCAGTCAGGCAGTCTCCTAGGAGCCCCGGAGCTGGGGAAATTTATGCACATAACATCCACTTGACTCCTTCGCCAGACAGCCTGCTCCTGCAACTCGACTACAGCTCTACTTGAGCCAAATGAAGAGCGACAGGAGCCGGGATCCGGGAGCAGCTCAGGAAGCAGCCAGGAATCTGGTTTGCAATTTACAAATTGCGCAAAGTCAAAAGAGAAACAGAGCGAAACAATGGGAATGCCGCTTATATTTTATGCAATATGCCACACCGCGTTTTATTAAGCAAATTACAATGAACGGGCCCCTTAAAGATTTGGTTTTTTGGTTTGGGGAATCTCGGCAAGTCCTACTTATGACCTTGGCAAACAGCCTAACGCCTGACGCCTCAGTCCTGAGCCCAGAGCCCGAAGCCACTTGGAAAACAAACTCAAGTCTACTCCATTCAGCATTTTGCTGCTCTTAACGCACATTTTCATATATAAATTATTAATTTTGCATGCCTGCCTGGCCCAGTTCAGCTCGGTTTCCCCGGGCCATCCCCAGATGGGGCACAGGACGAAACCGCACGCCCAAGCAGGCGAAGGATCAGCGTCGGCAGCGGCGGCAGGAAAGCAAATAACAAGACGAGCGGGCGAGCGAAATGCATTTTGTGCTCCATTAAATAATAAAAGCAAACGTGGCAAAGATAGCGTCTGTCTCCGAGTTCTTTCCTCTGTGTGTACAGTGTACACAATAAAAATCTCACACGAAGCGCATAAAAATAAAGCAGGAGATACCCCAAAGAGGATACTCGCTCTCCACACATCTTATCTAATGGCAGAGTCAAAGCCCCCATTGTGATTTTTAAGTTGCTAACCTTTATGTGGATGGGAGTTCGAGTGTTCCAGTGCTCGAGTGTGTGGCAGAGGGAAAGTGCATAAATAAGTAAACAAATGCCTGTCGCTTAAGATTACATGGCAAATAAGCCGGCGGAGATGCGAGCCAGAGCCAGAGCCAGAGCAGGACAACATTTGAATGCGGAGCAAAGGAAACCTCGCCCGTTTACTTACTTATTCATAGCCAGACCTGGGCGGAAAGTGTGTGTCTTGAGGGGGCATAAAAATCAGCATAAATAGCAATTGTTATGGGCTGCGAATGAAGCCCAGATCAGCACAGCTCCCAGCGCACTTCCGTTTCGGGTAAATGAGGTAATTTTAGGCCGCAAAGCACGACAATCAAATCAGGGCACTCTGGAACTGCAGAATATTGCATTCGCCATGAACTGTGGGCAGTTTATGCTGCAGCTTGTGAGGTCAGGAAAGATACAAATATTTTATATTTTAATTTGGCTGTAAGTAAGTGCTCTCTCAATGCCACACGAATCAACTCCGACTGACATCGGCTTAGAACAACAGGGGTTGAGATGAGGAATGCTTGATTAGGGGGAGATCTGCGCAGGCTGTTTGACACGCACGTGTCCTTGCCAATGACAAGGGAAATTTTATAACTTTCAAGTTTAATTTGCCAAAAGTAGCAATCAACCAAGAGCCAGGGCAGAAGCCAGAAGCACAGACGCTGAAGAGCAGCCGGCAGCAGGAGCAGGAGAGGGTTGCTTGTTTAAGGGCCAGGAGGGTGGTTAGGCGAGGGCCAACCCTTTCGAGCTAATTGCTTGGAAGTTGTTAAATGTAAAAATTAAATGTATAAAATGTGTATATTTTATATTAAACAGAGGAAGGACTCTGCCACTGTCAGTCACTCACTCTCGCTCATTCAGTCATTCATTTATTCAGCCAGAACGTAGCCTGTTTTATGAGGTGTTAAGTGGGTTTAAATTAAAAGTGGGCGTGGGCGGAATGTGACGAAATGTTTGCATATTTATTTAAGTTATGGCGAAGGCGAGAGGGAGCAGCTTAAGAGAGCACTCGTGGGCTGCGTCGGTAGGACGCCCCTTAGGACGGGCGGGCTCGAGGGGTTGTTCTCTCATTTGAAGAGGGCGACAGACTTGACTTTTGTTTGTTTTCCGTTTGACATGAAGGAGCCACATGTGCGTGTTATAAATTCATATTTAATAAACTTTCGGCTTTTCGAGACTCAAGTGGGTGTCAGAGGGATACGAGCCAGGGATCCGACGTGAGAGGCCAAAGGACAAAGGGCAAGTACGAGTTTCACCGAAAGGTGAAATCGAGACAGTGATTAACAACTGGGTGCAAGCTGTTAATGAACACAGAAGGATCCTTATTAGATTTAAATGCGACAGCAGGCGGCTCTCAAGTGCCCATTGTTCTCCACCTTTTGTGCCCAGTGTCATTTCTATGTCCAGATATCTAGCAAAGATAATCTATTTATTCCCTTAATGTTCCTAAAGGACATTTCAGTTTAATTCTCGCACATTGCACTTTCCCACCGCCGGTAACTTACTTATGTGTCCGCCCCTAATTATATACACACAATATGTTCGGCAGTGCTGGCAGAATTCATACGGAAATATGCAGATTTTGAAGGACAGAAATCTGATTTTGTTAAAGTAATGTCGAGTCTAGTAAATAATCCAATGAATAAGCTAAACAATTAATAAAAGTGTATGTTAAAAAAAAATGTAAAAAAAAAAAAAAAATCTCAAGTTTGGTCTTAAATTATTTATAAAATACTAGATACTATGCTTTGATTAAATACTAGAAAATACAGATCAGAAGCCTCTGTAAATAGAGATAGACTTTCCAGTCGACTTTCGAAACCCAGTTTTGAGCACGTTTGAAGATTCTGAAGCGTCATTACAAAAAGGTATTTAACTTCAAAAGAAAGCGTCGGATTGACTTGGAATTTTCACAGATTTTACTTGATTACGTGTACAATGCGAAAATAAAATTAAAAACAACATTATCTAAGTGTAAACCCTTAAGAACTCATCACAACTCAACTTGCAACCAAAAAAAAAAAAAATTGTTAATAAAATTAAATATCTGGAAATACGATTTTTTAAGATTTAAAATTAGTTGAATTTAATTTAAGGATGATAATCTAATCCAAAATAAAAAAAATTAAATTAAATAGAATAGTGTGTAAGCATTTGGGAATACTTTAACTAATGACCTAATAAATAAAAAAAAAATTGGCCGAAAATTGTGGCAACACTGTCAACGATGATTTGCCTTTGACGCAATCGGAGACTCAGAGGAAAGAACCATGGCAGGGGGCACGTGGCAGCATTTCGAGTAGCGAAATTAAAATGCTTATTAAAATAATAACAAGGCAAGCGGAAAAAAGAGAACTCTAAACACGGGAGGCAGCCAGCCCTCGGAGTCGAACTATCCCCAACCATCCTTCGGAAAAGCAGCCTAAGAGCAAAAGCAATTACAGATGCGAAAATCAACCCTGGAAAAAAGGCCCAAGGCCATGTATGCGAGCCAAGGAAAACTAAATTTACGAGGATTCTTTAAGGATTCTTCTCACATAATGCTGCCAGAATTTATGCCACTTTGAGCCGCTTTGTGCTTTACCTTTCCATACCGTTTTGTTTTGGTTCTCCCCGCAGTGGCGGGGCACATGAAAGCAACTATTAGTGACCCACACTGGACAAGGAACCGGACTAAATTAAATCTAAATTAATACAATTTTCGGGTCGCTACTCTTGGTTCAAGGCCCAGCCTGCACTCCCAACCTACCATATCGACAGGGCCCGAGATCAAAGATGTGCTAAGAACTAGTGCTCGCAAGGAATTTGCCATTGTTGGGGACAGGACAGGGTGCAGACACAGGAGGAGGTAAATTGAGACATGGACATGGACCAATTTCGTTCGCATGAAGCCGAGGCCCGGGCAGAACGGCTCGGCAAATAGAATAAATGGCAATGAATGACTGAGCAAATGAATAAATGAGAGAAATTTTTGCTTTGAAATTCAAATTTCAAAAGTTGTCATGACATTGTGTTTATGACATTTAGTTGCTACGGCCAGAAAGAGATGACGAGCTGCAGAGCCCGGGCTCGATACACAGAGAGAGAGCGCTGCTGCCAATTCTCCTTTTTATTTTAATGTTTGCTCCGGTGAGGGAGGGGCCTCGACGGTTGCATATTTAAAATTGAATATTTGCACGCCTTGAGCATTTCAGATTACAAAGATATACTTCACTTATGCGCACACAAATACATCTAAGCACCGAGCATGTGTGTGGGCGTATCCTGTTGTCATTTGCATGCGCTCTATGCGCTTGTGCTATTTGCACTGCTCAAAGCCATGTTAAGCGGTTTATTTTTCGAGTTGTATGCAGAGCACACAGAGCTGCCTGCCCGAAAATTAAATTTAAAGAGCTTTGAGCCGGGGAGCTTTAAGGGAGGTTTCCTTTTAGGACTAAGGCATAAATGGATTTTTTGTTGGCCTCAACTATACTCGTATTGTTGGTGCAAATGCTCTTGAGGTATTATTTATTATTTGAGGGATTATTAAAGCTTATTGCATTCCGGTAGCTGTTTGAGGTCCAGGCTTGAAGTCGCGGTAGTCATCTTTCCTTATCCTTGACCCTTGCTCTTATGTCTGTTCGAATCAATTATCAAATAAAAATAAAAAAAAAAAAATTATTCATTTTAAATTACGGTATACTGAGGCAAAACCCATTCTCGACTTTCCTGATATTGATACTTTTCTTCTCAAAAGCAGGCCAAGATCAAAAGTACCAAAAAAGAGACGAAGAAATCTCATATTGAGAGTGGTTTCTGAAAATAAGTATACTTGATTTAGGAAGAAGTCTTCTCGTTTTCAATAAAGAATCGTTCTCGATGAAAATATAAATGTACTTTAATACGAGGTCATATGAACTAATTTATTATTATAAATTTATTTATAAATGTATTAATTATATAACACATTTTTAAAACACAATTGTTACGGCTCGACTCGGACTCGAACCCCGGACAAATCAGCATTTCAGTCCAGCTCTCTACTAAATGCTCCACTCAGGCAAATCAAAGAAATAGGTCGCTTAAATGTTCTCCCTCTCTCAAAAAAACAAAATTGAGAACAATTTCGTCTCGATTTCAAGAAGGCCTCTTCGAGATATCTTGACAAGAAATGTGCTTGGAAAAAATCTTTCCCAAATTTTCTGGGTGTAATGAAGTAATAAAGCCCCTTCCAAGACTTTAATAAACCATAATAAATAATGCTTTAATGGTACTCACTCTGTGGCCATGGGACTCTGCTCTTAGGCCATCGACTCTTAAGCGATGTCTCCTTGGGTTCCCCACCTGTTTAATATCCTTTCATCTCACCTGAGGGCAGCGCTTTTAAAATTTAATATGGAATATGGATTCCCATGATTTCATCAGCCGACGCCGCTACATAAATGTGAGCCACATATAGTACGTATTTCGCAGATACATTTTCAAGTGTAAACACGCTGCTCCCAGCTCGCCGCTTGCTGAGAAACGTACGCGATTGCTATTTACAAAAACACGCTGCCGTATGCCGCACACGATTTTCCAATTGAACTCACACGTGTACACACGGATGCGGAGATACACGGATACGGCTACAAATACAGTGCGCTGCTGGCAGGGGCTACGGATGCCGACACAGATATAGATACGGATACAGCTACAGATACAGCTGCAGATACATGCAGTGCCAGTGCCTGGCATTGATGCAGTCGTGCATTCAATCGCTGCGTCGTCACCTCGTCGAGGAGAGTGCGGACCGCAGAACGAGCACTGACTGCCCGAAATCATTTCAAGTTAATAATAAATGGAGCATCATCATCAGACATCAAACCCGTAGAGCAAATATCGAGTATCCTTTTGGTCTGTTTGTGTTTGTGCTTGTGCTTGTGCCTTGTGTTTGGCTGCCTCCCAGCCTGCTTGTTTGCATTGCCATTGATTTATTTTTTGGCATGGGATTTTTCAATTTTCTGCAGCCCAAGCCGCTTCATGACATGTAATGAGCTGCCGTTGATTCCACTCCTGCGGCTCCTTGTGTGGCACGAATCAATTAAAATACGTGCCAGGCATTAGGAGAGAGTGGCGGGCCAAGGAGTCCTGACATGGCAATATTTCAATCAAATTTTTTCCATGCCAACGTGCATGTGAGGCTGTCCAAATGGATATTTATGCCTATCATGCTTATGAGCAATTCACATTAGGCTGAAAGTCAAGAGGTTGCCAACATGCCAACACAATTGACAGTTGGCCAAGGCGGGACAGACTTTGGCACATGGATAATATGTACCGATGCCCAAACATGTACGAATATAGGTATATATACTATATAAACTGTCATTCTGTTGACAGGCCGGCTAGGTAGCCCTACGCCCACGCTCACTGACGCACTGACGCACTGACACACACTCGCAAATACACATGAGTGCGTGTTTGTTGCCCTTAACAGACATTTTCACAGTTGAGTGCGTTGCTTGGGCCCAGCTTCCCCCACTCCACCCGCTCGTCACCCGCTTCTGGGTCCGTTCTCTGCTCTGCTCTCTGGGCCTTATGTAATTTGGAAGCATTTCTAGCGCGCCTGCTGGTATGCAACAAAAACTCTCCGTGCTGGGAGGGTGAAAATGGATCGGAATGCTCGGGGAATGGGTTCTGGGCTTCTTCTTCCCGATTGCCCTTAAATATATGCTTTTAATACTGCTCCGTCTGAAGCCAAAGTAATCAATTGGGTCATCGCCCCGAGAAGCACAAGCATTTACATTCCGCCATTGACGATGAGCAAAAAGAAAAAGTACGCTGTAATGTTGAAAGTAACTTTTTCCAACTTTCAGGTTGGCATTGTCTTGAAACAGGGACTATGAAGTCAGCACAAATACATTAAGCAAACGAAATCAATAATATTCACCTTGTGTGAGGTGTCACGGCCCTCAAGCAGACAGTCAGCTGTCTGTTTTCTGTTTTCGGGCTAATTGGTAATTTTTAGAAAAGGTTCGTCTGCCCACGGCCAGAGTCCCAAAGTATTGATTAGCTTTCGCTGGGCCTTTCGGCCTGCTAATAAATTACCAAAACTAATGTTTGTCTGGCCTGACGTTGGCCCGAAGTTTGCCTAATTAATGGCAAACCTTTCAAAGGGCTACACCTTGTTCCATATTTTGTTCTCTCTCGCTTTCGTATTCTCTGAAAGTAAACAAAGTATTTTAGTATTTTTGTGGGGCAGGACCGGGCTTAGCTGGTCATTAGCATGCGTTAAAATGGCGTTAAATGTGTAACGGAAGCGGGGAAGCTAGCGCAGGGACATGATCTACATGGAGGTTAGCTTTTATTTCGTATCCTTTTTGTAACTTTGCTATAATAATAATGTCATAAATTTCTCGTATCGCTGCGTGTTTGGGCCTATATCGCTTTCTCTCTCCCGCATGGTCGGTGTGTGTTAATTTTTTCTAATTGTCCGAAATTTAGATAATTACACGCCATTAATTATTAACATAATAATAACGTTCCTTTTCCTTCACTTTCTTCACTGCGGAACGAATACGCGCTTTACAATTTTGCGTTGGACTTGGCTGTGGGCGTGGCTATACCTACGTACATATGTACAAAAATATATACGTACTTATTATAGAGCGTGGGGCGTAAAATTAAATTTACATAATTTATGACTTGCTCAGCAATGTTCATGGGCGTTGTGTTGCATAATTTTAGGCATTTTTGTTTATTGCGGCGTAAAATTTGAATTATGAATCAGGAATAGCTCCCGCTGCCCCTACCTCTGCCCCTGCCCCCGCCCCTGCCCATCCCATTCCTTACCCTGTCGCTTCCGTGCAAGGGTTATATTCTGAGGTTATTAGTAATTTATTTGCATATTTTGTGCCAGCGGTGAGGGTGAGGCTGCCACCGACTGACGGACAGGAGCAGGAACTCAAGTGTCACACGACAGTCAAGTGTCGTGTCTTGAATGAAATACGCCTTGAGTTGGGTTGGGCCGCCAAGGAACGCCAAGGACCGCCAAGGTGGCCCTGGTGCGGGAAATTCGCTTCAGCTGGCGAAAAACCAGGTGAAATATATTGTGAAGTAAACTTAAATAATGAATAGATATCGACTGATATATTTATACCCTTGCATTGATTAGTATAGCTCTGGACAGAAGTTTTTGGAACAGACCGAATATGGCACTCCCTACCCTTCACTGAGGGAAAACGTTCTCGAGAGTTATTTTCAAAAGCAGACCATGAACAAAAATACCAGAACCGAGAAAAAGAATTCGTATATGAGAACTGTTTTTTGTGAATGAATATTCTTGAAGTAAAATTTTTGTACCCGGTACCCATAGGGTACATGGGTATTACAAGTTAGTGCCAACCGAGAATGTATGAAACAGGCATATTCTTGATCAGCATCACCAGCCGAGTCGATTTAGCCATGTCCGTCTGTCCGTCCGTCCGTCCGTCCGTGTGAAACAACAGATCTCAGAGACTATAAGAGCTAGAGTTACCAAATTTGGTGATTGGAATCTGTTGCACGCAGATTAAGTTTGTTTTAAAATTTGGCCACGCCCACTTTCGCCCCCGAAAATAGTAAAAAACGTTATATATATATATTATAATAGATAGAATTGATAAGTAGGCGATTGCGGACGCGCTCTGCAAATTTCAGTAAAATCTGATGATAAACATGGAAGTTATTAAACAATAAAGTTCCTGTATGCTTTCACACTCCCTCGCTCTATCGCACTGCTTAGGAGAGAGAGAGATGTTGAGAGTGTCAATGCGTGTTGCTTAACATGTCCCTAGCAACATTTGTATTTTTTGGGTGTTGCTCAACATGTTTCTAGCAACATTTGTTCTTCGTTTATCTATGTTCATGTGCTATTCAATTTCACCCACAATGCTTTGGGTACCGGGTATCTCACAGTTGATCTTGAGTATGAGGTCACAGACCTAATTTTAAAATTCTTCTGTAATTTAATATGTTTAATTTATTATATAAAGTAAAATAATATTCATATAAATGCAAAATGAACTGTTTGTATATTATTATATCTTTTCTATTAGACATACTCACAAATTTGTGTGATACAATTTTTAACGGCTTGTCTCGGACTTGAACCCCGGACAATCAACACTCCAGTCCAACACTCTACCAAATGCTCCACTCAGCCAAATCAAAGAACCCCGTCGAATATATGAACACCTGCTACAATACGTGTTGCGGTGGCCAAGTCTAAAAACAACTTTCCAGAGTACCAAGAGAGCGGGGGTCGCTCAATTTTTCATTCTCTCTAATTTCATCTATGTTTCCCTTTAACTTAAAATCGAGAGTAACTTTCTCTCGACTTCAAGATCGCTTCTTTTCTAAAGAAGTGTTTGAAATGTTTCTTGAAAAAATCGTTCTCAACTTTTCGGGGTATTACTTTCTCTCCTGCATCCTGTTAACAGCTTCCTTATAGCCAATCTGTTGTCTGGCCTAGGGGTTAATATATGAAGCAATAAACATTTCTCCCGCCACGCCCTGCTGGGACCAGGTTCAATGCCAGGATCAAACCAACTTTAATTGCCACTTGCTAATTGCAAGCTCCCAGCAGAGCAACGAAGCAACGGTGTGGGTGCAACAAGCGATGTATACGGCTGCCATATTTCATGCATCGAAGATACATAAAGAATATAGATATTTCCCATTGAACGGGGCCCGGGCCAGACAGCATAAAAAGTGGAAGAAGCAGCCACTGATTAGTATCAAAGGGGATGGAGGAAAGGAGCTAAGAGCAAGGATCTGAGAGCTGGGTGCCTGGAGCATGGAGCATGTATCACGGAGGATGGTACAGTTGCGGTTGGTCGGGTGGCTGGCTGCCCTCCAGCTGTAGCTGGAGCTGAAGCTATGGCTGAGGCAGTGAAAAACTTTTGATTAAGCTGCCGTTATGGCAGGTTGTTGGAGCGGAGAGCTGCAACAAGCTATTGTTTTGCTTGCAAGCTCGTTAGTTTGTTTTGATTTTATCTCCGCGACCCTAACCCCGGCCAGCCCCCCATGACGGATGCTTGAGGCAACATTGTCTACCATTAGGTGCTTGGCAGTGACAAATTTCTCCATCGAAGTTCCCCCAACTATGTGTGTCCACAAGCAGCAGCAGCTCGAAAAAACTTTTGCATAAAACTTTAATGATTTTTGTTCACAAAGATGCGAACTTAGCGGCGACGGCGTTTTCAATAAGCAAGCCCAATCCCACCGATTGCCCTCCGGTAACCCCATAAAATATTACTTTTCTATCAACAAAAGTTGCCGGGGCCACTCAATTCGAAACCATTTTCCAAACTATCATCATCATCGAGTGGAGAAAGCATCATAAAAATCGCTCTTCATGTGCCCCGCAGAGGGAGGCCAGCTGGGCGAACTAGGAGCGAGGACGACTGCCATAACAAAGCCATAAAACGTAGTTTTAATTGCATTTTCGTTGTTCCGTTTTATGTAGTTCGACCGGCGAATGCATAAAAACAACAACTGACCAAAGCGGAGCACGACAGGGCTGAAAGCCCGGCTCTGGCTGTGGCTCCGGCTCCGGCTGGTTCGATGCGCCGCATTCTAATTGCACGAGGATGAGATGGAGGAGGATGGCGGTAGGTGGGGATTTGGGAAAGGCACTTACGGCTTTACTGGATCTCTGGATCTCTGTCTCCGTCTCTGTCCCTGTCCCTGTCCCTGTCGCTGGCTCTCTGCGAATTTCGCTTTGCTCACTTAGCGCTCGGGCATCATAAACTAACGCAGTTTATGGGTCCATGCACCCAGCCGCACACCCACACTGACAGGGGGTGAGGGGAGAATTGGTAGTGCTCAGAGAGCACTTGGCCAAGTTGGCACTTTCGGGCATTGCATATGCGTAGGCGACACTGCGGCTAGTCTCGACCTCATCATGCCCCGCTCCTCGCCGCCATGCACGACTTGCTGTGGCGCTAAAATTTGCGGTTTAACGTTGCCACTGGCGCCTGTCGACTCTCAACTGTCGCTGCAGTATCCTGCTCGGGCTGCTCCTCCTCCTCCGCCTCCTCCTCCTCGTCCTCGTCCTCGGAGGACACTTTGTCATAAGCAATCGTGAAGGCTAATTGTGTCGAGGCAGGCATCTTTTGATTGCACACAGAGCTGAACGAGGCGGGGCGGGGGAGAGAAAAAGAGAAAAAGAGCCAGATTTAATTAACATTTTGACTCTCAAAGGCTTCGGCTTTTGGCAACATTTAAATTTCAAATTATGTGCGCTAATTACGCGGCCAAAAGAGCCGGCTTGGAGGCGGAGGCGGAGGCTGTGTGGAAACCTTTCTGGCGCTAATAATTAGCCAGACTTTTGTGCAGAGTCAGAGATGCCTTAGTTGGGAAGCCCTGGCAGTCATGTGGCTGCCGGAGAATGCTTTGCCAGAGCGCAGACGAAGTTAAATTTTCGATTATTTCCCTCGACGAAATTTTTTCCTTGCCTGCCACTGCCTGGCGCCTCATAAATGGCCAGAAGTTCATTAACCAACCGAAGGCAGGCGAAAGCGGACCGGGCTTCATCACTGCATCGAATGCCCGATCAATATGTGTGCATGCAGCCTGCTGCACTGATTTCTGTTTGTTGTTTTTGCACGCAGAAGCCGCAGTCAAAGCCGCCCGATGGATGTGGATGTGGCTGCCACATCTGCGGGCTTCCATTGATAAACCCTTCAAAAAAGAGAGGTCGAGAATGAAGTGGAGAGGAGTTCGGGGCAAGAAGAACCTGTATGATGCTTAGTCGGGCTCTGCCTTTGAGATGCTGCTCGTAGCTCAAGTTGAGCTGAAAACATTTTCCAATTTATTAAGCCACGCCACATCAATCATTCATCAGGAGCGGAGGACGTGCGACTAAATGAACATTTTTCGGTTAAACATTGGTTTAAATTTTGCGGCGTCACAAGAGCCCCGCATCGCTGTCAATAGCATGGCTGCCTGTGTATAAAATCAACAAGGCTTCAGTTCATCGACCACTTAATTTATCCAGCTGAGCTTTGAGTAAGGCAAAGCGCATTTGTGTGTTGTCTGGCCAAGAGCGATGAAGTGAGCAGGGAGCCGGGAGCAGGGCGATTCGGCATGCCTTTGGTCAGACAGAGAAATGCACTTAATTGCTGCTGGCTGGTCCTGGGCATCCCCCTGCATCCCTGCATCCCTGCGTCCCTGCTTAGGACCCAATTGCATTTAAAAAACCAGCTGGCCAACTGCATTTAGGGCCTCCGCTATCGGCAGCCGTCGTTCATTATGCATTAATGTAAATACGGTAAATGTTGTCCAATCATTAACATAATTGAATTACAAACAAGTCCAATCGCGGACAGAGCCCCGAATTTTCAGCTCGGCTCTGGCTCTGGCTCTGGCTCTCCATGCGCGTGCATAAATCGCAATTTTAATTACTCGCCCCTGACTAATGGATTGTTCCGAAAAAACACGAAACGTGGCGGGGGTGCCGAGCGGGGCACTGGGACTACGACATTAAATATTTCATATTGTGGGTGGGCCAAAAGGCTCGCCCAGCCACTCACTCCCGGTTATATAAAGCAATTGAATTTTGCAGTTAAAAGCTTCAATCATTTTCAATTGCCGCAAACTAATGGCTGATTATAAAATATTCATGCGACAAGCGGCAGGCAGCAGGCGGCAGGCGATGAGACGACAGACTTCCGAGCTGCGGCTAATGACAGGGCCAGGCCGGGCATTCAGGCCCGGCTGATGAGCCAATCTAAGGCCAGGAAGCCCAGGGGCGTGCTCGAGGCCGCCCCTTTCAAACTATGTCTGATGTCTGTGTGGTGCAAATAAATTACACCTGCGAGAGCGATGGAGGGCCCGGCCCGGCAGGGTCTCCTTCTGGCTCCGGCTGATTATTGATTTGCTCGGGTTTCTGCGGTCTTCGGGGGGCTGGTCACTCGACTCGAACATTCGGCATAAGGCCTTCAATTAAGTTTTATTTTAATGCATTTCATTTGAACGTCTTTTAATGGGATTTTTCGTGCTCGGCACGCTGGCACGGGCATATTACTCATTTGCCATAAACCGAAAGGTGACCACAACACGTAGTCGTCCCAAACCCAGACCCAGGCCCACATCCCCACATCCACAGCCAAATCCACCTCTACAGCCCAACCCGCTCTCGCTTCCGATACCACGGCGAGGAGTGGATGAACGGAGAGCGAGAGCGTTGGGTGAGGAAGGAGAACGTTAAGTGTTGGCTGGCCAGAATCGACATGGGTCGCTTGGGTGAGATTTAAGCTTTAATGATGCATGAAGCGGCACAGGATGTGGCTGCCCAGTCGTGGGTAAAAGGCAATGAGCCCAAATGGCCAGGGATGATGGAGGGAAGGCAGGGAAGCCGAGAGGAGCGACGTGGCAGGAGATGGGCTTGCATATTGAGTGGCATTTAAATGCTTGAAAATGCTACGCTGGCCAAATGTGTTTTGGGAGGTGTTTATGAAGAGGCCCTTAGCCAGCAACGAAAGTTGATTGAATTTGAGGGGGCGATGCCAACCACCGACCACCGATTTAATGGACTTTCCTGACTTTCCTAATACCATTAACGCAAAATCTGTTTCAGCAAGCACCCCTCTCAGCCAGATATTAATTCAATTCTCTTCTCTTTGCAGATGAACCGTGCTTTACAGCTGAAGCCAGCTGAAAATGAAAGTCGCAGCGGTAAGTAATCACCTGCCATATTCATTTATGACCCTAGATCCGTGGACTTCGTGCCATAAAATCAATTTGCGCCGAACAAATCAGGAGAAGTCCCCGCCATAGGTGACCCAAAACAAATAATTGCGAAAAACTTGACCCGGCTTCTTTGCAAAGTTTTTGTGCAAAAGCACTCAGCCGAAAAGTGCAGAACCAGCTAAAGTTTTTCTCCAGCTCCAGCTCCAGCTCCAACTCCAACCATCCCCAGCCCCCCCATTGCTATTTTCTCTGCTATTTTCAACACCTACAACACACGTCAGCAAAAATTACGGGCGCACTTCGATAAACTGTCAAAACTGTCTGCAAAAATTTGACATTTCACAAAAAAAGCGTACCTCAAAAAAATACTTGGGCACGGCAGAGAAAAAAGAAAATGGGGAAGCGTAGAGCAAAACAACGTTGAACTGTCAATGGCAGTCAGCCCGGGAAACCCGAAAGCGGGCCAGGGGAGCGGGCATCGGACAGGCCTCGATGGCCAGGGCGCCATATTGTTTTTACTGGGCCCATCACACAGTTGTCGTGCTTCACGCTTGTTTGTGACAGCCCATCGACCCAAGACCCCCGTTCCACGTTGCACGTTCCACCGGCCCCGCATGGCAGAAAAAGAATGATAAAGATTTGCATAATTTACACAGCACTTCAACTTTGTTTTTTGGGTCAGCCGTGGCTCGACTCGGCTCAACTCAAGTAGTTGTTGCTTTGATAAACTTATTGACAGCCTCATTATGCAGCAGCTTCAAAGTAATTTCAATATTTCCCCTGCTCAGGCCACTCGGCTGGCTGAGCTTATTCCCCGGTCCCCATTCCTGCCCAGGGGTGCAGTGGCACAGAAGTATGCTACACATTTCGCAATCAACTCTGCACTGCCCCCGGCCAGAGTCGGACTGGAAGTCAGTGCACTCTCCGCAATCTCCTAAGACATTTCGCAGCTGGCAGCGCTTATCACTGCAGAGCAGAATAGCACCGAGCAGCGCCCAAAACGTCCATTGCACAAATTGCTTGTGCACACTCACCCTGGCAGGACGAGGGCCGAGGACGAGGACGAGAACGGACACAGCCATTGCTCATAACAGTCGCTGTCGCTGGTGGCTGTGGCAAAAACCTTGACAAAGTTGATGTGTCAAATCAGCAGCTAGCCAGGCAACCAGGCAGCCAGGCAGTCAGGACCCTCCTCCAGATGACCTTTAAACTTTGGCAAAGGACATGAAGGCACTAATCGTTACGTTGCTCCCTTCATTCATCCGTTCTCCGACTGCTTCGATTTCGCTTTGCTGCGCTCCTTTCGGCTCCTTTCGGCCCTCTTTCTGGTCTCTCGCATTCGCTCGCTGGCTCGGCGGCAACAATTTAAACTTTTCTAATCCGCTGGGGATTGAAAACTTGGGGCAACTCGACTTGACTCGACTCGACTCGACTCGACGCGACTCCACTCAACTCAACTCAACTCTGGCAACTTGGAGGCAATCTGTCCGCACAATTGTGGACCTGATCTAGCACTAGGGCTTGGACCTAGAGCCGAGCAAGGGCCAAACCATCGGCGACGCAATCAAGTCGACATTTTTGTTAGTTGCTTTGTTTGCCCGTCGTCCCTGGCCTCTCTCGAGTCGGAACAAATTTCTAAGAAATTAAAGCGCTAAACTTTTTCGGGCCGCTATCAGCAGAGCACTTGGCAACTCAGCAGCGAGTCCTTGGCGCCTTCGTCCTGCTGCGACTTTTGACTTGGACTGTTTGTGCCTTGTGTGTGTGTGGAGGGGATCTTTGGCTTTGGGTTTTTGGGCTTGGACCAAAATGCAATTAGACAAGGACAAGTTTAATTGCCGGGCAGGGTCCTGCAGGCTGCTGCAAGTTTTCACCCGCTGACATTTGCATTTTTCAGCCGCACAAAGAAATTTAATTTATTTAAACTCAAATCAAGCATGAAATTCGGGCGAAGTGCGAGGGTCGGAGAGGGACATGAATACATTTATTAGTGTTGACAAGTGCTGATTTGGAAGGGATTCAGCAGGACCTAGTCCCCCCCGAAGAATGTGCCCTGCAACCCGTCCGCTCCTTGGTCCAGGCGTGCTAACTTCATCAATTTTAACTTAGTGAGGGAAGCAGCATTGTTGCCGTGTTTACGCTCTGACCAGCCCGAATCCAAGCTCAAAACCCAAAACCTACATGAACTCGAGTACGATTTGTTGCCTTTGTCTTTCGTCTTTCGTCTTTCGTCCTTTGTCCCCAGTCCCCAGTCCCCAGTCCCCAGTCCTGCCTGTCCCGACAATGTTCGTCGCATTTGCAATCTTCAGGGCCATATCTAAGTCTGATGACTTTCGTTTCATTGGCAGGACACACACACACACACACACTGACAGTTGCTTAGTTATTTATCTTGATATTCCTGGCAACACATATACACACTGGCACACACCATGCTTCATCATTATCAAAACTCATATTGTCGTCTGCCTTTTCTCCGTCTCCTTCTCCGCCTCCACGTAATTTGTACTTGTCTAACACGTAATGATGTCACGTAAATTGCATACGTTCGCTTACGGTTACGGTTACGTTGACGTGTTACGTTTGATATTCCTCTGCTGCAGGCGAGCGACTTAAACTCAAATTAATATCACTCATAATGCCGGCGAGCAAAAAGAATCCGCCTTGGCCTGGCACACAAACATAAATTGCGAAATCCCGCCATTTCCGAGCACGAGCATCAGGGCGAGCACAGATTTATGTTTCTAACTACGCATTAATTTCCTTACCTTTATCCCCGGCTCGTCTCCTCGCTTGACTCCCTGTCACACGTCAGTAAATCAGATGCCGCTCCGTAGCCACTTCCCGTCTCGCCTCATTCATCATACTTATAAATATTCATTTCCTCCGGCGATGCAGAGGGGGATGATTGCAAAAGATTAAAAATCAACTCCATAAAAATTTCCTTGCATCCCCTACCTGGTAATAAATGGCAGCCAAAAATGAAGCAGCCCCATACGCGCATGGGTACATTAAGGGCACAAGTGGGAGTTCCCGAGAGATAACTTTCTGAGACCTCATTATAGACAACGCTCATCAAATTGAAAACCAATGAGCTATGAAACAGAACCCTCCTCGTTCCCGGATAATAGGCGGGCTGCGAAAAGTTTTAGGGCGAAAAACTAATAATAATAATAATACGCAGCGTTGGCCGCCCAGAGAAAACTTTTCGCATTTCGTTTTCTGCCACTCACTTGCCTGCCTTTTACGCCTGATTACGCATTTGAATTGTATTCGTTACCAATTGGTAGTAACGTTTCTCATTTTCGCTGCCGCCAAGTTCTCCCGAGTCTGACCATAAAGATGGCGGCACTTTCTCTACCTGCCTTAGCCTCTACTGGCCTTATTAGTGCCAACATTTTTATGGCAGCCCTCGCAATTTGATTAGCGCGAATAAAGAGCGACAAATTCAATTGAATTTGAAATATAGATTGACTGGCGGCGATGATTGGCTTCAGCTGCGACCGCGGCTGCTCCGGATGCCACTTTCTTTATCAGTCCCACATGTGTTTTCGTGGGGTGCAAATTAAAAGGAATCGGACGATTTCCGGAGGTAGGAGGGGGTGGCCCGGGGCAGGGATATTCGCCACTAAGCCCTAAATAACAAAGCCTCCGAGCCCAGACAAAAGGCATAAATAAAGCCAAGCCAAGCCAGCGACGGCAGCCTCTACGCCTAACAGCAGACATCAATTTCTGCCTCTCTGCGCTTTTCTTTTCCCGGCTCTTCTCGTGGGTCGTGGTTCGGGCGGAGGAGCTCAATTCTTTAATCAGCTTAAATTCACACGTACCAAAAGCGACGCACAGCCATTGATTGGAGGCTTACCCCGTATTCCCCAACCTCACCTTCTCTTTTCTCCGAGACTGCGATGCTTTTATCAAAGCCAGTTCAAAGGCTCGTATGTGTATTTAGGCTTTTATTGTTTTTGACCTTTTTCTGCGAGACGAAATAAAAATCGATTTTTTTCGCACACTCCCACAGTTGCACAGATAACTCACGCACAAAATTCAGAGGGAAAGACGGAAAAGCGAGAGGCGAGAGACGAAGGAAAAGCCAGCTCAAATAAAAGTAAATCACAAGCAACGCTGCTGGCAGCATTCACAAGTTCAAATAAGCGATAATAAGTATTTATGGGCGGGGCAGATTCCTTTCCGTTCTGTATGTAAGGCCCGAAACTGCCTGCTAAATGCGTTTTAATGTTTTTTAAACTTTTGCCCTCTCCGCGCCGGCTCTTAAATATTTAAGTATACTCTTAGGCGATTCGGCGACTCCAGCGGCTGTATAGTTTCCTTTTTCATTTTTTTTTTCTTTCCCTCTCCTCTATTGGACTTTCCTTCGACTGCGCATCATTTTTCTTCGTTGCTTGATTTTGTTTTTACGAGCGACTGAAGCCTGTCAATTGGCTGAATGCCTCGTAAAAATGCCAGAGGCCTACAAGGAAACTTCGTTCCGAAAGGAAAACAAAACGGGGCCAGCAAGAAGAGAACGATTTGTTATGTTTTCTCAACGCAACGCCAACAGGAAACGGAAAGGCACACAGAGACTCCCCACCCATCTTTCTCTCTGTCTCTTTCACCTTCTGCGCCTCTGTTTTGTTTTTAGTTTGTTATTTTGTTTTCCTTAGCCCGCTGCTTAGGCCTGCCAAATGTCATCATTAGCGTTTCAATTGCCAGTTTAGTCCGTGACACTTGAAACATTTGCATAAAATACCAAAAGTCAAGTTTGTTGACGTAGATATTTTTGATGGGAAGCAGCCGGCTGGCTGGCTCCCCGATGCTTAGCTTACCTGTGACAGGAGAGTGAAGCCCAGCCCCCAAGGAGTCGGCGGAGCAATGCTCTTAGCTGTGAACTTCACAGAGTACCTGAAGCTGTGTTAGATCCTTCGGAGGAAGCCATTCAGATATTAATTTTTGGAATACGATGTCCCGTCATACAACTTGTGGACCATTCAGCGTTATTGAATAGCGTTGATAGGGCTTGGCCACGATTAAGCCCCATTCTCATTTCCTCCGGTCAGGTGCTCCCCGCTGGACATGGCACAAAAACATTTCTCTTTGGCCGATCTTATCGGGACGGCAATTGTCTGACGCTTTTTGCCCTGGCTTCAGCTTTTCGGGTGTCTTCATTTTTGTTTTGGCCGAGGGCCAATGATAAGCGACACGCAAACGCGACACTTTCGTGTGATGATGGCGGGAGCGGGGTCAGAAGGTGCCTTTGTGGCCGCAATCAATAGTCTTGGATGAGCGAAGGGCGAAGGAAGGAGGGCATGGGGCGTATGTGTAATATAAAAAGTAATTATTTCTTATGCAATATGGGCGCCCGGTCTGGATAAGCATCTGTAACAGCATTTTATTGCAGGGGAGCGGAGCGGAGCGGGGCAGCGGCGGGCGGAGGCGCATTGTTTTTAATTGTTTGTCGTGGCAGAGCTGCCAGGCTTCTTTTTGCAACACAGCGAATGCAATATAGATCGTAATCTTAATTGCATTTAGAGTGCCCCGCATTGTAGGTTAATAATCATAAATGTTATGGTAATAGTTACGAGTGGTGGGTCAGTTGGGCGGCGTGACTGGGGCGTGGCAGGTGCAGGCCATTTCAGTTATTGACGAGCGTTTCACTTACAGTTTGTTGTGCTCGCAACACTGGTCAGTGAGGGAAACTTATTAAACGGTATGGAGGAAAAGACTGGAGCCGTGTCAATTGCACAAAAAATATAATTTTTAATAATCTCTCGATTCCAAGCAATAAATAAAGAGAGAATAAAATGCCTTGACTTCGAGAAACTCAATAATAAATTTTGAATAAATTATTTATTTACCCTTGATTGAGTCATTTTCGACCCTTCTTCATATATTCTTGATCGACAGCCGAGTCGATCCCTTTCGCCATTTCCATTTCCAGATGAAACTTTTTAGATAGAAAAATGTTATCGTAAAAATGTTAGAAAACAAATTATAATCTTATAAAATATAAGTTTATGAGTCAGATTAGAACTGCAAGGATATTCCGATGTCGGCTTTCTTTATTATATTATTATTTTAACTATTTTTACCCTTTAGTTTTAGTCGGAAGTTTGCAACGCAATAAAGAAAGCATCTCCGACCCCATAAGGTATATTATTCTTGCAAAGACGAGTCGATCTCCGTCTGTCCGTCCGTCCGTTTGTCCGTTTTTACGCAAACTAGGCTCTTAGTTTTTGATCTGTATGAATGAAACTTTGGATATAGTCCCCTTTTTCATATTAGTATATAAATCGGACCACTGCCGCCACAGTGACTATCCTGCCAAATAAGCCGATTGGTATTTGTGGAGATATTGGATTAAAATTAAATATAATGTAATAATCTGCTTGGGTACATAAGCTGCGGTTTGGTGAAAATAGCTTCCTTATATGTAATATGTAATTTTATACATGTAATTTTTTTTTCGAATCTGTGTAATCTATTTGTAAATTCTTCCTTAATTCATACACAATTATTTCCCACGGATGTGCTCGGTGATAGTTTAAACCCAAGCCTCGCTTATATAGTTTTCGATTAGATCGTCTCGGCTATAGTATATACTGATTTGAGTACTTCGAGTACCTAGTACTCTTAATCAGGGTCTTTCGTCGATGGCAGACAAACAAATGGAAATCCCTAGGGCAGGAACTGATTTCCAAAACATATAAAATATTCAACGAGGTTAAATGAAGCAGGATCCTTTGGTTTGCTGCGACCAATCTAATTTTTCATGTCCTGCTTTATATCCTAAACCAGCTTCCCTTTGAGTGTTGCCAACCACAGTGTCCCTCCTTGCCTTGGCGTGTTGTGGAGTGATTGACCTAGCTCTGGGCCATTTCTGTTTACGGGCGAGGGAAGAAAGCAAGCAAGCCAGCTAGCGAAACAGCTAGCGAGGGCAGGACATAGAAATGGAAGGAATATAAGCTGCACATATTTTAAATGCAGTTAGCGGAAGGAGCGGATGGATCCCGAAATCCTTCGGAATCATGCACATGACTTTGAAGCGACTTTGAGCGCGGCGACGCTGGGGAAACAAGGCGCAGGACACGTGAGGAACATTAATCTTGTCTGTACCACAGCCGAGTCGAGTCAGGACTGTCTCCGAGGCGGTACGAGTATCCCTGTTTAATGAGCTGTGGGTCCGACTGGGCATTAAAAATTATGAAAGGACTGGCAAAAAATTGCATTTAAAATGCAATAATAAAAACGATAATGACATTATAATACTAAACACAGACAGGCTTCGCTGCTAGAAACAATGGCCGACGCAGGCAGCAGAGCGCATTTGATGGCGGAAAGTATGCTACATTACTTGCAGCTCGTTAATTTTTATAGATTTTCCCGCAGCCACGCTGCTGCTGTTGTCCCAAAATGATGTGTGGTTGGTAGGTCGCCACCTACACGGAGGGCGGTCTCTCTTCCCATACCCGTCATAGTATTGATTTCTCCTAAATTAACACACGCAGAGAAAACTTGTAAATGTCGCTGGAATAAAAACAAAAATGCGAACGAAACCTCGTAGCTGCTGCTGCTGCTATTGTCGCCCCCCCGTTGTTATTTTTATGAGACCTTTCATATTATTTTGCTTTTTGGCTTCGACTCTTGGCTTTAATGTGCCGAATTTCCACGCAAACACCCCTGCGCCAAACTAGCCAAAACATGTCTTTGCTCTCTGCCAACCCCCCGTGCTCCTCCTCGGCTTCTCGGCTCCTTCGCTGCTTCTAACAACTTATCAAGATTTGTAAAGTATATGAGCCGAGCAAGCGCCTGCTTTGTGCAGCTCTGCTCAAGTGAGTGGAGCAAAGAACGCATAAAACTGCTATCTGTCTCCTTTACACGTCCCCGTCCGGGAATGGGCCAGAGATATGGCCAAATGGCGTGTTGGCAGGCCACAAGGAGCCGTGGTCGATAGGAGCCTTGCGGTCGCTTAATACATTAGAGGACTTGCCAGGATATGGAAATTATCGAGGGGCTCCCGGTCAGCGAGGCCTTTACTCTTCGCACCCTGGCGTCACGAACGTGTCACGAAAGCTGTGCAACAGTCTCCGTAAGCTCAGTAAGGAGTAAGCACACTAACGGCCATACATCTGATTTGCAATATGCAAGCCATTTTCCAGCAAGCGACAAATATGCATATCGTAATCCTATTTCGTTACTTATCTTAAAGTTCTGTGTGCTGGGTTTGTTGTTGTGTTTGGTATGCTGAAACTGTTATGATTAGACCATAGGTCGAAAGCTACACTTGAGGAAGATCTCTGTTAACCGGGGATTGAGATTATTGTCAAGTTAGCCTGAGAGCAACTGGCACCTTAACTTTATATTGAGAAGTCGAACTTAATTAAAGGCGAACTGAAGTTTACTTGCTGATTGTCGAGAATATTTTTTCTTGATGCACGGTACCGTATCCACTTTTGGCGACCAACTACCAGGCTTTTGTTTTTGTCTAGATCTGACTTTACGTTGGATATGTGTTTGTTTGGCTTTTGGGGTACGTAAGGGAGGACCAGCGGGTCGATGCTCAGCAGGCGGTGCTCTTTGCTAACTGACTCGACAGCTGCCCGGGCGCCTAAGCCTTCAATAACAGGAGCCAGCAGCAGCAGAGGCAGCAGCAACTAAACTTTTTAGCCTTTTTGTTATGACCAGGATCAGGGGAGCGTAGCCGAAGCTGCAACAACAAAGCCAGAACAACAAGCAACCAGAAGAATTTATATGATAAGCGTAGGACAGGCCAGCGTTTCGGGGTCCGTCAACGTGAACTCCAGGGCCACAGCTCAACGGGTCCGGGTCCGGAGCCGGCTATGTCCATTGAGTGTCAGTGGGGAACTCTTTTCGTTGCCTGCGAGGGAGTGAGAGAGAGACACGAAATATGACAGCAGCAGGAGGCCTTTTGTTCTCCTCCTCAGTAGACAAACAACATCAAAAATAACAACAGGCAACAACAACTGTAAGTCCAATATGTACGCTTTAAGCATAGCATATTAGTTTGTTCAGGGCGGGGATGGATCGGATTCGGGCTCTGCTCTGCTCTGAAAAGTGAAAAAGAGGATTCCCAAACAGCCAGCAGAAGCAGAAAGAGATGGAGAGCGCTCCGGCCCAGCCCGGCCCGGCCTGAGCCTGATGTAGTTTGTTGTGTGAAGACAACAACAACGGCAAATATTGTTTGTAAAGCCAAATGCATGCAAGAGCCGGGCAGCAGCAGTTGGGGGCGGAGAAGCTGAAGGGCAGACAAAGGCTCCATCGTGCGGGTCAGCGAGCTCCGCTGCATGACTTGCTGCATTGCATAGATGGATGGATGGATGGATGGATAGATGGATGACCGTCTGAATGGATGACTCGCCCGCTCCTCTGCTCCTCCGCCCACTCCCCAAATATATAGATATAGATGGACGCTTGACTACGGCCATGTTTTGTTGCAGGCCACATTTGCTCCAGGCAAATATCGCTCCACACATAGGCACGCAGGGTCCCAAAACAAGAGAGCCTCGGAGTGGATTGCCGAGCTTTAAGCTAGCTCCTGCGTGCACCAAGCTACCAAGCAGCTTCGATTAGCCAGCTTATCAGCTCGTTTCGCCCGCAAATTGCAGCACAGTGGGAACAGAGCCACCTGGAAGGGCAAAAAGTTATGTGATGAATGCCTGTAGTTGGTCCTTGGACTGCAACTGCGGCTATAACTTGCAATTTGTGCCATGCAATTATGAGTTTTCTTCAAAACAGTTTTCATCTTCTCCAGGATATGATGTTGCCTGAACGAGCTGACTGCTCCTCTGGCTCTGGCTCTGGCTCTCGGTCTGTGTGCATTGTTTTTAATGTTCTCTGCCAGAGCAAATGTAATGCAATATAAGACAGAAAACAAAAAAAAGAAGGACGAAGAGGAAAAAATGAGCAAACGGCATTAAAAGGAAATGCTCACTTTCAAGTTGTTTGTCTCTCTGTCCCCCACAGTCCCGCCTGCCTCCTTTTGGGCGCACAATTGTCGAGCAGGGTCTGGCCCCCTGCTCGCTCCCCTTCAGCTCTATCTTGTTTGCCTCAAGTTGCACATTTTCTTGTTGCACTGTTTGACGTAATTATAATTGAAGTGAAGTCATGAACGAGTTTCAGTTTCCTATCCTAGCCCGTCCTGTCTGGGTCTGGGCTGCTCTCTTTCTGCCTTCTGCCTTCCGCCTTCCGCCATAATGAGCATGTTAACAGGCAGACAATGGCACTCGAATGCGAGTGTGGTCTGAGCCATAAGCTCCATCATAATTTTATTACCCTTTTGTGCAGCGCGGACCGCCTGAATGTCGTTTCAAAGTCAAACGCGTCGCCTTCTTGCCAACTTTCAATTAAACTAGCTCACATATATTTCCCCACAGTTGGGGACCCCATAAAATCGAATTTTTATATCGCGTTCTCGTCGAGCTTAATTTATTTCATTTATTTATTAATGGCCAAACGCATCTTCACTTTTATCGATTTCATTTTTCCCGTTTAACGGCAGCACACACTTTTCATTATCCTAGTTAATTTTTAACAATCAGGCAACATGATGTCTTCGTCCCTCAGCGCGCTCTTCCCTGGGCATTATCCTGTTTTGTAATTAAAGCCATGCGCATTTCGCCTTCTTATTTGATGGACTCTTGTCCCGTCCTCAGTCCTCTCTACATCTCTATCTCTATATCTCTATATCTCCTCTACCTCAAGCCACTCTTTGACTGACTAAATGGCAAATTTCATTACGCTGATGAGTTTATAGTGCTGGCAAGGAATGGTGGAAGGTAGGGTATTGGTTGGGAACAGTTGTGTTTTATTGCCACGAAGCTCTTGGCTAATTATTATTTGGTATTTAGTTTCCGCTGCCAGATTGGACACACACATTGGGCCTTCCGCTTTTATTTGATTGGCGTGGCAGCTGTCACAGCTTCAAGATTGTCTCCATTATACAGCGAGTCTGGCCATTGGGTCCGAATCCGTTTTACCATCTCATCCCGCTCGAGCTGTGCTTCCACATGGGGACATGTGGGTGGCCGAAAGTGACATAAATATGCAAGTAAGCTCCTTACTTCTCTTCCTCGGCCAGCCAGAAACGAACTGTGAAAACTTATTAAAATTACACAGGAAGGGGAAGGCGCGGCAGGACGGCAGCACTCGGTCCCTTTAAGCCCGGTCTGCATAAGCAATGAGCCCCACTGGAACAGACGATATATTTCTGGCCAAGAGCTACGTCTGCTGGCAATAATTGCAACTGAATTTTAAAAGAATTATGCACGTGCAATTAAATAAGGCGACAGCGCTTGAAAGTATGCAGCGGATAATGCAATAATAACAACAATAAATGCTGCTTTTAGGGAGACCGACCCGACCAGAGCTCTGCAGAGCTCCCTGACAGTTATTGTTGTGTATTTAACTGTGGGCGCCTTCTCCCAGGCAGCATGCAAATTAACTTTCAATTTCCTAGCTCGCAGCCTGCTAGCTCGTAGCTCCCTCTCGCAGACGGAGGAGACAATCAAAACCAATTTGCATAAATGTTGCTAAAGCAAAAAACCCAAAATAGCTGACTACTTCGCTCCAGCTCCGCTCCAGTTGCTCCAGTTGCTCCAGTTGCTCCAGTTGTTGTTGCCGCTAGTTTGGCCAACGACCCAGAGAGAATGGCGCAGGGAGCGGGATTGAGTGGAGACAGACGTGAATTTGCGAAACAAAAAGTCTAAATTAATAAGTTTCTGGCCAGGAGAGGGAACAATAAAGAACAGGGCGCCGGGCCAAGGAGTTGGCAGTTGGCCGGACTCCCTCTGAAATAAATTACTGCTAGAGATCCTGCCCCGTCATCTCTCACACTGACAGACGCAGCAGGCAGGCAGGCAGGCAGGCAGGCAGGCAGGCAGCAGGGAAGGTCAGGAAATGCAGGCTGTGGACAGCTCCTCATCCCCAGCCAGAGACTACTCTCCTTCTCTGGCCATTGTCCGAGCCCACTTTGTCCTGTCCTGCGCTGCTGTCCTTGGTTGAGAGTGCGGCGTCAGAAGACATCAATAAAATGGCGACCACTGGCGGCATTCGCAAAATGCAAAAATGCTTTAAGCTCCACAAAGGATGATCTGGAAATTTAAGAACGCTTGTTTTATGTTCGCATCCCTGCCGCATTCCCTGCCCCCTGCACAGGGGTCAGAAATGTCCTTGGCAAAGGGCGAGTATCGACAGCTATCATCATAAATCCGCCTCTTCTTCCCTCTTCTTCATTTCATTCATTTTCAATTTTTGCTGCCGCTGTTGCCGGCTGGCCGTGGCGCAAAAATTTCACAACTAATTGAATATTTAAAACTGCCAAACCGCAATTTCAAATTTATTACCCAGTGCAGCGCAGCCAATGGGGACGCAAGGGTTGGGCCGGCCACTGGGCCATTACCTCGCCGAAGCTTCGGCTGGCACTGCTCTGGTACTGAGCTGGTATAAAATGTCACTTAATTGCAATTTAGTAAATTGTTTTCCACGCAGCGGCAACAAACCGTCGCGGTGGGCGTGGCACTGCACGCACACTGGCTCACACGTATATTAAAAACCATAAATTTTGCGGTGATTTATCTTAATTTAAATGTTGCAACAATGCATCGGAGTAGCGGCGCGACGGTTGCTGGTTGTAGTCCGCTTTTGTTTAAATATAACAAAGCAACTAAAAGTATGCAACGGTACACATTTTTTCCCACTCACACATGTCGGCGCAAATACACACACACTGGCGAGAGTATTGGTGTAATGTAGCACATTTTGTGTCCTCCACGCCGTAAAAGAACGGAGCTGTGTAGCTGTAGGTGTAGATGCGGCCGAAGAATGTTGTAGCTTTTGTTATTTGCCGCCATGCTGTGTGCGAAAAATCAATTAAAAATTCATCAAATAATTAACAAAAGCAGCGCTCCGCTCTGAGTGCCGTAGCTGGGTGGCTGGGTGGGACTGGGTCTGGGAATGGTGCCACCAAGGGGTTAAACAATGGCCGTCTTTCTCTGGGGAGTGTTTAACTTGTCCTCGAAGCAGCGCTGGCTGGGATGTAATGTTCTCTGCCGCTGCTGCTGCCGCTCCATGTGTGCGACGCGCAAAACAAATTAAATTCAATTTAGTCAGCGGCAGCAGTAAGTTGGAGGAAAGGTGGCAGCTGGAGCTCCTGCAAGAAGGTGCAATTTTGATGGATTGCTTTTGCCTGCCTGCCAGCCTCCCAGCCTCGTTGCTCGGTTGCTCGGTTGCTTGCCTCCTGTCGAGTGCTCAGGAGTCGGGCAGGACCTTGTTTGTTGCTTAGCTGCAAACTTTGCCTGCGAGTGCGTGTGTGAGCGTCATTTGCATATGTGTACCGTGCCTTTTGTGTGTGCCTGTGCCTGTGCCTGTGCCTGTGCCTGTGTCTGCGCCTGTGTCTGTGTCCGTGTCTATGCGTTCGAGTTCGAGTTGAGCCCAAGTTAACGCAGCTGCATTTAAACTTTGTTCGCAAGTGGACAGCAGAGCGGGCGGACGGGCAAATGCAAGAAATTAAGAACTTTTCCCGGCTTAATGACATTAAGCATTAAAGCGTAGCACACTTTCGTGGGCACAGAGATCATTAAAGTGCTGAAAATCCGTTTCACCCAGCATGGGTTACTCTTGGCCCACATATTCATAATTAATTGCCCGCCTGAGCAGACTTCTAAGTGAATTTCGTTCCCTTATTAATGGCAGGCCACCTCGGGCTGTTTTAGCCTGAGTGGCTAATTAAACACAAAATCAGATCTGGCCCGGCGGCAAACAATTTTTCTTTTACCTCCGAGCCACGCGAAGCAGCCAAACCAAAAATCACAAATTTCCGTTTTCTAATGAATGCTTCAGGCTTAAAAGGGTGGCAACAACTCAGCCCCTGCCCCATCCCTGAGCTCGTACCAAGGGCGTGGAACGAAACGATAACACGTCGCTCTAACACAGGCTGTAACTGTAGCCGCCGCTCTGGAGGTGAGGGCGAAGTCAACAGCGGCAGCGGCAGCGGCGTGACATGTCAGGTTTTCCAGGCATTCAGGCCCGCTCTCCGTCGGCCAAGTATGCAACTTCATTTATAACAGAAATAAAAACCCTTTTCGGTCCTGCTCTCGCCTGACTTTTGGCTTTTTGTAATTTATACGCGCTTAAAGGCGTCATGTTGGCAACACCTACAAAATTCTTTCCGTCCCGCTTCTCTGAGCTTTTTTGCATAACGTCAACGTCTGACAAATGTCCCATAAGCAGGGGCAGATGATACACCAAAACAAAAATTATACTGCCCTGCAAACTTAAATTTTTTGTCTGCGAATATAATGCGACATTGTGTTTTCCAAGGGATTTTGAAAATGTTCCATCACGTCACGTGTTCGAGAAACCAGTGTTGGAAAATGGACAAAACCGCTGTTTTCAGGATTTAAAAAAGGATTGAACATTTTCAAGCCCGGATTTGTGTTCAGCGTAAAAAATCCCTTCGAAAAGTCTAGGTCGTATTCAATTCGAGGACCCTAGCAGGGCAGTATTATCTGCGAATTTCACCAAACCGCCATTAGCATTGAGCAAATTAATTTAAGGTTAGAATATATCTATTATGATTTTTTTAAACATATTAATATTTACAATTTCAAAGAAACTTTTTTAATTTAGAAAACCAATTGTTTTAAATAGTAAATCAGAATATAAAGATATATTCTGTAGCAACATTGAGAAACCCTGATACTAGATTAACAATTATACCTTTATGTAACTGCAGTGTGGCGAGATTGTTATTGTTTGAAGAGTTTAAAAGATATCGATAGTATATCGATATGAGAAGAATCGAGGATCTGCGATCTCTACATTGCGAAAGCTAGCTACTTGGTGCCCACTTTTCTGAAAATAAAGAACAGCTTAAAGTATACAGTACTTTATAAATATTTTTCCTAATTCAAAGACCATGTATGATCAATGGAAATTTTCCAGGATACAAGGCTAATTTTGTTTTTTTTTTTTTGAGTGCACATGCTGAATAGAGACAACTTTTCGGTGCGGCTTTCGGTTGGCTGTGCTTGCTGCCGACGCTGGGCAGCGGTTAAAAAAGATGTGGCCAAATAAATGGGCAAATGGCAAAAAATGACAAATGACCGTCAATCATGACAGGCCAGACCGGCGGCGGATCGAGGACGGAGGACGGGGAACGCGCTCGTCCGCTGACCGTGGTTGCGGATGATAACGGTAAGCTGTGTCTGAGCGGAAACACACCTGCTGGTCAATGACAGTCGAAAGCGCATCACTGGCTCAGCTCGGCCAAATGCCGGATTCTCTGCTTTGTTTCGGGCGCCATCTAAATGAGTGTTCTGAGTTAGATAGCTTGGCCCCTCGTTTTTGGCCGGATTGTTTTTGGCGAGAAATAAAATATGGCAACAATTAGGGCTCTAGCTTGGGCGTTATGAAAAAAGTTCGGGGAGCTAACACGTTCGGAACTCAACTTAAAGCGCACATCGCGGAAAGTTTTACACGTTTATCCGTGGTGGGTTTTCGCATTACCACCCTGACATTTGTCCGCTTGCAAAGGCGGCAAAATAAAAACCCTCAATAGCAGGCGGGGAATATCAGGAGCAAGAGGAAAAAAGCGCGGCAAATCACTTTTTAAATTTAATTTGACACTTTCCTTTCTTTTTGAGCTGTGAGCTTCAAAGACGAGCAACAAAGTGTAAACTTTGCGAAAAGAAATTTAATTTTCGTTGCCCAAGGGCCTCCGGTCTGGGGGTAGCCCGGGTAGACGTGGCATTTAAATTCTGTCGCCTCCTTTTTGGCCGAAAGTTAAATGTTTTGTAGTTTCATTTAAGTGCAAAGTTTTGGTGCGCTGCATAAACTTTGCGTTATTTCACACGCAGGTATTATATTGCCAAAGCAGCGCACAAAAGCAAATGCAATAAACGGACGGAGACGGAGACGGGCTGAGACGAGCGGCAGAAAGGAAGGCAAAATGTTTGCAATCTCATATTAAATGGCATCAACAACTTTGTCTCCGTTTGGCAGAGCGCACAGAAAGTTTCCCCTGCTTATTATATTCAATAAAATATTTTACAGTGGCACTTTGGGGGATAACCGCGCACCCAGCTCCCAGCTCCCATCTTGCAGCTCCGGCTCCTCCGCGAAAACTTTGCCAGCCGGGCAAAAATTTGATAAGATTTTCTTTTTGGCTGTCGGAATTGTCTATCTGCCTGCGAGCTGCTTCTTTTCCATATCTGGCTGTTGGCGAGATTGCAAAACTAAAATTGTAAATTTTAGCTGGCGAACGGTTTTGTTTACTCTCTGGCTCTCGAGTCTGTGTCTAAAGTTTCTGGGTTTTAGTGCGCCATTACGCATACGCAGCGTTGCCCAAACGGAGCATTCGAATTCATGGGTGGAATTTCGCTTGGCTCTTTCTGCTTATTGAAAGGCCCAAAGTTTTTAAAACGGCTCTGAGTATCTATCACCCGACGACACTCGTCCCAAGTCCAGCGTGTAGCTGGGCTGGCGAAAAAAAATGCCCCATTTTCACGGTTTCACGGCACGAACTGCAATCTTCGTCCTTTAGGTGCGTGTGAGTGTAAAGTCAACGTTTTTACGTTTGACATGATTTGAATGCACGTCTCCGCCTCTCCGGCTGCTCATTCATCGATTCATTTATTTCGGTAGGCACTTGTGCCTGTGCGCTCCGTGTGCGCTTTCAATAACACTTTTTCTGATGTCGAACGGCGTTTGATTGAGTGCCTTTTCCATTGGCAGGCAACAAACTTAATCAATTTCAGCGCCTGTGTCCAAACAAAAGGCGTGCCCAAAGGCTGGAAAATTGCTCCGCTCTGGAGTGCTTTGGGCCGTGGTCCTTTGCGTAGTCGTAGTTTCAGGGGCTGTCTAAGGGACTGACTCACCGTAGAGAGAGCCTTTGGCTGGCGAAACCGGCGAACTGCGTTAGTATCCGTGTGTTTGTCCAACGCAAACGCCATAAAATAATTTTGCTTCAACACAAACACACATACAGCCACACACAGAGACATAGACTCGAGCAGGGAGACATATTTGCCGAGCGCAAATACGAAACACAAATGTATATATTTAATTTGAGCAAATAACTATTTTTGGCAGCGACAGGCAGACAACACCTTCCCTGGCCCCCGCCTTCTGTTTGCTTTCCCGGCAGTTGCCGCCGCCGCCGCCGCATGAAAATATTTGAAATAATTAGTGTAAAATATTTGCATAGGAATTATTTGTTGACTTGCGGCGGGAGAGGGCCGAGGAAGAGCCGAAAAATTCCTAGCCGCCTTAATTGAGCGCCGTCGAGGTGGGCGGGCCGAGTCAATGAGCTGGCCTGTGACCGCGCCGTTAGGAGTCGGTGGTGTGGCAAGATTCACCAATACTCCGCATCCGAAATCACTCCCGAGTCCGGTCCCAGTCCTGACTAATTCAACGACTTCGAGTGTAGACAGCAGGACGGTGACAGTCAGACCTTTTAATTAAAAACTATTTTGCTTTGCATTTTTAGGACCTGCGGCGGAAAGAGGTAGCAAGAGGCAAGAGGGGCGTGTGTGCCGACGCCCACAGCTTTAGCTGGGAAATTTTAGCATTTTAATTTTAACTCAATGTGGGCGTGGCATGGCGTGCAACAGTTTCTGCCGCTCTCCGTGTGTCTTTTCTTTTTTCTCCCCTCATTGCCTGACTGCATTAAGTCAAACGTAATCCGCACATGGCCAGCCACAGGCGAGCAGAAAGAGGCACGGGCGGGTCACAGGACAAAGCAGAGCCGGCAAGTCCTGGATATCTCGTCGTGGCACTCGGACTCCTTTTACTTTTTGACTTTGTCGGTTGGTGTTGGTCCTGCTGCTGCTGGTGCTGTTGGTTTTCTGGTTAGGTCCCTTCTAGTCCTCTGGCTCCGGTTGGGGTTGGGTCTCGAGGTTGTGCTTGGTTTGGCTTTGGCTTTCGGTTTGCTGCTTGTCCAGCTGCCTCTGCTGCTGCTCAAATGCTGCTGCTTCCCGACCGACGTTTCATTAAGTTATACAATTTAACGCCCTTTCAGCAGTCGCAGTTCTATTTACATTTGCTTTGGGTCAAATTACACAAATTCTACGGGTGTTGCGGCGACAAAGCCATCGACCATCGACAGTTGGCCGAACGTTGGCGTCTGAGTTTCGGTCCTTGGTCCTTGGTCTCGGTCTCGGTCTCGAACCAAGTCTGTCTGCTTCTGGGTCTCTAAACAAGTTTCATGCGAAATGTTTGCCCAATGTCTCTTGGTAATTTAAAACTTGGCTCCTTTCTTTGTTTTATCGCCGAGGCAAATATTATTGAACTCTGCAACTCGGCTTTTTTTAGCCATCTTAGATTTCCGCTTGCCGGGTCGTCTTTGTGTCCTGACCCAATTAGGCTGACACCAGGTAGATGGTCAAGTCGTAGAGCAAAACTTTGCCCGGGTAAGAGAGCAGGATGCACCGAACCTTTGGCCACTTTAGCATGCTGCCATTATAAAATTGAATTTCTAATGCAAATTGTTTTCGGTCTCCTAGAAAGCTTTCAAGTTTTATGACACGGAAATTGGCTCTAGCAAGTTTCGGCTTTGGCAGAATTCCGCCGCCGTGTCTGGGAGTCCTGGGAAGTCCTAGGAAGAGGTCCTGGGAAGAGCACACCCGTCTGCGGGCGGTAGTGCAGTGACTCACGTGCTGCCGAACCGCTCCGACCATCCCAGACTCCGCACGTTTTTGCACTTTTTAACCTTTGGCTCGTGAGCATGGCACACTAATTTCGAGCGCCCAATGCTAATTATGATGTCTTTTACGTGCCAACAAACGCTCAAGTGACTTACCCCAGTCGGCCGGAGTCGCAGGCTCCACTTAAATATTTATTTTACTGTAAACTCAACCTAAAAACCCTAGACGGCAGAGGCAGGGACAAGGAACGCCGACGACTGCCAAACCCATTCAAAATTCAAGTGGGCGTGTTCTGATGACATGCTGCCTGCTTACCTTCGGCACGTAATGCGCTGGGGATTCGCCAGTATTAGCCAAGTACTAGCTGAGAACGGAGAACTGAGCGAGCCCGGAGAGACTCTGGGGAAGAATGGAAGAGGGTTGGACGGAGAAGTAGACAGAGACAGAGGGAAAAACAATATTAATAACAGAGAGCCAGCCCACAGAGCCCAATCTAGAGGGCCATAATAATACATCAGCTGTGGCAATGCCCCCGCAAGGGGTTGTGCCGAAGAACGGCGAGGACATCGAGGACATCATCCCAACCAGGCAGCTAATAGTCCTTCGTCCGTGTTCTGTCGCCCGGCCTCGCTGACGAACGGAGCCGGGAATGAACGATCCGGCGAACGAGCCGGCGAGCAACGAACGCTTCATTGAAAAGTTTCAGCGTAATGGCTTTTGTTTGGCGTCGAGTCGCTGGGGTAGCAGAGCTGTGGGGAGGGACTTTCTTCCATAGCATTAAGTAATTGATTACATCTCGAGGGACTTTTAAGCAAGCCGAACCAACACGAAATAGCACGCCACTATAAACCTCATAAATTTCTATAAAACTTGACTGCTCGGCGAAACACAGAGTAAATATTTTTTTCGCTAAACATCGCAGCCAACAGCGGGCAGCGGGCTCCGTGGAAGTGGTTGAAGGGCCACAGTGAGTGCGGAAAGAGATGCACAACCAATTTGACTAGCCGTCGACCTTTGCCGTGCTTAACCATAAACAATAACCATAATTTAAATTCCCTCCTCGCCTCCGGAAGTGTGCGTTAATGTGGTTAGCACAAGGAGCTTGCGCGGGCAAAGGGACGCTTGAACAGGACTGTAAATGGCAAATCTCCAACGGCCAAACTATATGTAGTCAGAGTGCCATAAAAGCGTAATTGTTCCTGTTTGCATTCTAGTCATCTGGTAACCCGGCCTTGGGGCGACCTCGAAACGGATTTTTTTTTTTTAGGACATATCGAGAACATTTTCTGCTCACCGCAGCCAAAGGCATTAGAATCTTGAAGATTAGTAAGGTCATATGATTTTTTTGAACATGATTTTTTCGTGCTGGCTCTAGGGCAGTGGTCCGCACCAATATACCACATATACAATACCAAAATTAATACGCCAAAGCCTGGTTTAGATAGGATCACTTTTATGTTTAATATTTTTTTAATATTTTAATCTCTCTTTTAAATATGCTTCCTGTGCAAAGTTATACCGGAGCAACACAAAAAAGTACTCAAAATATGCACTGCAACTTGCCGGCATTTTGATTTATGTCCACATGTATGCCACAAAGTGCTGCTGCTGGTCTCGAACCCCGTCATTCGTCGACTCTTCCGCTCTTTCTTTCTTTCTGCAAACTTGAACTTTGAATTTTCTCCAAGAAAGTCCCGGATCGGGCGCCAAGTCCAATCTGGACTAGGACTATTCATTTTGACGCCCGAACTGGGACAAGCCGAGCATGCCAGGATTGCAATTGAATGAGTGAAAAATTAACGTTCTTTGGCTAGATATGAGAAAAAAATATCTTAAAGCTTCTGTAATATGGCAAAAAATATAGCCACACAATTACAATTTGACTGACCTGATACTTTTGTTCTTTTTTATGCATATTGTGCGTGTGTGAGCAGATAGTCGGCAGAGGAATTTGCTATCCCGCGGGATAGGGCCGTGCCGATCATTGCTCAAAGGGTAGTCCCAGGCTCTTTTGAAATTTTGTTCAGAAGCCAGAAAGAGAGAAAGAGAACTCTAGAGCCAGCCGCACTCTTGAACGCATACAGTGACAGCCTACGACTTCATGCGTGAGCGCGATTTTCGTCGCCAGCAAAAGTATTCTGCAATCCTGCAAATCAAATATATGGCCGTTCAGCATCTTACTGGTTATTATGTTATATTGGCCTTCGTCGCAACACACTCTTTCAAGGCTTCAAATGTGGTCTTGAACCCAATGGAAAAGGTTTGCTATTCGCTACACATTGAGACCATTTCCATAGATTTCCAGTCCGTAGCGTGTTCTGTAGCGCAACGGCCATATCTTGTAGTATATCATTCCTTTCTTCTGGCGCTCACGCTTCGCTGTGGATTTTAAATTAAAAATACTGCGAGCTTTATACGGTCTGCGGGCTGCGGGCTGCCAGCAAACGAAACAAATAAAAATAACGAAAAGAAGACAAACAACCACGCCCAGCTGGGGCGGTTAGCCATTTTTATGGCGCCTAATTGCACATCGCTCCCTAAGAGAGACCGGTGCGCGGGGGTGGGAAAGGTCTCGACCGGGCCTCGGCTGTTATAATCATAAAATTGCTTTTGTGGCAAACAAACCAGTTATATTGCTCCCGTGTGATAGTCGGCCCCGATGCACCCCCAGTAGCGCAGGGGCGGGCTTCTTCATTTTCCAAACAAGTGAAAAATGTTGAGGTTTATTTTCATTTGGAGTTTTTGCCGAGTCCGCGCGCGCTCTAAACATAATTTGTTGCATTAATGTTGGCCACATGCATGAAAATGAGGAACGTTCCCCTTCTCCCCTTCTCCCCATCCTAGCATCCTGGCACACACACAGGCACATAGTTTTTGTTTAATTTCAATGTAAATTGCTTGAGAAGCATGCAGAGCGGGAGAGTGTGTGTGTGCTCTGCTAATTGCTTGGAGCCCTTGAGCTAGAAATTTTGCGCATAATTAGTGGCAAATGTGCACATGGAAACTGTGTTTGGAAATTGCCCCGAAACCCGAACTGGTGCCATGCATGGATATATATTTTGGATTTATATGTGGTGATATGGGGTTAAATGCTATGCCGTACAAGGTCAGGGGTGCCCACTTCAATCAAAGCAAGTTCTAGTCTAGTTATAGTTCAAGTCCTAGTCGGGCGCAAAGTTGTCATGTTAATTTTTAAAATCCAAAACGAAATTCGCCTGTTACTCCATAAACCCACATTTTGGGACTTGAAATGCTAAATGCCCCATTAAATATACAGGCCAAAGCGTGGGGCCGCCAAGGTAAATGGACAAACATAAAAATGAGAAATAATAATGCCATTGACAAATACAAAGCCATAAATTATAAATGCGAAATGCTTACTTATACACGAAATCTACTTTTCCTACCGACCACCGCACTTTGCCAGGGAAAAGTCGACTGACAGGGGGTGGGCCAGTCAAGGAAAATGGAAACTGAAAACTGAAAACGCAACAGAAATACAAGCCGCAACTTGTTATAAAATTAGTAAAATTTTCTCAGCAAACATTTACATTAACTACGAAGCCCACACACACACAGAAGTATTCCCAGCTCGTGGGCGGCAAGACCACCTTCTGCTCCTCCTACTCCTGCTTGCCGCACAAGGACTTCAAAAGACCCATAGAAGCGTAACAAGGAATAAGGAGAAGAAACCAAAGCAGCAGCAGCAAAAATAAATAAAAAGCAGACGAGACCTGAGCCTGGTCCCAAAAGTATTAAGAGAGCAAAGCAATTAAAATATGAAAATGTACAACTTTCATCTTTTTGAGCTCATTGCATAAATCATTTCGAATGCCTGACAGGGCGGGCTAGGGTGGTACTGGTGCCGTCCTCCCTCTGACATTCAAATTTACTGTGTCGCTTTTGGTACTAATCAGCATAAGTCCTTGCCAAGCGCACAAATGCTGCCCGGCCAAACCGAACAAAAAGTGATTTATTTCAAAAATTATTCTTCTTCCCCTGTTCTGGGTTACCTGTAGCTACTTTGGCCGACCATGTACCATGTACCAGTCGAAGCTCGATGGTGGGGTGGATGGCCACGCCCACTGGCAACCGACAATACAGAACATAATTATAATCATTGCGGCCTGGGTCTCAATTGTAATTATAAGTATGAAACTAAGCCAGCAGGGAGACCGCCTTGATGTCAGTGGATGTCAGTTCCAGTCCCACTTCTACTTCCACTCCAGTCCCAGCCCCAACCTGTCCGCTAATGCCCGCGAGGCTGCGAGCTCTAATTTTACATACAACAGCGAATGCTCGTCCTTAAGTACATGGATGCGTGCAGAGGGAATGTCTCTTCATGTCGTCTTCAATTAAAACTTTGTTCAAATTGCCAGCAATTTGTGCGCGACTCGGTTAATTGCCCAGGCCAACTGCTGGAAAGGTGTCATTAGATGGGGTTGCCAAAGGTGTTGCTGAGAAAGTTGTAAAAGTTCGCGGCAGGCTGGAGGGGCGCCAAAGTTACGTATCAATTTTCATGTGAAGATCAACATTTGTTGGCGTCAAAATTAATTGTTACAAAATCACATCGAGGGAATTCAACAATTTGCTAAAAGCCATCCGGCTCAGACTGTCGAGAGCATTAAAAATTTGCATATTTCCTCTGATTTTGTTGTAAACTCCCAACCTACATGATGTAACAAACTAACAAGCATGCGAATCGAAAATCATATTTATAACCAAAATAATTGAAGTATAGGCAACATTTTCAACGATATTCCCGCTTGCACATACTATATGTGTGTTTATATATTTTTACAAATAAATACCGAATACACACACATATTAAGCCTGAGCCAACGAGGGGAAGATTAAGAGCAGGGACGTTGCGGGTTGATCCAGTCAAACGAGATGTGCGTATATAAACACAAGTATAACCAATCAAAAATCCAATTAAAATTGAGGAAAATTCGATTTGCATGTAAAATATGGCAAAAAAGAGACGAGAAACGAAGAGCGAAAAGCGAGGAGAACTCGCATCGCATCGCACTGGGGGTGAGGGTTGAGGCATTGAAAACATAAAAAATATTTGCTATATGTGAAATTGAAAAGCCTGAAAAAAGGGCAGCTCGACACCAAGAGAACTCTGTTAGCATTGGATTGATGTGAAGAGGGATGGCACCGGCACCGGGCCCGGCACCAAATAAAAAAGCAACAAAACACATCCGAGGAAAAATGCAAATAATAATATAAAACAAATTTTGTTACCTATAAACGTGCGCCATTTGCACACGGTAAATATTGTTCTGGCAAGCATGTGTAGTGTTGCCGATTCTGCGGGGCTCCCACATAGGTTAAAGGCGGAATTGATTTTGCAAGAACAGTTCAATCTTACTACTTCTAAACTTAATAAAATTTAAAATCGTACTTAGCCACAATCCTGTTCTGTTCTCTTTCTAGGTAAGTCCCAGTTCTCTCTACCTGAAGCTCACTTCTAGACTTAAGCTCGCAGTAAGTTTGTGATCCACTAACAATATTACATAGTTATATTTAATATGTGTTCCATCGAATCACCTACGATTTCTCTCCCTATGAATACTCCCTGCAGCCCCTGCACTTGTGTTGGATGCGTTTGAGATGCCCTCAATAGGAGTTACTTCAACAGTGAATTTGGCTTAAATTGCCCCCTCCATTGAATTGGCCAAAAAGCAATTTACAAATTATTAAGCACATTGTGTATTGAGGCCTGTGTCGATTTAATTAGTTTATTATTTGCATTACTCTGTTTATGCTGTGTGTGGTTGGGTCTGTGCAAGGCTTCGAACTATTATGGTTTATTTGTTGTTAATAATTTTAGCGACGGCGATTTTTAGCGCGACTACAATTTTAATTGCACATTTTTGTGTGCCCTTCCACACAATGACTGTGTGTTTAAGAGGGTTGCTGTGTACGTGTGCGGCTGAGTGTTAATTAATTTTGTGCTTCAAACGATGTCAGTTGCATTTGCAATGGACTGCGAAGTGACCTCCGCCAAACCCTTTGCGAGCAGGATCGCTGCGCTGCCATCGCCGTTTAATTAGTTCTCAACTTTCAATTAAGTGTTGCTCTTGCACTAATTAAATTGCCATTTTTTGTCCGTCCTACTCCTCCTAGCACGAGACCCATGTAATTTGTACGATATTAATTAGAAATGTCTCTGCACCTGTTTCATCCCGAATCCGGATCGAATGGAGAAAAGCTCAACCGAGCACGCCAAATCAAATCAGAAATTGTCGCTGAAAGCGTGGCTAAGGAAAATAACTCAGGGTATATAAATAATTGAATTCATTAGGCAAATGAGAAATCCCGACACGAACAACTCCTGAAGACGGGCATAAATAGAAGTGGCCAAGACGAAGGAGTAGAGCTAGTCCGCTCGTCCCATGTTGACCCAAATCCGGAGCACGCCTGTCAGAGCTGTTAAAAACGTAAACACAAATAAAATACATTGTTTACCCTATACCCACGCATCCTTGGCCACTGTCCACGGATACCTGTATTACCTGCGTCACGCCCTTCTCGAGTTCGCCGTCCGCTTTTACGGCCCCTCATTAGTGACGAAAATCGAACAACCGAGCTGAAAACTAACAACGAAAACAACGCACACACACACACTAGAGCTCCATTAAAAGCTATCCTGGCTGAGGACGATGTCGCCAGGAGGAAGCGCTGACAAAAATACGAAAAATAACAATGGCAGCGACAAGGAAGCAAACAATACGACAAAAATAAAATAATGCGGACGGGATGGGGTACGGCAGATACACAAACATCTATACGTATAAATACCTATATATGGGAATGATGGAGGCTAGCAGGACGAATGGAGAATAAGAACAACCAGGATAATAATGAAGCACACACACACACACCGTCGAACTCACATATTGTGGCCACATTAAAGGTGTGTGTGCTGCGGTTCTGTCCCTCCTGCTCGTCTAGATTTTGTTAGTTTCAGGTTAACAAAAGCAGAGCCAGAGGGTTGATAGCCCAGCAAAGGTGGTAGCACGGGTATATAATATCGATTCTGTGTCGTAGAACGAGCGCCGAGCGCGAAATTATTGAGATGACTGTCACAGCAGCCATCCGTCCGAGGGGATAGAGCCGAGTTTGTATCTCAGTGGCTTGATGGATGCTGTCCAATTATCTGGCATAAATATAGCCAGTCCAACAGTGCCTGCCATACTGGGAATGTTTCAACAACAACAAGAAACTGCATTTTGCAGGAGCACCCCACATTAACCAGAAACCAGTAACCAGAAACAAAACAGGACTAAGAGAGCACAGCCAGACGACTACACGCTTCATTATGCAGCAAATTAGGCCCGAGTCGAGACCAGAAATGCGGCAGGAGATGGAGTCAGTAGCCCGAGATGATGAAACGAAATTATGCATCCCTCTTGGCCCCCAACTTTATTATTAAATCCGAAAACTTAAATGCAGGCAGGTGGGCGAGGTGAGCGAGCTGAGCTCTCCGGAGTGCACTCGGAGCACAGTGAGTTATTAACACGCTTTGCCACATTTGCTGCCGAGCTAATGTGGCTGGGCTTAGTGGCTGCCGTGGCTGCCCCAGCCCCAGCCTCAGCTCCGAGACCCCCAGCACCCAGCAGCCCTGTCTCTATTTCGGGGCCATGCTCCTGTGCCTGTCATTATGCTAAACTAAACGGCTGGCAGTGCTAGAATTTGCACCCGCAACCAGGATGCCTGCAACCTGCCACCTGCCACTTGCCACGCCCCTCTCCACTGCGCTGCACGTGCTTTTGCCAGGTATAACGGTAACATTTCCGTTGCAGCTTCCGCTGCTGCAAGCGCTTTATAATTATTTCGCCTGGCGGGCCTCCAGTTGATGGCATATGCTGCCTGTTGCCTGGATTGTCAGGACACGTACGTGTTGCACGTTGCAAGTGTGTTTGTGTGGGGGTGGAAATGGGTGTAGGAGGAAGACGGCGAGAGTTATAAGCTTCATTAAGCATATGTACAGCACGATGTAAGCTCCCCCTCTTTATGCATGTCCATGCGTCCTTGCTGCGCCCGCGTATGTGTATGTGTTGCAATTAAGCATATTTAGCATAAGGATTTGTCATTTACGCTAAAACTCGGGGCCTCAGTGCGCTAGTTATAAGGAAAAACGGGAAGAGATATGTAATTAAATGGGGGCCTGGCCCAGACAAGGGAGTTAATGAAATCTTAAATCATGCGCACTGGAACGTGCCCCTGCCACAATCGGGACAGCTGTTTAAAGCGACTCTAGCTGACAATTCTATTAAAAGCCATCAGCCCATGGTCGCCTCAAATTGCTCTGACCTTTGAACACCAGATGCGACGCACTCCCCCGCTCATAACTCTCCGGGGCGGAGGGCTGAAAAAATTCTTACACACGCACATTAAGTCACGTTTTCGCACCATTAACCCATAAAGAACGGGAGCTTGGGAAGCCAGTCAGAAGGCGACGGCGGCAAGAAGCAGGAGATTTACAAATATTGAACTTTTTTGTTGGCTGCCAGCTCCTTGTCCCGGCTTTCAAGTCGTAAAGCAGTCACAAGCATATTTTATAGATTTTAATATGCGCGCTACATAGCAGGCCCCTGAACCGCTCCTTCGCTCACTCAGCCGAGCTCTTAAATTCATGCCGAAAAGTAGGCAAGGGCAAGGCATCTTCCCGGACAGGTTTTTAGGTTTTTCGGTTTTCGGTTTTTCATTCGCTCCGGAGTCCGCTCACCCTTGTCAGACATCCGCGTTCCGTTTAGTGACTTTTTTCCCTCCGAAGTGCGCCCTCTGACAGAGTGTCAACGTGCCGGAGAGGGTGGGAGTGTGCCTAAAAAAGCCAGCTTGATAAGGGTTTATCAATGCGACACAGTAACTTAGTGATTTACTCGTGTGTGCGTTGAATTTTTTTTAATTTTGAAAATTGAAAAGTGACTTTTGCTTTTGTGATTCTGTACGCTGGCTTTCTTTGGGCCTCAGGACTCTTGTAAGTGCAGGGAGGCGGGGTCAAATGTAATCGAAACGGGCTCAGGCTGATATCCACCCTCGGCTCAAGCATAGATTTAGCTTCTGGGACTGCGCTTTCGAATCCTGTTCCTTTGCTTTGACCTTCCAGCAATTTGTTTTAATTTTCGATACCATCTTCCAGATTCCAGCGACAGCCAACATTTCAATCTGCCAACCCACAAAGTTGCCAAAAATTGCTGTGGCTCCGCCCTCTATAGTTCGGACCTTCTGCCGAAGCCGAAGCCCACAACCACAGCCCCACAAAACATAATGTGGGAAAAGCGCTTTTCATCTTATGAAATCATTTTTGGCTTTCAAGGATTTCCCTGCACATTCTGAAAGAACCTGTAGAGGAAAGATACACCTACATGGTCGGCCCGACATTGCCAGTGCTATTTAAAATAAATAACAGCACGGCTCCCGCAAATAAATTGGTTTCGTAACCGCAAAAGCCAAATGGAAGAGCAGTCGCTTTCTCACATCAATTCCATTCAATCAGACATCAAGCATATACAATTTTCACTAGCAACACAAGAATTATACAATCAATGGCTTGCCAGCTCACAGACTGCTCCTCCTCGACGGATTCAACGGTTTCGACGGATCGCTCTCACCCCAAGCCCCTGCTCCTATCTGGCTGGAGAGGAAATAAAATGCGGCAGGCACGTTGCAACACTATTACTTATTTCGCCGGGCTCACAGACAGGCAGGCGCAGACGACAAGGACGACGTCTGACTGAAATGAACTTCGTTTGTTTGTGATTGCGCGGCTATGCGCAGGTGGAGCAGGTTAAGCCCGGGGGCTCGAGGGGTCCGGGCGCGGCGGTTGGCAGTCTAAAAATGCAATAATCTTTCAGCGCCGTCGTCGTCAGCGTTTAAACGTGACTTTTAAGCATGATGTTGTAATATTTTAACTTGACTAAGAAAGGAGCGAGCGAAGAGAGGAGAAGGCTTGGGGCTGGGTCAGGATATATATGGAACAGGGGCTGGCTCTGGCTTCTCCATTGTGTACGGCTGCGAAATTGTTACAAATGCCCCCAGCGTGCATTTTATGGCCAGTGCGATAAATAAAATGTTGCAACAAACAGGGCACACACACACACACTCGCAGAGGGCAAAAATATGTGCAAATAATATGGGAGAGCGATCCCAGGCAAAGGTATGGAGCCGGCTTGCCCCTAGCTGGCTGGCTGGCTGGCAGGCAGTCAGACAAACAATAACATAAATTTCGTTAGGTATTTTATTTTTTGCCCGAGGTACGAGGCTATGTGCGCTGGGGCCAAGTAATTGTGCAATATGTTTTAGAGGCTGGCAGCGCGATGCAGCCTTGACCAGCATGCGGAGTTGCTTACTGGCCGCTAAGTAGTTGAAGTCAACGGACGAGCTTGAAGGACTCCCGCACCTTAAAGATTTGGAGCAGAGACTGGCTTCGAATGTGCGTTAAACTGCTAAATGCTTTACCTACTTTGTTGCCCATTACAATTACCGAGCCTCCCTTCCCTTACTCTGGGTTAGGCCCTTCGTCATCAACTGCGTCTTGGTCTTCAGTCTCCAGTCTATGTGTAATTGTAATTGCAGGAGCTCTGGTCGCCCCGAAGGCTTTCCTCAACCATGCTCGTCTATCTGTCTTGGGCGAGGGCTTAGACAAGTTTGCTGCTAAGCCAACATAAGTCCCAAAAGCATTTCATATACCAAACGGAAAAGGCAACAAACTGCGAAACTCGTGTTTGTGAATTTGTCCGAGTGTCCGTGAGTACACCCAGCGAAATATATACTTGAAGGGAAGTCCGTGAATTCTTCTTGCAAGTAAATTTGATAAACTTAAGCATGATCCTGATCCCGACTCGTGTTCAGGCATTTTGCCCAAGGTCCAATATAATTACCAAAATGCCGAATGGCAGTACAATAGAATTGCAATTTTCAGCAAAAGACAAATTTGCGAAAATGGCGTTACTCATCTTTATGTTTTAATATCTTCGCCTTGAAACTATTATTAAATATTCTTTCTAAGCTTACTAATCTCAACTTTAGAGTAGAGTTTATATTTATTTACTTTTTTTTTCCTTTTTACATAAATCAACTTTAAGTCACACAAAGACTATCGATTAGTGGCAAACCCAACCTCCTGTGACCTTTTCCCTAAATAACAATATTTTCGTCATTAATTTGAGTGCGACTTCCTAGGGTTTTTTCCTGAGTGCATCTGTGTGTGGCTCTGTTCGTTTCTGTTGTTTTCGTTGTGGTGCTTGTCTTAGTTAAATTCCGAAAGGCGTAACGGGTAACGAGCGGGAGTTGGGTTGCATTGAGTGTGGCTTAAGTGTTCATCGACTCAACCGCAGCACGAGCCCTCCTGCGTCCTCCGAGCCATGGGCCCCCTACCTCCGCCCTCGCTCAGCTGTCAATAGTCAGAGTCTGCTGCAAGTTCAATTAATTGCGCGCAACGAACAAACAAACAAACGACAACAACAACTACAGCCACAGCACCAAGGAGAAGCAACCACAAAAATTAAATTAAAGTAGAGCGCACTGAGCTTCACGTCTCTCTCTTGCACTCGGCTCTTCTCTCGCTCCCACTCTGCCCATCCCTGCTCGTGTAAATGAGTGATGTGCATGAAGAGCGCTAAAACACTTTTGTTTGCCTGTGTTCGTATGTGTGCTTGTGTTGGGGCTAGATGAAGACGTATGGTTATTGTGATGACTCTTGGAAAATTGATAAATATTGCAAGACGCACCAACACAGACTCGGAGCCGCACACTCGCACACCCACCGGGGGAGTGGGAGAAATATAATTTAATTAAAATGTTTTATGTAAGACATGTTTATTGAACCATTTTCTGGCAAAACTTCCCAAAGCAATTTGATTGACGGACCTGACTAGTGGTTGTTGTTCTTGCGGCGCTCTATTGTTGCCATTACTGCCGTTTGTTGATTTTATTTCTTGATTTGTGGCATCAGCTGCTGTCAAGGTGTTGAAGAGTGTGCTGCCACGACTGGAGTTCTGCATTGATTTTCTATGAGAAGTGCGTGCCTTCCAAAGAGTTAAGTCAGGCAATATATTTTCTTATATCAGAGCTCGAGTTCTCTCGAGGGGAAATGGATGATGGAGCGCTTTGTTTTTCCGACCTGACGTAAGAATCAAATGATATTCCCTTCCGAGCTGCTGTGGAAATGCCTTGTCTCGCCTCTAGGCTGTTTTCCCATTATTGTAATGCTAATGTATAGACTACTTATTATAGCCTTGTTATTATATAGATATGTAATCAACTTTATTTCCGTATATACTCATATGCCGTGTGTTGCTGTCGTGTATTTTATAATATTTTTTAAACTCATAAATACTTATCAGTACATGCAAATATCATAATAGTTATCATAATACACCAGAACTAGAACAATTTAAACAGATAAGAATACAATATCATTTAACTAAATTTTAGCTAATTCCTGACTTAATTACATTTTTTATTTATTTGTCCACAATAAAATTTTATACCTCTATGTTGTTGTTGTTGATGTTGTGCGTACAGTGTATACTGAAAATAATAGACACCAATCAGGAAGGACTTAATGCTAAATGTTGTGATCTACTGTATTTTACGTATCTCGTCGAGAGACTTTCGGCAAGAAAACTATTTAGCAAAATTCTATTGTTGTCACGCGTAAACATTAGTTGTGCATTTTTTCGTGTGACTCATTTCTGTAGTGAAAAACAATTGAGAAACATTTAACAATAGGAAAAATCGTTTCCAACGTAAACATTTTATTGCAAGCGCTCTATCAGAAAACAATTACAGCAACAGAGAATATAAAATTTTATTTATTCTTAATTTTCTCTTTCTTTTTTCTGCTCTTCTCTTTTTTTGCACAACTTAATAAACCGATAAATCACCAAAAATCCAAAAATAAAAACGTGTTCAACGACTTAGCCATCGGCCTGAGAAGCAGCCAAACGACGGCGTTCAACTAATGACGGCAGTTCGCTATGGAGGCTTGGAGAATCCATCCGACCCAAACTAACCAATAACTCGACGTTAACATAAATCCCAGAGGAGAGCCCTAATCAAACGTCCATTCCCATATTACCATAGTCAGCGATGTAAAAGCATCAATGATTATTAATTTAAACAGTTGCATCAGTCCGTGATAATAACCGTGATAAGTGTACGCATACGTGCCTCAAATCAAACTAAAATAAAGTGCTGAACAGGACTACAGGGATAGCCAAACACAAACTCAAAACATTCCGAACCTTTAAAAAAGAGCACGGAAACTTAGTTTCTAGAGCAAGCAGGCATCTGTCCTTAAACCAAAAAGTAAGCATTCAAGTATTCCACAACTTTGTTATCGCCTAATTTCATATAATTCTGCTGTAAAATATTCAGGGGTCTATTGACTGCTTGTCAAAACTCTATACAGGACTGAAGGGAGAGTAATAAAAAAGACCGAACTTATAATTAAGCAAGCGGTTGCAGGACGACCATCGTCTAGCGAACATAAAGTTTAAATTCCTTTTTATCGTGAGTCCGCCATTATTTGATATACATGGGTACACATTTTTTCGTATATCTAAAATAAAAAACAAATCTGTGCACCCATAAACGACAGCCACAAAGGGGACACTTTTCGGATGACATTTTCCTCTTTCCGCTGCCTGGCATTGGCATTTCGCTGCTCCTTCTTTAAGCATTTCACGTGGATTGCGGACACTTTTATGCGTTTGAAATGAAAATGCCATGTGCCATTAACATTATCCCTGACGCGTCACTACTTAAAATAAAAATTTCTATATTTTTTATACGTATATATACATATAAAAGAAGAAACGACAGCACCTTTTGGTCGTCGCTCGTCTTTTATGGCCAATTTCTGGTTGCCCACAGTGTGCAGCCAATTTCATGTCAAGCTGCAGCCGCAGCAGAACCAGCGCAAAATGATAATCCCGGGGTCATAAAAAAATTTTTACTTTATATTGACTTTTAGTGTGATAGTCAAGCCAGCAGAAAAAACGGCGACGGAGACGTAGACGGAGACAAGGTGCACATGAAATGTTAATGGCTTGTCAAGATTGCCTTTCCAAGCGGAGGGAGCGAACTGCTTCGGGTGAAGAAGCTCGAATTTATCACCGGCTGCAACAAGAAAATGCAAATGCTTTTTTCCCAAAGATAGCACACTCCTAGGAATGCTAATATTACAGTGGCCAGTGGATGCTTTATATAGCGATACGTAATCCGCAAGCCAGGGTGCGGCACCAAACGTCGAGCTCGGAGCCCGGCAACAAAAACCCCGCCGAAAAGCGAGCGGTGCTCGGGATCCGTACTCCTCCTTCTACTGATAAACACTTTCTAAATTTTTTTAGACTTGATCGTGAAGAACATCCCGACTGTATTTTCCAACAGATTCCAGAAAAAATCATGCTCAGTTTTACATTAAATTTGTGTTATGGCTGCAGGTGAAAAAGAACTGCTGAAGACAAGTGAGCTTTTCCTTAATATTTTTTCTTAAAAAAGCAATGAGCACAAAAATGTACCGTCCCACTATATACATACCATTATTTTTAATAAGGGCACTCAATACAAGTTCTCTAAGATTTTCCATGCTTTTTTACCCGTTATTTTGGGACCAAAGAATTTAAATCGAAATCCAGTCCTCACCACTTTTCCACAATTTACATTAGCCTTTTCTTTAACTATTCAGAAAGTCGGACCAAAGTTTATTCCTTTCAATATTAATTAACACTTCAATACCATGGCAACGAAGACAAAGTTTCTGCCTTCTTCCTGATTCCGCTCGGTCTGGCAGTGACTTTTGGCCCTAGCCAAACAGAAAGTTTTGTGCCTAAAAATGTGACTATAGAAATGTCTGCGACTGCAGCCCCTTACAAATTCATGCTGACGCTAATTAACAATTAGGCGCATTTTAGCGATACTTCTCCAAGCAAGCTGTCGGCGGCTTAAGTGGGAACTTTTGAACTACTTACAAGGCTAATAACTAATTTACTTCTAACTTTGGCTTAGGGCTCGACTTCTCGCTCGCTTTCGCCACAATTCGTTCACTTCGCACAGTTTGTCCCCAGCCTATAGTCGAGTTTTACGCTTATTACTAAAGAATTTCAAACTGACAAATAAACTGAGAGCTCCCTGTGAGTCGGAAGGAGGCCCAAAGGATTCCCCGCCACAATGACAACAAAAGCGAAAAGAGCACGAAGGAGCACGAGGCTTTGCAGTTTTCAGGGAGTTCAGGGAGGCTGGCGCTGAGTTATATCTAGCCATATATAAACGTCAAGACGGGGAGACTTTTGACAATTGCCACAATTGTCGGGCGACGACACCAACTGTTTGCCGGCGACGCTGCTGAGGGACTCATAAAGGGAACATTTAGCTTATTTGCTGTATAAATACTGACACCTCCGTCGGCTGTGCGGGATGACTTTCAGACCGCCCGTCCGCCAGTCTGGCTGCTGTCTATGTCTGAGCCTGAGTCTGAGGCAGAGTTTGGGGGCCAAAAAAATGGGATGTCGACGATCTGGCCTCGCCTGCAGGCACGCTTGGCTGAGGCGAGACGAAACAATTGCCGGCAATATTGATGGGGCAGCATATCATTTGCAGCATCTGATCTCTGTGATTGGGCCCGGCATATGGGAGTTATTGTGCGGTTGAATTGACTGTTCGGGAAGTCATTTACATATTAATCAATGCGATTGCGGAGGCGGGGCTCCTTGCGCACAGTTTCCTCCCTTTCCTGTTACTGAGACGGCAGACTACTCCGAAATATTTTTACATTAGCCTCGTTACTTGTCAAATGAGTGTCACTAATTACATATTAATTAGTTTCCTTTTACCAGCCCCATTCCCGGGCAAGCGCATCATCAATCAAACGGCCCAGCGACTAGAGCAGACGAGTTCACTAATAAAACATAGAAAAATGCTAATGAAACTACTCTCTACAAAGTGCTGCTCTCTTTAATCAATGTACATATTCATGATTAAATTTTCATTACGAGAAGTAAAGAAACCGAGAATGTTCATAAGAACTCATGGGCGGTAGTAAGTATGCGATTTGGTGCTCATTTACCCATTTCCTGCCTAAGTAATTACAATTTCAATAATTTATAGCAAAATAAACGTAGCCAAACGCCAGAGCCAGAGCCAGGGCCAGGCGAGATACAGATACATAAATACAGAATCAAAACAAAAGGGGTTGGAGTGGGCAGACTTCGGTTTCAATCAGTTTTTGCCAAGCAAATATTATTTGAAGCCGGCACTCGTCTCCCAGAAAGTTTTGTAATTATGCCGAAAGCTTGAAAATCCCCACAAAATAATTAATAGCTTAAACATATTTACGTAGCATTTTGAGCTATCTGCAGTAATCAGATTAAAACATTTTCAGATATGAATTGGTCGCATTATGGCAGGATCTTAATTTGTCGTTCGTTCCCAGAATGTTGGCTAAGCTGTGAAAATTAATGGAGTATTTATTTGTTTGCTTAATGATTTATTAGCTGCAATAAGAAATAAGATGGTGAAGGGTTCTGCAGGCTGAACGTAATCCCCGAGCAATTGCAGCTTGAGCAGCTTGAGCGGAGAAATTTCAGTGGTGGACGAGCTTAGTACCTACACCTGATTCTCTCTCACCTTCTCTTCCTGACTTATTCAAATCGCCGCCGCAACGCCAGCAACAAATCCTCAGACGCTCATTAGCAGCCATTAAACGTCAATTTACATGTCAATTGGCAAGAGTGCCGGCTAGTCAGTCAAAGGAAGCCAACCAGCACAGTAAAAGGGAAAATGAAGAACAGAACGGGAAGAGTTCTGGGACATGAGCTTTGAGCTCTGGCTCTCGCCTTGTCAGCGACTTTGTGTTTAGTTTTTTACCCTCCGGCCCGATGTCTCCACATTTTTTGTATTATTCATAGACGCGACTGGCTTTTTCACCTTCAGCCAGGACCCAGGACTTAAAATACAATTACTCGGCCCTGGAGAGGCAGAGCGTTGAAGAAGCGGCGCTCCTCGATGCAGGAGAGGTATGAACGGTCCCGACTCAAGGGTAGATAAGCAAAAACATAACGTGCAGCAATTAGTACCCTGTCCTCGTCGTCTCCTGGCGCAGCACATGCACAAAACTTGCCATGTGGTTAACTAATTTAATTTGGCTTTCTTTTTCCCACCCGCTCCGCTCCGTCCCGTCCCCCCCCTGGATTGTGGCATCAAAGACAACGACACGTTAATGACTTCTTTTGCCGTGGCAACAGAGAACAGCGAGGATGGAGCAGGCATACAAATAAAATCTAAAAACTGCCACACATGGCTAGCAAGGGAATCAAGAGCAGGACAAAGACTAGCACGACAAGAGGGCGGAGGGACCGGGCCCGGACCAGGAGCCACTTAACTTGTCTATATGAGCCTAATGGCCTTTAATATTATTTTCACTGCTCTTTCCTTTAGCTCGGGACCGAAAAAAAGCACAAAAAATGAAAGTAAAAGCAAAAGAGGAGAGCAGCCAAAAGGGAATCACTGAAAGCCCTGTGTGCATTTTATCCTTGCCGGTCGGTGTCGTTGTGCCCCAGGTAATTGTAGAAAATTGCTGCAACGCCAGGCTAAACATTGTGCAAATCCTTTTGTCCTGACCCTTGCCTGTCTACTTTGTTCCCAGCCCAAATCCTACTTCTTCTTCTTATCCCCCGTGCACTCTGCTCCCAGTTCTTTTTTTTTCGTTTTTTGGCCGCAACTGTTAACAGCCAGTTGAACTATGCCATTTCATATGTACAACAGCAGGCGCCGCAAAGTATGCTGCACTATTTTTACCTTGTTCTGACCCGACCCAGCTTCCTTCCCCTCAGGTCCAACGTGCTTTACATTTTTATTAAGCCAACCCTTCCACAGCCTCCACCCTTCTGCCCTTCTTGTTGTTGTTTAGCATGCCAGGGGCGTTGCTTGGCTTATTGCACGTGCTTGGGACGGAGGGTGCTTGGGAACGGGCTGGAAACGGGCTGGGAACGGAGTCCAAATGCCATTAGGCTTAACCCGGACACAAGACAATTGCCTGCAGGCCATGTGCATGGGTCCAACGTGTCGTATTAGTTATTTTCTCCTTCGATTGCTTTTGCCACTTTAACGCGACAGCAGCTGGGCGGTTTAGCTGTGCTGTCTGTGGGTCTGTGGCAAGTGTTTGGCCAATTATGTGACGTTCCGTTTTCGATACGTTTATGATACGAGTGCCAGACGGTGTGCTTGAAGGGAAGGGCGGCTTAAATGCTTTTTGAAACCGTAAAATGGGAGATGCTCGTACGAGACTGGGCGCAGACCTTTAAGTGGCTCCCATCCGCACATCCATTTCCAGTTTCCAGTTTAAATTGATTTCATTTTAGCGAATCCCTGTCTGATCACTCGCCCCAATAGCCCTAAGTTTAGACTCTAAGTTATTTTAAGCCTCACATTCCCCATGCTCGCCATAGTTTTACCAAATCTTTTTTAAAGTAGTGGCTAGCGTGTTCAATTACCTTTCGATGTCTATCCTTAACTCAGTAGCTCTATGCGTGGCCAGCTTGTAAATGTGTGTGAGACGGTATGCTTGAGTGTGCGTGTCTGTTCTATATCTAAATATACATCAAATTTATATTATACGTATATGAATAGCTACTTTCCATTCTCGTATATTGTAAGTTAAAAAAAAAAAAGACAAATTGTACGACAACTTTAACTAAATATCACCCATTTTTATCTTCTTTTCTTTCCTTTTTATGTAACACTTGTTCGTGCTCTATATCAAATATATATGATTGAAACGAAAAAATAAATACATCAAAATTGGCAAAATTGGAAAACTGACAATTCTTCTCTTATGATTTTTCAAAACTGATTTTATCTTACTTGTATTGTTTCGACTTGATTTGATTAAATTTGATTTGATTGTTTACTTTACGAAATTTGTACCTTCTCGATGCAACAATTTCAAACCAAAAATTTGTTCCGCTAATACAATCAAAATTTCTTCTCCTTCTCCCACCCACCGCTACCCTAACCACATTAATAAATGTTGTAATTGTAATTGCTCTATTGGTGATCAAACTATCCGCCCAAACACCAAAAACCTCTCGTTAAATAAATGTTGTTGCTTTTACTTTCCTTGGGTATTTTGCGCCTGTTGAAATTTAAATAAAACAAAAATTACAAACCAAAAACAATTACATAAATGTGCCTGCTGCGTTCGTTACTCGTTACAACAAATGTTGCGTAATGTGTAACCCTGTTGCATTTACATCTATTTTAATATGACACACATATACATTACGATCGAACAAATGTGTTTTCTTTCCGTATTCACTTTTCGGTTCTCAATCTTATTTGATGCGAAATTTCTCTGGCTATGGCTTCTTGATTGAAAACTTTTCATTTCCACACAACGAACACAATCGAACACTGCCACCCACGAAAAAACATTGCCACTTGTCCATTTTGCCGTCTCCTTTGGTGCAATCGAAATCAAATTTGAAAATTAAATTTGAATTGAATTAAATTAAAACAATGAAATCGTAATCAATCAAAATTAATCGGATCGATCCAATCACCGACATGACATCAAACATGAATAAACCCGAAACCATAACAGAGCATTTAGATCGCAAGCTGTTCGTTGGCATGCTCAGCAAACAACAATCCGAAGACGATGTTAGACAAATCTTCCATCCGTTCGGCACTATAGAGGAGTGCACCATACTGCGCGGGCCGGACGGGGCTAGCAAAGGTGAGTACTCCGATCCCTACCTATACATACTATACCTATACTAAACTATCTACAGCTATATCTTTTTAAATCCTCCGTACGATCCCACCAACTAGTATTAAGTATACGTACCGTATTCGGCTCGTTATCTGTTGTATAATCCAGTACTTGATTAAACCTAAGATTTTGTTGATCGTTCCGTTGTTGGACTTAGTTTGGATGTGTAGACGTGATAAGCGTACCTTAGATTAATACCCGGCTGGATAGGCCACTCGTCCCGACTGGCTCCGAGTGGAAGTGCAAGTCGCAGCCGGTAAATGTGGGCAGCTGTGCAGCGAGCCAAATAATCATCGCAAACATAACCATAACAATTACACAGCTCAACAGGGCACTGAGCCTGAGGGGTGGATCGAGGGGGCATAAAATAAAAATCGGGTAAACAGTTCAATTAAAGTTGTTTGCTTTTGGCAGCGCTGCTCGTTTCACACGCCGGCCATTTGCATTTGTGTGCGACATTTGCAAGTAAAAACACGCGCACACACACATCCAAAGCAAAATAAATGGCGCTGGGGGAGCGAGATAGAAGAGCAGGGTAGGAGCGAGAAGGCGACAGCTAGTGGGAAAGTTTCGTTTGTTTTAATATGCAAGTAACTTTTTTAACAATAACATTCCATTTTATTATGTCAAAAGTTTTGGTTTTACAAATACACAAACACACACCCACACCCACATACACAAAACTGGCAAACACTCATTCTGTGAGTGTAATTGTGTCTTTGTTATGTATTCTTATTTTTATTTTGCTTACATTTGCAACATTTTTGACTGCCGCCTTTGTTGGCCTCCTGTGCGTGTGTATTTCCATGTTAATGTTTGTTATTGTTGTTCTTTTGTTGGCGTTTATTGTTGCCATTTTGATATGCATGAAAAGGCAGCGGCGCCCGTCGGACCGTCGGAAGGGGGCGTGGCACACGGCCATGTGACACTTTGCATAGAAAACCAATGCCTGTCGGGGGTATTTATTTTTGTTTGTCTTTCGTACCGTTCCACTCTGCCCAGCTTTGTTTTTTTCGTTTATTTGCGTTGTGCTTGGGGCTGCACTTAGCCCACTTGCCAGGGGGTTGGGGTCCTGAGATTGCCGACAGCCAGCGCTTCCGAATCAAATTCAGGTCTTGCCCAATTTGCCCAATTTTGATTTGAAAAAATAGGTGGAGTATCTGCGAAATTTATTCAAAGAATGTCAAGCGAATCCGGGACAAAGCGCGCCATAATTCGATGCGATTGCTTATCGGGAGTGGGAGAAGACCGCCACCTTCAAACTTGTTGTCGATGTCGATGTCGGCGCCCTTCAACTTCGACAGTGGCTGCGTGCGAAGCCGCGAAAACTGTCAGTCGATGTGGTTAAGGGGTGCGCCCCCGAGGGGGGGGCATGATTGCGGCTGTTGCGGCCACGATGCCAACATATCATTCTTCATTAAATTGCGCTTCAAAGCCAGCTCAACTGAGGCAGAGTCTGCTGCTGCAGCTTTTTTCGGAGTCGGAGTCGCTGGCGTTAGGAAGGTGACGGGCGCTAGCCTGTGTAAGTGCCAAAATCCATCAACGTCAATGCTTTCCTTCCCCCCCACCTAGCCGCGCCGCGAATTATATTCAAAGAAAATCGACTCAGACCGGCGCAGTCCTCATTACTCCGAGCATGGACTGACTGGGCGAACTGCAAATGTATGCAAATGATGATGCATGTGGCAGCAAAATGCGGTGACGCTGAATTCGAGGGCGAACAATAATAACCCATCCTCGCGCCCGCGCCTGCTTCGGCGCTGTCTGTGCGCCTGACAGGCTGCAGGAATAAGCGCAACCATCATGTTAAATTATGCAAATTCGATTTCAGTGAGTGAATGAAATGAAACGAGGTAAAGGCAAGGTTTTTCTGGGCCCTGGCTGACTTTGAAACTTTTGCTCGGCACACAACACAAAGCATGTAGCAGCACTGAGCGAAAATAGCTACGAGAGACATTATTTGCTCTGCCGGAACCGAAGCCGATGGCCCTTTTGGTAGATAAAGAACAAGCAATAGCTGTAGGCCAAGTGAACAGTGCTGATATCTCGGTCAAACATGGGTAATTGAAGTCCTCACAGAACAAATGGTGTCTCTAAGCTAAGGCTAATACCTTTTCTCCGAGTGTACACATGTGACGGAGGCGAAAAATGCTACCGCCTGACAATGGCTGGGCCGGAGGCCACAGCCGGGAGCCAGGAGCCAGGAGCCAGGAGCCAAGAGCCAGGACAGGACAGGACAGGCTGGCGGCTCATTTGATTAGAATATTCATGCATGCACTTCATTGTCATCAAGGGTGGCAGGCAGCAAAGTTGTCATCTCGTCCTACGCCTTGTCATCTGTGCAATCAACACAATTGTGTGTCTCCGGGCCGCTCACCCTCCTCCTCCGCCCGATCAAAGCGCCTGCTCCAGTGCGTGCAGATGAGCAGCAACGGGTGTCGTCTAGTGGCAGAGCCCAGCATTTTGCATAAGTAGCCGCATGAGTGTGGAGGCGACTCCTGTTGCTGACAGACGGTTGGCGTAAGTTGACGTTGAATGCGCATAGTCGGCATTGGCAGAGGCAGTGGCTAGGGCAATGACAATGAGGCCTCTACGGCTCTACGGCTCTACGGCTCAAAGCGCTTTCAGCCTAATCACTGCAACTGGAAGCTGTCATTAAGTAATTGGAGTTGGAGTTGGAGTTGTAGTGCGGCGGGGCGCCCTGAACAAATATAAGCAAGCGATATGAGCTGGCTTTCAAATGTTTGCCCAGGGCGGGACGGCACTTAATTAATTTCGAGCATAAAATGCGACTGAGTCGCACACTCACCTGATTTCAGACCTTGAGTCAATCGACCCGACCCACTCAATGGATGGCATTGTCAAGTTGTGCTGCCAAAAACATAAATTGAATTAAAACATCGTTTAGACTCGAAATTAATTCGAAATGTCTCGCTTTGTCAAATTAATTTTTAATTGCCGCAAAGCCCAACAAAGTGCCCAACGGCAGTGGCAGTGGCAGCGGCAGCGGCAGCCTCGACGCCGTCTTGCAGCTGACACACAAAAACAAATTCCAATTAATACAACCGCACACTGGCACACACACACACTCGTAAATACTCGTATCTGTGCGTCTGCCACACACAGAAGCTCGCTCTCGAGGACACAACAATAGCGCGCCGTAAAGTAGACTTCAAATTTTGGTCGGCATTGTCGTCTATCATATCAAAAGCGGCGCAAACCCCATAAATGCCAATAATTAATGTGACATTTTCGGCGTAATTGAGGCAAGTATGCAGCGGAGCAGCAGGCAGCAGGCAGCCAGCCTGTCACAACCGCACGCCCATGCACACGGTCGTGAAATGTATCTAGGCATGCGGAGAGTATCTGTATCCAAGTGTGCATGCGTGTGTTTCAAAGCATTCCCCGAAAACTGCATGGCATGCCAAGTGGCAAACTGCTGCTTCCTGCTCCTCGCTTCCCGTTGGCTGGCTAATTGAATTTCTGCACATAGCTCCGGCAAATTCTACGAGTGGGCGGACCCGAAAAAGCCGAAAAAACCGACAGTCGACGGCCGAGAATCGAGTGTGCAACAAAATTGTGTCGCAGCTCAGGTGCGTGCTGCCGCTCCTGCTGCTGTGGTTCTCCACTTAAAGAGCAAATTTATTGCCTGCAAAAAAGTTAAGTAGCCTTCACATAATTGCTCAGAGGAAAGTTTTTTAATACCTCCGCTCGCTCCTTGCCAGCAGCCGGGCTTTGCCTCAAACTTTGCAATGACAGTTTAAGTTGTTTTTCAGGCTGTTGCTGCTGCCTTGGCTGCTCCACTTGTTGTTTGGCCAACAAATTTTTACAGCCAGCCATTGTGCAGCCATTGCTTTCGCCGGCTGTCAACTCTCACTGGCACACATGGACATCGCACAGATACAGATACATACCCACATATCACGAGGCAGCTCTGCAGAGCTGTGGCATCATCATTTCATTTCAATTTCAATTTATATGAGCAAAGTTTTATGAAGTGCATGTCATGCTGCCTGTCGCCCTGCTCTACTCCTGTTTCCACACAAACTGCCGCAGTGCATTTATTAAATTTCATTTCATTCCAGCTTTATACTCATGTTTATTTTACAGCACACTAAAAAGTTCTAACAAGTGCTGATTGAGTGCGCTGCAAAAACTGTCAAACAAACCCGAGCAAAAGCGAACAAAAGCCGGGCAGCGGTGAAACGTTGTAAAACTCAAATTGAATTTACCGCTTATGGCATGCGAGAGCCGTGCTTTATTTGATTCTTTATAATAATGGTCGAAAGTGTGATGAGATTTTTGATTTTCCAGCTCCACTTTTACTCCCAGTTTTAGTCCGATCGAGCTCTCTTATGTCGTAAATCGTTTTAACCCAGCATTCGGATGGCTAAAGTTCTGAGAGCATATGCTCGCAATACCCCAACTGCCATAAACCACAGCGCTTAAGCGCTAATGCTTCTTAATTAATACAAAACTCTCTCCGCGCTCTCTTTAAGTGCTCTCCGCAGTCTATAACTATTTATTGCGTGCCAGGAAGCAGCTTCTATGTTATGCTAGCATACAAAAATCGGAGTAATGATAATAATGTAAGTTGCGGCATAAGCTCATAAGTGCCATTTAAGCCACAGACATCCTAGTGGCTGTTGCCGCTGGCAAGCCAAAAGTCCTGGACTCAGTCCCAACTGCAAAATGGCAAAATGGCACACAGGCCAAGGAATTAAAATACATATCAAAAAGGAGAAAGAAACAAACGCGAACTTTTGCGTCTCTAGACCAAAAACCGAAACCAGAAAACCTAACAAACTTTGCCGTCGTCGTTGTAGTCGCCATGGCCACAAGTCTTTTGTGAACCCTGATCCTGATCCTGATCCTGTGCCTATGCCTGTGCTCTCAAGCCTGTGTGTGTTTGTGTGGGTCCTGGGTCCTGGGCCGTGGGCCGTGGGCTTGAAGCAGCTTAAATTTAATTGCAGTATGGCAAAAGTTTCATATGCATGTGGAGGGTAGCCCCGGCCGCTTTCAATAAATTTTTATCACAGACCCGTACTACTGCAAAGGCTATGTTTAGACTTTCGCCGTTACGCTTCCTTCCCTGCTTAATGCTAATTAACGTGCAACACGGCCAAAACTATGTACATATACTTGGTCAAAGGTCAAAGCAATTAAACGCTCCCAAGGAGTACAAGGAGCCCTGCCAGCCGTGCAGGAAGTGGCTGAAATTTGATGCCGTCAAGCAGGGCCAACGAGTCGTAAAAGAGCCACAAAGTGCCAGCAACTGCCACTCGGGTATATGGATACCCTAACCAGATCAATGGGATCCTTGATCAAAGCCGAAGCTCATCGCGGAACGCGCATACCCTGCCACACAGTGATGGCAATTTTGTTGCCCCCGCAATTTCATTTCATTATGTGGCCATGTTGGTGGCAAGTGTGCTTTATTAACACATTTCGTGGCCCGCCCGCCCACACTCGGCCCCACATATACGTAAGAACATAACTTTTTTAATACCCATCGCCAGCGCCATCGCCAGCAGCCCGGCAAGGCAGAATCGGGCTGGCTTTAGTTGTAATAGTTTAATAAAGTAGTAAAAGCTGCGGAAATTAGATTTGACCGCAGCACACGGGCACAGGAGGCCGCAGGAGCCCAGAGCCCAGGCCAAACTTTACCACAGCCCAGGAGAGAAAAAAATGTTGTACAAGCCACATGGAGAGGAAGACCGTGGTTGCTGTTGTTTCCTTGGGGTTCCCGGATTCTTGTCAATAAAAATGTCAAAAAAGTTTGGGCTAAGCATTAAGCAGAAAGTTTGGCCCAAGGAAAGGAGGGATACGGTGAAAAGGGTTGCCGGCCATACTTAGAGACCGAGGACGCCGATTATGGTGTAACGGCGGGATAGGGCCGGGATTGAGATATGCCTATTAAAGGCACGGCAGGTTGACGGAGGATATCCAGGCCCTCTGCAGCAACAGCAAATTTAATTAACTCAGTTGAGCGCTCTGGCTTCCGTTCAGTATCGCCTCGCATCGGGAGCATCAATAAAAGATTAGTCCTATCAGCCGTGAGCTATGCCACTTTAGATATTTGTTTCAGTTTTGCGGGATTATTGAAAAATTAATGCAATAAGCGCGATAGAGTACAGGGAAAGGGATCTGATAGCCAGCTACCTTAGGCCTTCGTATTTTTAATATGCGCCATAACGAAGACACCGCTCAGCTCAGCGCTGAACTTATTAAATTTCAGACAAGGAGCCTCCTACCTAATGGCTCCTGCTGCTGCTGCCACCTGTCAGCTGCACATATTTCGTTATTATCAGGAGGCTGTGTGGCAGTATGGGGAGGCTGTCCCACCGTATGCCACATACATATTCTGCAGCTCATTTTCTAGCTCATTGCCGGGGCAAGACATGAGCTAAATTAATTTATTCCGCTTTTGTTCTTAGACAATATCCTTTTCACCACCCGGTCCCGTAACGGGATACATGGCAAGGCAGCCGGAGCCGGAGCCGGAGCCAGGCCGGGCCGCGAGGGCATTTAATGAAAATGAAAACGTCTGAGGCTGAGGCCATAACTGAAGACGGGGGCTGACTAACACAGGCAGCCTCTGTGGCGACTATCCTTTTTCAAAGCTCCGACGGCGCAACGTAAAATAAAATAAAATAATATAAAACTGACACTGGGGCCTGTTTCGCTTGTGGGTTGTTAAGCTGCGTCAAGTGTCGACAGTCAAGGTTGCCTGGGGCCTGGGCCGGAAGCCAGATGCCTTTCCTTAAGGCAAATAAATGTTTATGCACTTGAATCGAGTTTTCTATGGTTAGCATTGTGAAGATGGGACAGAAGGGATTGTAAAAGATGCCGACTTACAGATCCATAACTTGAATTTACTCTTGCCTCAATCTTACACCCGGACTTACTAAGTTTTCCTCAATCTCTCTCTCTCTCTCTCTCTATCTACCACTCTCTCTCTCTCCGTTTTAGGTAAGGGCACAAGACGTCATCCTTACATCAGAACACGTGATCCACGTGGCGGTAAGCAGATGAAGTATTATTAAAACATTCAACACTTCATTCAGAGAATATTCTTAGCCGCTGAGTCTTATTCCTCTTCTAGAGCTGTGCCAGTTGTTGCGGAAACTTGGGAGTCCCTAACCTTAAATCGGTTTAATCGTAAAAATCAGAGCATCAAAGTATATTATTAAACACTTTTCGTAAATAAAAATTTTATTCAAATATTCTTCACAAATGAATTAATATACATAAAACTTTTTAACTTTAGTAATAATACCAAAGGTTCTGTGCCCTTGCAGGAAGCAATTGTCCTACAACAACTGTGAGTTGTAAATGTAAATATAATTTTAAAGGCGACTAAATGCCAGTCATAAAACTCTGTACGAAAGCAACAATAGGCTTCCAAATTTTCTATAACAGCTGTAGGATGTTTTATTTATCGATATCGACCTAAGTCATTTCTACCTACCTGCGCAAAGTTGCATTTTACATTAAAAAAAAAAAGAAACTGAAAAACCAAAGACAATAGAATCTTCAAGATAAGTAACGCCATACTTTTTTTTGTGCTGCCTCTTAAGCTGGCTCCAGGATTTCTTGAACTTTTGAAAATGAAAGAGAGAGCGCTCTAGAGCCAGGGTCTCTCTTTTTCGCATAAAGCGATTGAATGTGCGCACACGAATTCTCAAGCGTTTTATATCTGTAGGCACACATACGCTCTTGCGTGATCTGATTACATGTGAGATAAGGAGGGATGATCCCATAAATGCCATTCTATTCCTAGATGTTTACGCTTTCAACTTTGTGCGAGCAGAGAAGGAGAGAGCGCGATTTTTGTCCCCAGCAGAAAAATAGTTTGGATATTGCAAATCAATGTATGGGAGTTCGACATCTTAGAGATTATATTGGATCTGCGTTGCTCCATTTGCTGGGTTAAAGGCCTAAGATCATAGGAAGTGGCACTTACACAAGACCTTATAGAACTAGCATGATGCTTTTTCAGTTTGAATTTTCTTTGGACCCGCCTCAAGGCGTTTCTTTCCCCGACGCCATACCGCCATACTGCTCTCCTCTTGGGTTTTTGCTACTGTTTGGTCGGCACTCAATCAAAAATCACATTTCCGTGTCGGCTGTTTGGCGCAAAAAGCAAAAACACATACGCCCGCACTGCACTGATGAAGCAAATGTAATTAAAATTCGATATACTTGTTTTCGCAAAACGGCCTGCAGGGAGATCGCATACGAAGTGCTCCCGGCGGCAGAGGACAGGGCCAGGGGAGGGCGTTAGGCCTCGGTTGAACCATATGGACTTACTATATAGCCCGGGGTGATGGCAGTGGCAGTGGGTAGGGGAACCGAAGGGGCTGAAGAGTTGCATACATCATCATCCTCATCGTGCGTTGCCGGCAACAGCATTTGGCAAAAATTTTAGCTTCAATTTAAATTTTTGGTCAGATTTGCACGTACTCAGCCTCGTTCCGTGTGTTTTTGTAATTACATACACACACACACCCACACGCACAACCGCACAACTCATGCAAATTGATGTTGCTTTTAGCACACACACACACATCCTACATCCTACATCCCGGGCAAAGGCAGCATCGGAAATTTTCGGCTGTTGTCTGTGCTACTTTACAGAGCCGACCCAACAATGAAGATTTATAATGCCCTTCTGGCCTCCAGCTCCAGCCCGACTCCCCACCGCCCCCATTGCCATGGCAACGCTCGGGGCCTAAAGTACTGTATGCCATAATAGCCATATATTAGGGTTCAGCGGCGATTTGGCAGCAGCCGACAACAATTGAAGAAGGCGGCACCAGAGAAAAAAGTCGGAAACAAGGTCGGAGAGCGGGAGTGGAGCGTTGATAGCTGGTAATTGGAATCAGCTTTTACTATTTGGGGGGCCCACAGAAAAAACCAATACCACTTGCATCAGGCAGTTGTATCTCCCTATCTTACAGTTACGAAATATTATTCAATACGCTGCAATATTTCATCGACTATAAGTGCGCTGTTTAATGGAATTTGTACACCCGGTACCCGTAGGATGTACAAAAGATTTATAGCCTAGTCCACGCTATCTTAAGAGGCAGATGGAGGCTACTCCGACCCCGCATATTCTTCATCATCATCACAAGGCGAGTCGATTTAGAATTAGATTTAGCCAGAGCTAACGAATTTGCATTTATATTCCTGTAGGTCACGCAAATCAAGATTGTTTTAAAATTAGGACATGCCTAGTACCTTCCATACAAATCATAAATAAAGAGAAAGGAAGCTAGTTTCTGTAAGCCGAATTTTGTATACCCTTGCAGTTTGCAATTGGATCATGGAAAATCGATTCTTTTTACATGTACATTTTTACAATTTCATATAAAACAACTACTGTATGTTGACTGTATGTCAACTATACAAAAAGTTCTCCGAACTTAAAGAATTTAGAAAAACAGTAGTTCTGATAACAGTAGTTGATAGAATTTAAAAACAGAGAAGTTATAATTTTTGTTCTATTCATTTCCCGATCATTCCTATGGCAGATATCGGATACAGTGGCCCAAATTCGGCCGTTTCGATTTCAGTAATTTCGGATCTATGCATCTTTTTCTGCGATATCTCTATTTATATTGGCAGCACCCCACTGGTATTGTTCCCAGCAACATTTGTCTTTCTTTGTCAACATTTTCTTATTTCCATTCCCATGTCCATGTCCATGTGCCTTTTAATTTCACCCAGAAGTTAAAGTTTTTTTTAAAGACAAGTCAATACATAGTAAATATTGCCAAAGAAGACAATAGGTATTAAAAAAAATAAAGAAAGCTAACTTCGCCAAGCCAAAGTGTATATTTAAGAAACTAAGAAAATGTAGTGCTGTTATTAAATTAAAGGATCATATACTTAATTTAGGTCCAATATCTTTAAAATCAACGAAATTCGGCTAGTTTGACTAGTTTAGCTATGGCAGCTATAGGATATAGTGGTCCAATTTCGACGCACAATTTTCGGGAGTTTTCTCCCATTTAAGAAAAATATGTATATGTACAAGAACATTTTATTTTGTTAAATTTTCCTGTGTTTCGCGTTGTGTAAGTTATGCCAATCACATAACAGAATATATGTTTTTCGTCGACTCAAATTAAATAAGAGCCGCAGAGCGGCAACAGAACACCAGCAGCAACAACACAACTAACACACAAATCGCACACTCGAGCGCAGAGCGTAACAAAATTCAATATCGCTTTTAATTGCATGTTGCCCGGGCAACAGCAGCAGCAGCAGCAGCAGCAGAAACAACAACGAGCGAGAGACATTGTAAGCCCCTTGCAAACTGAACTGTCGGGCGGACGAGGCAGGGGGCATGGGTATGGGGATGGGATGAGAGGGATGGATGCGGGCCACTTATATAAGCTTGAATGCCTGGGACGATCCTGTAATTTAGCAAAATGTTATGTAAACTTTAAATCGAGTTATGCATTTTAATTGGTTGTTGTACAATTTGTAAGCGGCACGTTTTGTTTGCCACATCAGAGAGCACAGCACAGCACAGCACAGAGAACTGAGCTTCCATTATGAATACATAGATCCTGAATATGAATATACTATACATGCGAGCGTCCTCCACAACAATTGAAAATGCAATGGTTCACAGATTTTTGCGTAATGCAATTGAAATCTCGTTCAATTTGAGTACATTGCAATAGGATTTTATGGAATTTCTGTTGCCTTCCTTCAAAAGTTCTTCACTCTGCAGGCCAAGCTGAAGTGGTATCGGCTTTTCTCGGAATCATTGTTTTTCGCTTCTCTAGCAGGTGCACGGCAACCGAAAAGAAAAGTCCCGGCAAGACCCTTTCCTTTCCTTTCCACGTGCATCCTTCAAATGCACTTCTGGCTACGAAATTCCGGTTAATTAAATAAATTTTGAGCTCCAAAAAGCCCGGCGCTAGTGCAGCGGGCGCATCTGCCTCGTCAAAGGCATTCGCAGCTTAAAGTTAATCTACTCCATGGCTTAATTGCCGCCGCTGCCACAGCAAATTGCGCCCAAAAGGCCAACAGCAAGCTCTGTTTCAGTCTTACTCGCAGTTCCAGTCACAGTGTCTCCCAGTTTCCAGCTAAGTCGCCACTTCCTTCGGCTTCCTTCCAACTCCAGGGCTGTCTAGGACGCTAACTCATTTTAATGATGCTGCTACCTGCCCGGACCCGAGCCTGGCCCTGAGTGCAGTGGCTTGCTTGGCCCGGTGTCGTCTTCCGGCTTTTTGCTCCCGACTCCGAGGCAATTATGGCCAACTTGCCTGTGCTTACATGTGGCCAAATTGTTGTGGCCGTGGCTCCGTCCGTGGCGCCGTCTATGTCTCGGGCGCATTAAAAATGAATAATGTGCGCGAGTTGGGCGCACGATTTATGCACTCCCTGTCCTGTCCGACGCCGTCCAGATGCTACCAGTACCTCTGGCGCTGGAGCTGGAGCTGGAGCTGGCCCTTTTCAATCATGTATAAATCCATGCAATCAAACTGCTTGCACAATACAATTAGCTTCTGCTTGGGCCCGACGAGGAAAACACAAATAAATTTGCAGGCTGCTTTTGGACGCGCAGTTTATTAGGCTTAACCTACCTGTCCGGACCTGGGCCTGGTCCTGGACCTGGTCCGAGACCTGGACATGTCCTGCCTTACGCTTTGATGTCGGGGCTAAGCCCGGCGAAATTGATTTTCCCCCAGCTGCTGTGCTGCTGGCTTTACTTTTATTTCCCTGTGCCGGCGCAGCGAGCAATAAAGTTCAAATGAAGCGAGTCGCTATTAAGTTATGCGGCCTTAGCCGCCCTCTTTTTGAATTTGTTTCGTTTTTCTCAGCTAAATAAGTGGTCGCATAAATCGTCAAAGGATACGGAATGCAATGCTGCGGAATAAACAGAAACAATAGGGGTCTCCTTGAAGGGCATAAAGTTAGCTAAATGGAGCTATCATGGAAACGGAGATCCTGCCAGGATTAAAGTTCATTCCGTGCTCCTTTCCGTGCCCAGTCTGCCAGTCGGGCTCGGAAAACCTCAGCGCCCCAAACTGTGCTGCGGTTTTAGTTGCATTTGACTTTGCGGTTTGACGTTGCTGCGTTTGCTTGTTGTTTTTATGTATTTTTTGCCCCGCTTCTTTCTGCAGCACACGCAACAGCTTTTTGTTCACACTTTCGCCTCGCAAAACAATTTCCTCCCAAATCTGACTAGGAGCGGCGTGGAGGGCTGGCTGCTGGCTGCTGGTGTCGCCTGCCCCGCATGCATTGCGGTTTCTGTTGCATAATTATTATGTTGCGGTTACGCTGCACCCCGCTGCACCCGCAGTCCATCAGCTTGCAGTTTTCAGCTTTCAGTTTCGTGTTGCTGTTGCTGTTGCCGTTGCTGTTGCTGCAGAAGCATTTACCTTGTTTGTGGTTCGCTGAGCGCTGGCAACAGTTTTTCAGGACCTGCTCCGCAAAATCCTGAAATTACTTTGGTCTTGTGGAGGGGCGCCTTTTAAATCTTTGACGGTGCAGTGTATTTAGGCGGTTAAAGGCACTTTTTTGCTGTTTTTCTGTGGTCAAAGCCCCCGACTTTAACTTGTTTAAAAGTGCAGAATGGTAAATTTAGTGAAATCGGAACCAGAAACAATAGTTACCCAGTCAAAGTGTAGCGACTCCTTAGCCCTCCTTAAGACCCCTGAACATGCCAGCTTCTTGGATACATTCCAATGGCGTTGGAGTTCGCTTTTGACATGGGTCCATTCGGTATGCTAAGAATCCCGCTGCACCCCTTGAAAGGGACAGAAAATAGTAAATAACAGCAAACAACAGAAGGGCAACTGGCAAGACAACACCACTACAGCAGCAGCAGGAAGTTCCACCAACAAGAGCAGCAACATTTTTCGGCTGCGCACAACAAATGTTACAGGGCCGGATTCCAAGGGATTGGAAGAGGGGAGAGGGGAAGGATATGGCGGAGGGCCAGGAGAAGGGTGAACAGTGACTATTTGGCTTGTCCTGCTCGGGCTTCTTCTTCTTCATCTGTTGGTGTCATTTGTTAAAGAGGCTTGTCAACATGCCTTATAACAAGCTGGCTCGGACTTCAAGCCCAGACCCACGAGCCAGGAACTCCAGACTGCAGGCGGAAGATTCGGCTGCGAAGAAGTCTTGGGCGACCGAAAGCAATAATATTTCAGCTTTTGTTATAGGCTTGGCTCTTGCTTGGCTCTTGTTTGTTTGTTGTTCGCATTTTGTAGCATACTTCTGTGCATTATTTGCACAGCACTTGTACAAAACTGGAGACGAACGCTTTGGCGTTGGCTTTTCAATTTGCCAGAGACATTTGTTTGTGTGTGTACACAAAATATTATTTTCTTAATTGGTGTTTATTGTGTGTCAGGCGCACACACACGGAGCGCCAGAGCGAGAGAGCACATACTTTCCGACCAACTCTCGAGAGTGCCATAAAAATGTCAGCAAACTGACCCTGGATATGGTTCTGCATCCATATCTGGACCCGCTTTGAGGGGGATGGCCGACCGAACTCGAGTCTTGTTGAAATGTAATTTTGAGTTGACCTTTCTCTCCCCCAGATATACAGAGAACAAAAAGATGCACGTTGCCAGCCATATCTCGTTCAGTAGCAAATTGCTTATGAAATTGCAATTTGAGCTCACTCTGGGCACTGATTTTTATTTAATTTGGCCTGCAGTACGGGTCCCACATCACGGCCGGACAGCCAGTAAAAAATATATCACATTACACGTACGGGGACTGTTTTGCATGGCAGATCCAGGCCAGTCCAGATCCAAAGCAAGTGAGTCCGGGCTCGAATGTTATTTACTGAAGCTGCAAATCCTCAAAATGCCTCGGGCCTGGAGGCCGAAAGTTTGGTTGTTTATCGACTGGCAACTGGCAAAAGGTAGTCGAAAGTTGGCTCTTTCTCCGCTCTGCTTTCCGACCAAAATCAAGAATAATGGTCCCATCGGGCATTTCAACTACGTGTCGGTGCCCGTATTAGAGTGGGTTCTGGTTCTGGGTGGCAAACTTTCCGCAGACTCGTATGATTTGTATGCAAAGTGCTGGGGCTCATGCCTGGCAGAGTTCAATTTCAGCCGCTCGGGCGGGTCAAGTTGTGTGTTTGTACTCTGCAGCTCGCAGTTGGCCATATTGATAAGTTCTGCCAGCGACGGATTTGATTAGACATGCTGGTCAAACTTTTAAGCATACATATGCTCCCTTACCTGAGTTACCTGCCCAGCCCAACTGGACATCATATGTTGCATCCGGATGAGTTTATTTGATTTGTTCTGCCATCTGACGAGATGCGTTCAACTGCGAGTGTCATGCCGCAAATGCAATTTACCGACATGGAGCTCTACCCAACCCAACCCGACATGGCCCGAATGCCCCAAAGGCTTCCTAGCTCCAGACGATGCCCCCCGTGCACCGTGCACCGTGCACCGGGCACATGCATCAAACAAATTCGATAGCTTTGCCGTCGCATAATAAGCGTAAACGTTGGCTAACAAGATTCATGCTACGCTCTTGCGCCCAAGAGGCAAACATGCAATGGCCATCAACGGCGCCCAGTTACCGGAGACCTGCCCGCTCCTCCCCAGCTGGGTAGCTAGCTACCCATATCCCCAACTCACCAGCTCACCAGCTCATTGCCATCGTGCTCCTGCCAGCAAATGACTATGACGCGGCCGGTGGCCGGTGGCCAGCGAATGTCGCGCGCTTAATGCAACTTTGTTGCTGATGCTGATGCCTGTCCAGCGGCCCCTGCCCTGGTCAGCAGCGATTGAAAAATCCCACTAGGGCGTTTTTAATTGGATTTTAAAATACTTGTCCCATGCAGCAGCGCAGTGGCAGTGGCAGTGGCAGCGGCAGGCAACATCAGGCATCACAGGCATCGCAGGCAAGAGGAGGAAGGATCAGCAGGACCTGCCTCGTCTGGCCCGGCCTGACCTGGCCTGGGCATAACATGAGCCTGCCTCCTCCTCTCCCGACAAGGCCAACATATCGACCAGAACCCCATTCACAGTTTCGTAACGTGGGTTTAAGGGGGCCTCAACACGCTCGTTATCCTTGTTTCCGGCTGTAGCTGCTGCTCCTGCTCTGCTGCTGTCCTGCTTCCATGCCATAGCTCCTGGCCCTGCAACACATTCCTGCCCCCACATTCTACTCCTTCATCCGCCGCTGCTGAGCACAATTCGGTTACGTGTTTGACCGGCGGCGATTTTTCATGGGAAAGCTTTTTTTTTTTGGGGGGTTTCCCATACATTAATGGCATTGCAAATTTGTATTGCAAATGTGCGAGCTGTGACAAGGCCCATGCCTCTTCTTCGCCAATTTAATCGCATGTGCTCCTCGAAATCTCGTTTTTTGTGACAAACCAAGATTGACCCATTAGGGTCGAGTGACGCGTAGAAGGAAGAGGGGCCGATACACTTTTAATCTGCCACAAGCCATATGGATTCTCCTGAAGCCGGCATTAAACGAAATGAATCCTTAGAGACCGAACAAGATGCAGCCAGGCGAGCTCTATGCTTCACTCTTAATTTTAATGACAGCTCAACTTTTGCATTAGCATTAGCATATTTGATTAAAAAGTGTCATTAGGCTGCTCTGCCATGCAGCTTCTCGCAGCTCCAACAGCTGGCTGCGTCATTTCACGCTTCACCGGAAGTTGCACAAGACGCTAAAAAGTTGCGCACTTGCTTACATTTTAATTTCAACTAATTGCCGGCAATGAGAGAATCACCTCTTGTCCCTGCCCCTGCCCCTGCCCCTGCCACTGTCCGTTAAGTAATTAAGGCGTTGCACTTTGTTAGCTTTATGAAGAACGAGAAGCCGTCCTGCAAACTGTTCTTCTGTGATTGTTGAAAGTGTTGTCCGTTGCATTGCTTTGACTTGATCTGTATGCAAATTCAATTTAGCCGCTCTTGCATCAAAGAAGCATTGAGCAACTATGACAAGCTCGGTCTCTGTCTCAACTTCTCCTCAGATTCACCTCTTTCGCTGACTAATTTGCTTTTAATTAAAATAATGACTCCAAGTTCGACAATTATCCGTAATGTTGTCGGGACATTCTGGAAAAGGTAAATAATCAAAAGTCGACTAAGAGCTAAACTTCGGCCAAAGACACATAATTAGTGGGGTGGGCACCAATCCACATTTTTTGTCCAAGATGCTAATGAATTTCGCTCTCCCCAGCTTGGCTGATGAAACTTCCCTACAAATATCAAGTCAGAAAGGACATATAAGCTCACTCCCTGACAAAATTTTGCGATCAGATAAAGTTCCGGCTAAGAAAAGTGGGATCCCTGTCGTGTAAATGTGTAAAATCTTTTCCAGCTGATTTCCGATAACCAAGTGATGAAGCAGAAAAGATTTACAGCAGTATTGAGTGGTTCCGATAACCAGAGCCACCCTGTGATTGCGCCTTAACTAGGCTCTGTTTATACCCGGTGCCCATAGGGAACAAGGGTATTATAAGTGCCAACCGAGAATGTATGTAACAGGCAGAAGGAGAAATCTCCAACCCAATTCTTGATCAGCGTCACCAGCAGAGTCGATTTAGCCATGTCCGTCTGTCCGTCCGTCCGTCCGTGTGAAACAACAGATCTCAGAGACTTTAAGCGCTAGAGTTACCAAATTTAGTGACAACATTGGAATCTGTTGAACGCAGATCAAGTTTGTTGTAAAATCTAGCCACGCCCACTTCCGCCCCCGAAAATCATAAAAAACGTTATATTAGCTATAGCCGTGATTTTCGGCTTACAGTAAATAGATAGACCTAATAAGTTGGCAATCGCGGACGTGTTCTGAAAATTTGAGTAAGATCGGATGATAAACATAGAAGTTATTAAACAATAAACTTTCTGTGAATACTTCTTCTTCTTGAGAGGGAGAGAGAGAGAAAGCGCATAGCTCAACATGTTCCTAGCAACATTTGCCTTCGTTGGGTGTTGCTCAACATGTTCCTAGCAACATTTTTCTCTAATGAGTGTTGCTAAACATTTTTCTAGCAACATTTGTCCTCATTTGTCAACATTCCATGTTCATGTGCTACCGGGTATCTCACAGTCGGTCAAACTCGACTGTAGCTTTCCCACTTGTTTTGTTTCGCGTTCAGATATCTAACAGGAGGGCAACTTACGAATTTGTTTTACGATAGGTTTATCTGCTGATTTTGTTTTCCGGCAGATAGCTATCAGGCACTTTGACAATGGGGGCGAACCCGGCCCTAATAAGTGATGTAACAATAGGACATTTATATATCCTTTTCTTCCACAAAGTACGCACCTTGTTAGAGGTGTTCCCACATTTTTAGCACAAACAATGTTCTAAAACTTCTCCGTTGCCCCAGCCATAGTTGACTTTTCACAAAGTTATGCCAAGAAAAATAAATTTTTACATAAAGAGAAAAAGCCTTGCTTAAGTATACAAACAAAAAATAAACAAGCACAAAAGAAACAGGCACAAAAAAAAACAGAAAGGACACAGAAAAAATGGAAAACAAAATCAACTTTGATTTAAGTTTACAAAAATGCTTAGCAATGCCTTTTTTAACTTTTTCTGCATCCCTGTCGCGTTGTTCTCTTTCATTTTTCAGCGCTGTGGATTAACTGGCAACAAAATATTTTATTTTTTATTGCTTAGCAGCGCTGATTTGCACTCTGGTGTCCCTCGGTCCCGGGTCCCCTCCCCAGGCGGCCTGTCCGCTGGCTGGGACAGAGAAATTCTGGATTTTGTTGTCACTTCAACACACAAAACATAAAATACACAAGAGTCGCGTCGAGTCAAGCCGAACAAAAATCCACTTGAATTTTTTAGACTTTATTTTTTGTACATTTGCAGCAGGAAGAATAAAACGGAATTGTTCCACACAGCCCCACTGTTGCTTTCGCGCTGTTTGCACGCGAAATTTGTGCTTGTCTGCCTTTCGGCTTGTCAGCTCGCATGTTGCATGGTTTTAGGCGGGATTTGTTTTGTTGTGCCCCTTCCACTCCAGCCTTGCCACCCCGTGTCCTCTCTGGATATCGTCAACTACAAAGACGGCAAAAGCCAGCGGAGAGCAACAGCCCAAGCCGCAATTTGGACACCCACCCAGGGGCAGAGGGTTCGGAAATTATACATTTGGAAGGGTTTCCAGGGGACCCTTGCTGGAGGGTCTTAATTTGCAGCATTGTTGATGTTTCTGCGGAAAGAGCAGAAACAACAGAGCTACAGAGCAAAGGTTAAGTTAGCCCTAATTAATTCCTTGGCGGCGAATCTGATTTTTGTACTTTTTCCTCGAAATACCATTCGGTTAGGGCTCAGAAACCATGCTCACAAATAATCTTTGAGGACTAAAAACTCTATTAAACAAGTAGGAAAGCTACAATCGAGTGTGACCGACTGTGAGATACCCGGTACCCAAAGCATTATGGGTGAAAATAAAGGGTACATGGACATGGAAAAAAAAACGTTGACAACTGAAGACTAGCTAGAAACATGATCAACAACATACATCAGATGATGGAAACAGAAATGCCAAAAATAAATAATTATTTGTATTTAAATTTGGACGTATAGTTCATAATAAATACGTAGCACATATGTAAATATACAGTAAATATTATATACATGTACATACAATCCCATTGCGTCTATTTTTGTTACCCTGTATACTAAAACGAAAGCTTAAAACTATCCATGAACTATCCAGTCCGGCGCATGTACGGACTTACCATCTTAATTTGTTTTCGATTTACAAATGTTGAACAATGCTCGAGGCCAGCGAGCATTACCGCATTTTAAAATCGTTTCGAGCACCGGCTTACAAACCGTATAAGCCCCGTTTATGCCAGCCATAGTACTCGTACCCTCTCCTCGAGGTACCGCCTGCCGAATTCGCCCCTTGAAAGTCCTTACTTTTTGTGGTTATTACTGTATATTAAATTAGCATAAATGATTTTTAATAATTATGCCATTGAAGCTGGGCCCGCCCTCCTTCTCTATTGTTATCCCCGCGCTTCGCGCCCTTCTGCCCAACAGCTGGCACACAAATTACAATATAATGAGCGAGCAAGTGCAGCGGAAATTTTTTGTATATTTTTCGGTTAAGTTTGAATTTTACATTCCATCCAGTCGCGGCCAGAGCGGGCCGAGTATTATTTTTATATAATGGGCGTTGATGGGCGCTGATTCCGAATCCCTGATGTGGCCCACAACCGCCGTCGATGTTGTCGATGTTGATTTTCATGCAAGAGTGCACGAAGCGATTCTTGCAAAAATGTTTTTTAATTGCACTTAAAATTTTATTTAAATGCTCCGCACACATGCCATTGCTACGCAGCTGTAGTCACAGCTGGCCTCGTCGCCTGCGTCCGCCGCCCCATTCGATTGCATTGGCATTTATAGAATGTTTACTGATTTTTAAATTCAATATTCAGTGTTGTAAAAATGCCCACGAGTCTCACATGGAGCAGAGGTGTCTCGGAACTGGGAAACACGGGGAACTGGGTGCATAAACATTAAGATTATTAGCCATATAGGTTACATTGCTAATCAACCTGTCTTTTTCCTTTGCAGGCTGCGCTTTCGTCAAATTCGGTTCGCAGCAGGAGGCCCAGTCAGCAATAACCAATCTACACGGAAGTCAAACTATGCCGGTAAGTACGAGAATGTTCTTATATCAGGTTGGGGCTGATCCGAATTCGGGACCGTTCCCCAGGCTGTTGTTTCCCACGCTGCTCTCCAAAATTAGAAATTTGTCCTCTGCCGCTGCCAAGGCGAAGCGTTCTCGGCTCGTTCCTTTCCACCGCTCTGCTTTTCAAGCACATGATGGCACTTGTGTGCGAATAATACGAAAATAATGAAATTTCAAACCTGAAGTATGCGCACTCAAATTGTTGTTGTTGTTGCTGCTGTTGGGCCGATGTCGGTGTTGTTCCCGCTCTCATCGTTGAAAAGTACTTAGCAAACTTCATTTAAGCCACAAGTGCCCGCTCGCCCCATCTTTGCTCGATTTATAAATTAAATTAGAATTAAATTAAATGTCGACCGTAACGCATTATTATTATTTTTTATTTCTTCCCTTTTGCGCCGCACTTCAATGGTAAATCAAGCAGCTCGCTCTGCTCTAATTTTCTAAAAAAAGGGAATGTAGAAAGGAAAAATAAATCAAAATAGCTTTTGGCACAAGAGGAACTCGAGAAGGATGCTGAGGCCGGTTGCTGAGAAGGTTTCCCGCCAAGTGACTTCATTATGCCCGAATTTTGTAAGGAATCACCATATCTCACATTGCCGTGACTGCGGCGGAGCTATCCTGTTGCCAAAGAGAAGAGCCCAGCCGTTTGCTCTATGACAACGTAGCCCGGGAATTATTTCGCCTTTTTTCTTGCTTTGCAGCTTGCGAAAAATAAATGAAATTTGCATGACACTTGAGTTATTTTGCACGTAAATTGCTTCTTTTGACAAACAAACAAGCAAATACACAAACCAGCTGCTGGGGCGGGCTGGGCTGAGTGGCTGGGAGAAGCGCTGCCTTTGTTGTATTTTTGGTGTTTACAGGCAGCAGAGCCAGTGCAATCCCAGTCGATCTCACCAGTCCCAATCCCAGTCCCAGTTCCATCCGCCTTCGCTCTTCACTCCTTCAGCAAACGAATTTTACATTTCGGGTTTTGTGTATTTGCGGGTGGTTGCCTCTGTCTCCTTCCTTTCCTGCCCCGGTCTTCGCAACTCGTTGGCGCATTTAAATTCAAATTCAAATATTGTTGATGAAATTTGTTGCTTAATTTGCAATTTAGATGCGTTTTAAACAAGCTCCGCTACGCTTCTAGAGAAATCATGTGTTTACTTAGGCGGAAGTTGATGACGATGCCCGGAATAAGGCCTGGAGTGAGGTGGAGCCTGGCAGGCATCCGAATGCCAACTGCTGGCCCGTAATTACAGTTTTTGCTGCTTTTTTGCGGGGGAGCCAAATCAATGACACTTGCCGCTGGGCAACACTTACAGTGAGTACCAAATTCATCCCTTTCCGAGTGATGTCAAACGAATAAGCGGCGGCTCAAACTTCAAAAATATAGCCTCAAGCGAGGCGCAACCACAAACAAGCAAACAAACAAATGGCGACGGTGAAATCCCCAATACCAGTCGACGGCAAGTGCAAACAGAGCAATTTCAATTCCAAGACGAAACCGTCACATTTTATAGCTGATTGCAGTCAAATAAAGGACAAGCCCCAGGCAGTCGATTGAAAGGGGACGGAAAATAGCTGCTTAGTCTAAGATAAAATCAGTATAATATAAAATCATCCCGAGCTTTTCCATAAAAATGGTTATATTCGGAGCCCTTCGCTTCCTGTAAAAAGCTACAGGGACGTCCGCCTATGGCCAACTGCACTTAGCCTTGCCTGCGGCCGTGAGAAATGTCTAACATGAAAGTGAAGGACTAACAACCAGCAGCTGCAGTTTTTCACCTGGCCAATTTTTAAGATGAGCAGCAAAATTGCGGCCCCTAGGAGGAGGCGGCAATGGATGCCCTGGAAAAATAATCTGGGCGGTGGAGGCTGCAAAGAAAGTTGTACATTTTCTACCTGCTTTTTAATTTTAAGAGCGCGTAATTTTTTTATATCTGCCTGCATTAAGCATTTTAATGTCAGTTGCCCTCGCCCCCCACCTTCGCCGCAGCTGTAATTGCAATTTGGCATTACGACTACTCTCAGGACTCAGGACTCGGGTATTCTAGGCGAGTGTGGGGCAGAGGCGGGGTAATTAGCGCAAAACGACGCCAGCTGCTGTGTTGTATAAAAATTTTAGCTACCACGCAAACGTATTCTACGCTTTTTCCTCTGCCTCTGCCCGGCATACACATTAATTATACGGCCAAGTGCAGCGGCCAGAGTGGGGTTGCTGCCAGGTGAAAGGAGTGAGCGGCGCCGAATTGATTGCCTACCTGCAGGCGTCAAAGTTGCGCCAGACAAAACCGCAAGTTAATTTTAAGCTTAACAGAGTCCACTTCCAACACTCGTGCCGCTGGCTGCCGGCCTCGCCTGTTTGATGTACCACAGAAAGCTTTTAAAAAACGAGATGCAGAGGAAGAACATTTTTTGATTACGCCAAACCTTAAGCAGCTTATGAACGCCCTGGACGCCGGTCCAGGAATGGACCAGGCGCTCATTAAAAAGGAATTTGCAGGGCGAAAATAGACGGACGGTCCGGTCTGGTGTAGTCTCCCCACAGCCCTCGCACGTTGCCTTCCTTGTTAATCTCTTGGCACTCAACATGTTATAAGTCGCTTTTAGTGCGGTCTGCAAACGTTTTCTAAATGCAAAAAATACACACACTGTGGTGGGGGGAGAGACAGAGCGCAAAAAGTTTACAGTTTACAGTTGTAAACAATAATTTCGTATTCACTCAACACCCTCACGCTCACACTCACACGCACACCGGCATTTGCATAAGCCGCTGATGCGATTTTTTGCTGTCCGCGCTGGGGGCGCAGCTTAGAAGTGGGCGTGGCCCGAGCCCTTGTTAATGAAAGCGCGCGCATGCATTAAAGCTGCCTTTGAGTGTAAATGCTTTTGATTGCCGAAGCGCAAAAGCCTCGCCACATGCATAGCAGCAGTCGAAAAGCGTGAACGAAATGGAGTTTAAAATAAAAACTGTCGCCCCTCATGGGCAGCGCCAGTAAAAAAGTACTTTAAGTTCGACTTCAGGTTACTTTAAATTACGTAGAAGGAACGCAGAATAAATTAGTCAATTAACATTTCCATTTGTATTTGTTCGGCAGGGGAGGAGAAGGTATTTTTCCCGGGGAACCACAAATAGTGGCCAAAATGGTTGGGACAGCATTTGTCACACCTTGCCGGGGCGAAACACATGTCCCAGCCAGCGCAGTCATCATCATCATCAAAGACATTCCGCCCAGCTTGCTCCGTGCGCATTTAAATTTCAAATTAATTTCTCGCCATGTGAAGCATACTCGTCGCACAAAAAAAGAAGAAAGATTGAAAGAAATAAGAAATCTGCAAGCTGCCAACGCGCACACACATAGGGGAGTGCCAGATAAATACAAGAAGAGTCCGCGCTGTCCCAAAAAATGAAATGCCAAGCGCTGCCAGCGCCGCCATCTCCCTTCCAACCCATCAAACCTGTTTTCACAGTCATTTCGCAGAACGGGCGCCGTAAAATATGCAAAAGAAGAAACATTTCTGCGCGCAGCTCTCTCAATTTTTTCTTCTACTTTCGTCGGCTTCTTGGTCGTTTTGTTTGCGCTGCTCATGGCTGGATTGACGCAACATATGCCATATGCCAGCGACTACTGCTGCTCGCTACTCGCTTCCCGCTTTTTGTTTTTCTTCCTTCTGTGTGTACGCTGTGTGTCTCGCATCAATTATGCTTTTATTTATACAACAATTTTCGTTTTGCTGGCCGTTCAATTTTCGTCAGCACTCGGCGAGCACAACGAACACGTCGAACGGGCGGGCGCTGCCTTAATGCGACTTGACAAAAATGGCGCCCAACGTGGGCCAGAGGCAGAGATGAAATGGCGCCCAACGTGGGGCCGAGGTAGCGGGAGTTCCTTCTTAACGCTTCAGCGCCGCCCACACACACACGCAGCGCACCTTGCCGCGTCAAGCTGACGACCACGAGAGCGTTGCTGTTCTGGTCTGGGCTGGCTTTCTATTTTAATTCACACGCCATTGTTGCTCAGCGCCTAAAGAAGACGAGGCGAAGTTGAATTTCTAATGTGCAGCAGCTGCTAACAATGGAACTGGGAAAGGGGGAGATGCCTTTGGTGTACAGCCAGGTGGCAGATGGCAAGGTAGGCAGGGTCTGATTGTATTTTGGCTGCTTGTTCTTATTGTTAGTTGTTGGGCGGCTAGGTGCGTGTGCTGGCTGTACGTGGGTATTGTATTTTTTCTCCTTAAGCATACTTATGTGCGTATTTAAGCAATTTTTAAATCGCTGTCGTGTGTATGTATAAATGGTAGAGTAACAAGAATAACAAGAGGGATAAACAAACTTTGAAAACTTGTAAGAGAAATTGAAGCAAGCTAAATTTGCAAATTTATATAAATAAGTATGGGATAAACAGAGTACCATTTCTAATTTAAAAACATAGCAAGATGGTTAAGGGAATCCTAAACAAATTGGCTTTGAACACTGTGCTTAATAAATTCTATATAAAAACTGTGGAAATTATTATTTTCTTTATTAGCTCGTCTTGTCTGTTTTTTGTCTTGCTTAAAAGTGAAAAGTTTTCTCCAATAACTTCACTATCGTACATTGTCTTATTTGTGAGGCTGGCCTAAAACAAAACTAATTATTTTAAATTTTTTATAATCCAGACTTTATTGTTATATAATCAGTAGAACTTGTACACTACTGGAGGTATCGATTGATCTTCCCTAAACTACCTATCTCACTAGTTCGCTTACACAATAACTATCTGGTTGACCCTAAGTTAAACAAACACCGAACCAAATATTACCCTATGGTAAAAGAACGCCGAAACACAACGCAAATTTGAGTTTTTAATGTTGTTGTCCGATTTGCCCTTGTTGAGCGATGGTTAGTGTGCTGGACTATGAATCTGATAGTCATAACTCATAAGTTCGAGTCCGAGGCGTAAAAATTTTATTTAGAAATGTTGCACCAGCGGAAATAGTTGGTTCCGAAAAAGTTACCCATCTAAAAATCCAAAGCTTTGAAAGACTGTATCCTTCTAAATAACATAAATTATTACTAGATCGTATAAGCCTGTTGTACGCATCCACCCCTAAATCATGGTTGATGCTTAGCATATTGGACATATGCACAGGGAGGGGTGCTACCCTTCCTTATATTGATTTGCAGCCAATCCGATATTCACTCGCTCAGCCGGTGAACGGTGAACTCTCCCTCACGGCTTTCAAGCTCCATCAATTTCAATTTCGATCCAGCGCCAAATCCAAACAACGCCTGCCACATACAATTTCAGGCACAGCCTGCAGACGGGTCCCCCCATCTCGGTCCTTCTCATATCAGCCGTTTCCTCCAACGCCACTTCTGGGCATCGGCGTTTTTCGGTAAACTAATTTTCTTGCTCAATATCTTGACAGTGAAATTGGCACGCGGCAGTGTTGCCAATCAAAACCCACACAGTCAGAGGAGAAGTTTCCTTCGGATGTGTTGCCTTCTGCCTCCGGAGGCACCTGTTTTGCTATTGACATCACGTTTCACGGTCCACGGTCCAGGCGCCTTCCTCTGCCTCTGCCATCGGAAGCCCCAACTCTAAGCGAAATCGCAAAGTGAAGTGGACATAAATTTTTGGTTTTTAGTCAACGGAAATTGAAGCGATGTGTCTTGCCAGTGCAACTTCGTTAGGAGGAATCTTGCATTTCCTTGCCACATAAAAGAATCAGTGGTAATGGCTTTCTTTCGGGGCTTTCCGGCCATAAAACGAAGTCATGGCCGCTAAAAGCACAAAACTTCCGGCCTTTTTGTGTCCGAGTGCGCGTGCATCATTAAAACGACATCGGGCCATGTTGCGCCCCAAAAAGTGGGTGCCACATAAAAATTGCTGCAGCTGTGGCTCTCTCCTTCTGAGACGGAAGGCGTGTTATAAACAATTTTAATAGACTTGCTTAAGGGCAAACATTTGCAGGTGACTCCGCCTTTCTCCTTGGCCAAGTTTTGCCGCGAAACATTGTGAACTTGCAGCTGCTGCAGCTCCATCATCACTGATGGACCCCCATTGTCTTTTGCATTTCTTCGTCTGCTCCGGCTACGTGCCGCACTGCGTTTCTGCTGCAGCCGGCAGCCGGCTGTCTTGTTCGTCCTCCGTCCGACGGCGACGGCTACTTAATTTAATGCACGTCTGTTTGCATAAACCCAAACCTTATTGAATCGGTGGCAGCAGCCCGAAAGGAGCAGCTTGCAGCTTGCAGCTTGCATCAGCCAGCAGGCAGCAAGCAACGCAACATCATCAATGTATGAGCACGTTCGGGAAGCAGCGGATGATGAGCAAACTTCAATTCACTTCCCTGCGCCCTGCCCCCGCTCGGAGTCTGCAGCATAAACTTTAATGAGCCACACGAACTGGCCAAGAGAAATTGAATGCTGACGTGATTTTCGGCACTAGGAACCCGAGCATACTCCGGCACGGAAAGTCGAAGGAAATGACTGAGGAAGCCCCATCCCTTACCCCGTCTCCTGCCAGTCTCCTGGCTTTGTTTGTTGCATACCTTGAGGCGCTGTCAACCATTTGGCTTTTGCATTTGCCTTTCATTTAGGCGGGGAAGGAAACCCTTTCCCAAAGGGAGATGGCTGCTTTAGATTTCTATCACACATCGGCGGGTTGGGGTGGAGGGAGAGAAGCAAAGAAAAAAGAAAATGGGATAAGGGAAAAACCAAACCAAACACTTCAAGCAAAAGGGAAGCCGGGTACAGCCTTCTTCCGCTTTACGTGCCAATGATGACAATTGGTTTTCTTTCTTTCCCTGGTCGCGGCTTCGATTTTTGCAATTTCTTCGTTTCATTTCGTTTGGTTTCGTTTCGATTCGTTTCGTTTCCTCTTCGATGTTTTTGTTTTGCACGTCGTCGTCAGTTTTTCGCCGCTTGTCTACAATTTCAATAAAATTATATTAACGAATTCCGGCGAATGGTCGGCGGAATCGGCGATGACAGGGCAAGGCGAGGCACGGAACCGGAGGGCAGCCCAGACCAGACCAGACTGTACCGACCGTGGACACTTTTATACCTCTGCACGAATCGATATTATTATTACAATAACAGTAGCACCAGAAGCCGCCAGAGATGGGCGGTACGGCGGATGGGTTCCTTCCAGGCGAGGCGAGGAACTGTAGCAATTGCCTGTCAGCATTGTACTTGTCGATTTTGCAGCTTACTTTGCTGCCATTGCATACTTTTAAGGCGCTTTGACAATTCTTTTTATCTGCGCCCAGGACGATGCCAAGGACTTGGCTTGTTTGTTTGTCATTTACGCCGCCTCAGCCACTTCCCTCCGCAGTCCCCAGTCCGCAGTCCGCAGTTCCCTGGCGGTTGGGCCAAGTTGAAACCGGCAGTTCAATTCTCAATGGCGCAGCAGTTTTTCTTTTCTCCTAATGGCGACGTTTCCGCTCCGTGCCCTTCGTCGTCGTCGTCGCCGAGTTTGTTTTCCCCCGGCCTGGCTTTCTTTTTGCCACCCAAAAGTTGACATCAATTTTTGTTCAATTTTATTATTTTCATCTTCATTTTCACAGCGCGAAATCTATAATTGTATTTATGTCAAGTTTTTTGAATAGATGATGTGCTTAGGGTCTCTCCCATCCATACCCTCTGTGGGCGCGGCATTATAATAATGACTTTGCTTTTGTGATAACGACTTACGGAAATGTTTGGGCATGTCATTAGCGTTTGGTAAGAAATTTGTCTTCAAACGACATTATTAATAGAGAAGGGGAAGCTGAAGGGATAGGCGGTGCGGCGATATAATATATTTATGGGGGCGCCAGTGAGAGTGCAGAGCAGTAACTGACTGCCAGGGAAATTTATGTGCAAAGTTATAAGTGCAATATAAATTAAATATGTGCGTCGGACCACATATATCTACACTGAGGAAAAAAACCGATCTTATCGTTTTCCTTATTGTATTTTTTTCGTCTCAGAAGCAGGCCAAGATCAAAAATACCAAAAACAAGACGAAGAATTCTCATATTGAGAACGGTTTTCTCAAAAATAAGCATACTTGATTTAAGAAGAAAGCCTTTTCTAGTTGAAAATAAATATGTACTTTAATATGAGGTCATATGAACTCGCTCAATGATTTCCACACGGGGGAAATGTTTCTTATTTTTTCTGCGTGTATGGTATAGCCTAAGGACAGCAGTAATATGAGCTTTCAAATGCCGAATTGCCTCCTCGAGTGCAATTTAAGATCCCTGATTTCCCGGGTATGAAGATGCAATTTCGGCCCAGTCCACTTACCAAACAAACTTTTTAACGCTCTCAGCCTAGGTCTAAGGATTTTTGACTTTCGAGAGGAACCGGAAAAACTTCCAGCAAAAAGCCAAACAAGCCCAGGCCAAAACTATCAGCTGTAATCAAGTTGGCTAGCCCGAACTCCCAGCAAGGGCAAAGGCAAAGCTGCTAAAAAGCATTAGGGCGCTGCACCTCCGGGCAGCCGAAGGAAGAGCCGGCCGAACTACAGACGGAAGTCGGCAGACATTAGTGCCAAAAGTGCGTCACAAACAATATTTCCGTATCAGGCGGTAAAACTAAAACGGAGGCATAGCCTAGACACTTTTTAAGAGATTACATTTTTCGGTCCCCAGTTGCCAGCCCCATCCCCTCCCGCGTTTCCCGCCTCTGTCTGCTTTCGTCCTCGAACGAGTCGAAACTGTAGCGAAACATTACATGCAAGCACACACACATCCTCATCGGCGGAAGTTTTGCCAAACAACAATGCCGGGGATAGATGGGGGACGAAGGGAACCTGCAACTAAAATAGCCAGCAGCATTTTTGCGTTTGCGTTGTTTAAACATGCGCAAAGTTCAGGACTCTGAACTTTTATCAAACATACGCCAAGCCAAGCCAAGCCGGAGTTGGGTCGGAACAGCCCGAGAGCAAGCTGTAGTCGAGACATGCAGCACACTTTTGGGATGGCCCGCAAATCTATACTGCCCGTCCGCCAGGATCAGAGGATGTAAAAAGCAACTATCAGCGCCCTGGGGCCGGGCGCTTGTTATTCCAGCTTGGCTAGCTTCCTTTTTGGGCCGGGGCCGGGGCCGGGCACGCAGTACAGCTGGAAGGACATTAAGGAAATTACCAAAATTAGTTGCTATTGCATATACATACCGGGCCCTGAAGAGCTATGCAAGGGGTATAGAAATAACCTATAGAAATTAAAACGTTACTCTACGCATTCGCCGCGGCATAAATATTTCATGAGACTCGCGGCAAAAAATTTGACAGCTGTCAAAACTTGCCACGCTGCCTGCCGCTCTGGTCTGTGTGTCGGTTCGAGATTTCGAAATTTACATTGCATACATCAAGCAACCCGGGCCTCAACTTCCCTTAAACTAGGCGAACAGCAGCAGCTCCTTCACGGACCCTCCTTGGGCGCAACAAACAACGAATTTCACAATGGAATCTCTTAATCCCAATGAGTACCGAGTCCCAGGTCCAAGTCGTGTCTCCGTCTCTGCTGGCTGGAAAACAAACGTTACAGGCATTTACTTAATCGACAAGGGATTAGTTCTGGCCAAGAACCATCCACGTAGCCTCCGCCAGCTGGCTTTGTATCCATTGGGTGCCGTGCCCACTTTAAATAGAGAATTATTGTCGCAAACAACAGTCCAACTGTCTGGGATATGGGATAGGGGGCCTCCGCTGGCCGCTCCAGCAGATTCCAGATAAGGATATATTGTGTCTCACGCAGTTTGGACAGCTTTAATCTCGCACCGAGCTGCGGACTGGGCGCGTACGTGCTTAATTTTGTTTGCACTTTTAAGCCAGCCTCGGCTTTGGCTCGGACTAGCCACGCCTGCAGTTGGCAAAAATCACGCAGCACTCGGACGGGGAGTATCCTGGGGCCAAGGATGAGGCCGCCGCATGCGCTTGGCCAGGGATTAGCGCTGATTGAAATTGCAAATGAAAATTTATTTTTACTGCGCCCGGGTCGAGACCGGCCAGACCCCAGGACGCGGACGCTCAGTGTTAGTTGAGCTTAGCTCCTGGGAGCTTGGGAGGATGGTGGGGCTGGACCGCCTGCGGGTCAGAGAGCTCGCCCTCTCCCCTCCTCTCGCATTGTATTAAAATTTAATTGAGTTACTGACATTTTATTTTTGTATAATTAAATTAAGCCCCGGCTTAGCGTTTGATTTTAATTTGTGCGACATTTGTCCGCTCAGTCACCCAGCTCCCGACTGCGTGCTCTCTCCACATCCTCGTGTGACAACAGATGCACCGCCTCGCCCCCAATTATTTCACCATAAATTTGTTTTGTTTTATATAAATATTAATGCGACTGCCGCAGGATTAGTTGCAGAAATTATGTTCGGATATTTTTTTGTTCGCTGTTTAAAGCCTAAGCGCAGGCATTGTCGCATAATTTATTGGCCATCCAACCAGCCAGCCAGCCAGCCAGCCGCCAAACTGGTCATCTGATTGGTGTCCGTTTGCACAGCTGTGTCCGGAGTCCGGACGGGAGCTTAACAAATTGATTGCAGAGCGGAGGAAATTAATATTCTCGCACTGCGGCTATTGGCGATTTGCTAATTAAGAAATGTTGCAGTTCACTGCCCGCCGAAACAATGCGAGGGAACGGGGCTGCTGCTGCTTAGCTTGGCTGGCCTAAGCAAATATTAACCATCCGTCATGTAAGCCGCGCTTTCGCTCAGCCACTTTTTTAATAATAAAAATTTCATTATTTCCACAAACAGAGGGGGTCTTTTTTGCATGTACATACAACGATTTTAATTAAAAAATCCTTTGGTCAAGCAATTACCGGGCCACATTAAAACAAACACAGGCTGCGGACCCCCGAAAGAAAGCGGACCAGGACCCTTGTTGGCACATTATTAAAGCGAAATGTATTACAAGCTAAGCTTTCATCTTGCTGAAAGTAGGGAGTTGGCGGGGAACGAAGAACTTGCCGGCTGACCTAAGTAAATATTAATAATACATATTAATAACGGCAGGCGCTGCCCTTTCGGCTGTTTGCTCGTAATTCCTGTAGTGCATAATTACGGCCACCAGAGGCCAGTTAGGGGCGGGGCAAGGCTTATTGAAGCATTGGCAATTACAAATATTTGGCCGTTGCAAGTCTAATGCCACCTAAGCCCCAATGGAAGAAAAAGGCCCAGCTTCCACGCGAGGAGGAGTCCCCTCAGCCACACCAGCACCTGGAAATTTATGGCTCATTTTTAGGCGCACTGTCATTAAAATCGGAATTAAGCCTACACAACGTCATTGCCTCCGTCTGTGCCGGCGTCTGCAGCCATTGCCGGGCTTACTTAAAAATTACATAAATTTTGCTTTATGTGCCTCCGGCCCGGGCGTAAGCTAGGGCAATCTCTTAAAAACCCATCCATAAAGTACGCAATTAAATTTTCACTTAAGCGATTATCACATAAATCCCCACATAGCAAACCGAGGCGAGGCGAGGCAAGGCCAGCCCATAGTCAAACGTGTTTGCATTTAAATTAAAAGAGCCATTTTTCTTCGACACGGCTACGATTAGAGACGGGTTGGAGGTGTAACGGCCACAAAGCGCCCGCCCACCTTATGATAAGGCCATTACAGCCCGGCCGTCTTTTGGAGAAGCCACGTATGGCCCGAACCGCAGAACGCCCCTCACGTACACGTACAGACACCACACACTGAACCGAACCGAACCCGTTGTATATATATTTGCTTATGTTAATTGCCGTTGAATCCATTTCCATTAAGATGCAAGTCCTGCCACCGACGATAATTCCACACACACACACACATCCTGGGCCAGGACGAGAGAGGCAGGGCCCAGGCGAGTCGCATAATTGCTTATGGGGCGAGCACCAAGTGTACGCCTTGACCAGGGCGAGCGTTAAGCCCGACTCGTCCTGGCTGCCTTCGTCGCTTTTCAATATGCACAGCAATATCCTTGGGTAAACACAGATCCCGGCCTCTGGTCCTTGCCCTAGCCGGAGCTGTAGTTGCGCCACCGACTCTGGCTCATGAAACCACCAACCAACCAACCCACCAGCAACCAGCTCCGCCTGTGCCTTTTTATTATACACACAATAACAAAAAGCTCCGGTATACGGCATACCAAGTGGCGCACTAATGCCGACCCAAGACCGCCTTGGATCTGCCGGAATCTGTGGAACGTGCTCTTACATATTAGTAAACTTCATAATTTTTAATTGATACATTAAATTTCGTGCAAATATTGATCGAGCTGAGTAATGCCGGGTGCCACAGCCACTTGGGACTGGGACCCAGGGAATCGTCTTAGTTGAGTGACAGCTTAACGATGTAAAGCTCGGTTTATTATGCATGGCAGGCTTTTGCCGACTAGGATTACTTGGCCCAGGCTCAAAATGTTTGCGATACCCAACTGGAGTATGGAACTATGGAATGGATGTATTAATAAACTGACCCCTGGAGCCTTCGTAATCGTTCACGTCAAGACGCTTGCATGCATATTTCTCTGTAGGGAGTAGCAGTTTGGATACATTTACAGCGCCCGCTGTTTAGGGGCAAAACACTCAAAAGCAATTTGCCCGCATTGACTCTTCCAACCATGATTTTTTAAGAGCAATTTTTTCAACATTCCGCTTCTTTTACTACGCTTTTTGGGCAGTCTCCCTATCATCGCCAGGCAACGTTTGGCACTCAACCGCAAATGCATTTCAACGTAAAGTTTTTAAACAAATATTTGCTCAACTTGCAGCCGAGCCGTGTTTGCTTCGTTTTGGCCGTTTTTTCTTGCCCGAGACCCCGAGACCCCTCCCAGCCCAGGCATTCAAACAATGTGCAGGCAGAAGTCCTTGCTAGACCAGACCGGAGCAGGAGCAGGAGTCGGAGCCGTCCAGTCAGGCAGCCGGCCGTAAAATGAGCAACGGTGCGCCGTGTGGTGTGCAACAGTTTTTTGTGTGTGTATCTGTGTGCACGCTCCTTTCATATTTGAAGCGGACCGGGGCTGGGTCTGAGGATGAGGCCAGGCAAACAAATGGCAAAAGAATTTATTTGCAACTGTGGCGGCAGGTCCTTCTGGCTGCCAGGCAGGCAACTCTATAAATGAATGTCCTTTTGATTTTGTTCAACGAGCCTAGCGAGTGACTCAATTCAGTGGCTCGCAGCTCGCAGGAGCGACTCCTGGGGCTCACTCGGCTCTTTTGTTTTGACCTGGCCCGGCATTCTTTTAGACCGCCTACAACTTCCATTTCCACTTGGCCAACTGGCACGGTGCTCTGTGCCGTTGCCTTTGCTTCCCAGCTGGAGAGTGTGTGTAGGAATGTTTTAATTTGTTTTCCTATCCGCCAGCTCAGTGTCGCTTCTTTTTATTGCCCTGCCGCAGGCTCTGTTTGATTGTTTGCCTCCGCCACTTGTTTATGTGTGGCTGCTTCCTGCCGCCGCTACAGCTCGCTGTGTTTGCATTCATGACACACGATACAAGGAAACGTGGCACGCTATGGATATTTCCCGCTGCTACCTCGGATTCTCCGATTCTCGTATTGTAGTGTGCCGTTAAATGTCTTCCCTATTTACACTCGCATATTTCATTTATTGTTTGCGGGGATGGATGATTTATTGAAGTCACTGGGATCTGGCGGGAATTTCCAATTTTCTGCACAATGTTTAATTAAAACATTGGCTCAACCCCCTCCTTTCCCTTCTCTCTCTCCTTTCTTTGCAGGTAAGTGACGTCGTTCGTGTCCTGGCAGAGCGTAAGTCCATTCGCCTAATGAACAACAATATCTGTATCTACTGACTGGGATTGTGGGTTGTGGGCTGCAGTGACCGCACGCTTTTGTATTTAATTACAGAAGCAACTATCTTTCAATTATTTACACCTGCAACAAAAACCGAGTCTGCTTCTGGCCTCAATGGGGCTGCACTTCTTAGCGAAACAAAATATATATCCGCTCTTTACATTGATTACCCCGAGGAGTCGGTCCTTGGTCCTTGGCCCTCGCTTACTTACTTTCGCCCACTTGACGACCGCGCCCACTTTCGATAATTAATTGCAGACATCAGTTGCAGTTGCGGGTATTTTCGGGAGTGGGTCCAGGTTCAGCTTCAGGTTCAGTTTCAGTTTTTGTTGGCTATTTTCGGGCAAAGATGCGGAGTCCCGACGGGCGCCCGGAGGAGGAATGAAGCATGCCATCAATTTGTCTCTCCGCTTGTAGCTCGCCTCGCCTTTAGGTGGGCAAGCAATTGTTCTGCAGACGCGCTTCGCGAACTAAACAGAAGCGAACTGGAGTGAAGTGCAATTACAAATGCAACTCAAGTAGCAGAAGCCCAAGACAATAGACTATAGACTATAGACAGGGCTTCCAGAAGAGCCAACAGAAGCGCTGCCGGGTTGCAATGCCGCAGGCAAATAAGAGCGAGCAGGTGGCGAGGGAGTTACAGGAGTGTTGAGTCCTGGGGCGGGGGAAAAGTGAACTAACCAAGCATCGAAATGGACATTCCAGTTCCAGAATAAGCAACGAACAAAAAATAAATACAAAGTTCGCCATCCTGCGCTGACCGCAAAAGCAATGTAAATAAATAACAATTAATAAATGCTTAGCGCGGTTCTTAAAAGCTTAAACGTGTAGGGATCCACTGGCCAAGCCGCACAGCCAACCGAACTCTGAAATTAAGTTGGAATTTCAAATTACCCTCACTGAGTAAGCGGACGTGCCGGAACGCGCTCCTCTACTTTGCGCTCGCGGAATTTAATTAAAAGAATTGCAAGCACTGCTCGTGGCAGTGACTTTCTGCTTCCCCCCTAGTTAGCCTCCGTCCAGATGCAGCTCAGCTCATAACTAGTCCGCCGACTAATTCTATGAATACTGCACTCGCTGGGTCTGCACAAGACAAATGACCAGCGCTGGCTAAGTGGCGCCGTCCGATTGTTGTCGTCATTCAGCGGCTAAGCTTCAGGTGTGTCCTGGCCAGTGCATTAGATTAATGAAACGCCACGGGGCGGGCAGGGCAGCGGGCGGAACTTCGGGGAACCCTTTTCCAATAAATGCCAAATTAATTAAAAAATACAGCAGCAAAGTAAAGAGAGAAAGCCAAACTCAAGCAACCCGAAAAGGAAAACTTGAGACACACAATGAGGTTTTGCTCCTTTCCGCTTCGCTCCTTTTATCTTCGCTCTTTCCTTTCCTTATATATATGGTATCTGCGTGTATTTGCGCTGTATTTTCTTTTCGCCGCCGCTGCTCAACTCGAAAGTGTTAATTAAAAATTGTTTCACAGTTTAGCTGCGAAAATGAAAATTGAAAAAGGCAAAAGGAGTCAGTGAGTCAGTCCCAACCTTCATATTTCCCAGGGCTTCCGTTTGGCGCTGTCCTTGCTTCATTTTTTCATTAGCCGCCTCAATTTAAGGCAGACCCAAGACCAAGTGTATTTATCTTGGGACCCCTTGGCCAACTTGTAGACGTAATTGCAAGTGAACTGCAGCGCCGATCCACTTGGCCTTGTGGCCCGAAAAAACATCGAGAAGGAGTCCTTCTCCAAAGGGTCACCATGGGCAATCCCAGTTTCCCGGTCAGCACTGAATGTGCCCCCTATCTATCTGTGTCTGTGTTGTAATTGCAGCAACTTAAGCCGCTTCGCTGCTCACTTGAGATGGCAGTTCAGGCGATTGTTCTACAATTATGTTGGATCTGACTGAGAGTTTCAATTGCTCTCCGCTTCAACCACTGTTGGGTTGGCAAATCCCAAAAAATCTATGCTGCCGGGCTGAAAAAAGCTTTTCTATGAAACGGTCCGACTTTCTATTTGAGTTTTTCATTTGGCCCTGGATACTCCTGCTTCTGCTCCTTCTCGGCTTGCCTGTTTGTTTGGCTTGCACTGCGTGTTTTTAATTTTGCGCGTTTCGCTTGCTCTAATTGAAAGCCGCGTTGTTTGTACTTGAAGCCGGGATGTGGAGCATGTTGGGGGTGTGCAGGAGGATGTAAGGCGTACATCCTGTCTTGTGTTTGTCTTAACATTTATACGCAGCACACACACACACAGCACTTGCTATTTCCTCCCGCCTCCCCCACTCGTAGATAAATAATATACTTTGGCGCACTAAGGCAGAGACAAACAGTGAGGACAGGAACAGAGTCAGGAAGAGAGTCAGGACCTGGGTCTGGTCGGAACTAAAAGCGCCGACGTCGGCATATCTTTTCTTACTGCAAATATTTATATGTATATGTGTTTACTTATAATATAATATACATAAAGAAACAACACCGGCAAGAAAGCGAAATTTTTACCAACATTTTTGTATTTGTTGATTTTGGGCCAACAAAACTTTGCACTTCCTCCCGCAGAGCCCAAAAGAAGAACCCTTTTCTTTCCTCCCCCAGGGCCCAGAGTGGGTTCGAAGGAACTTAACGCATTTTTCTTTGCTTTTACTCTTCATATTTTTGTTTTCCGCCTCGTCCTTTCGGGCTGAAATTAAAAATTAAGTTTATTTAGCCCTCGCCCAAAAGGAGAGCCGCCGAGGGTGGCAGACACATCAATTTCCGTTCGGTTCGGCTGTCCTTGCCGCCCTTTGCCCTTGAGTCGTGACCTTGTGGGCGTGGCCAAGCCAATGTGGATCCCTGGACCATGCCGAGGCATGCAAATATTGCACATGCATACACAGCGAGAGAATGGGGGACAGGAAAAAATTTGCCAGCATAATTTATGGCCGAGTCGGGGCAAAAAACACAACAGACAATTTGCCCTGTATAAAAGCTTGTGATTTGTCTTGGTTTCGCGCTGAACTTTGCCATGCATCCAAGGCTGAGCAAAAAGCAAAAAAGCAAAAAGAGACACACCAAAATAGAGAGCAGCATTCTCCTGTGTTTGGCTTGCCCGGGAAATGTCAACAGCAGACGACGCCCTGGACCAGGCTTGCAGGCTGCCAGCCAAAACCCCAAACGCCTGGCGACCGTTTTGACGAAATAGACAAATTTGCGTTTTGTTGCAGCCAAATGCCCTGAAACTGGCAGGAATCTGCCACTGCCACTGCCAGTGCTACACTGCCTCCTGTCTGCCGCTCCTGCTGCTGGGCACATGCATTTCCCCTTGCAATAAATCATATGCAGAGAGACAGCAACAATAAGAACGCAGGAGGCAGGAGCAGGCTGGCAGGGCAAAAACAATGTTGCGGCAAAAAGCTGGCTGCTCCTTGCCACCGCCATCGAGCGTTTTTTATGTTGCTACAACAGCAATGTGACAAATACATAAATTTGCCAAAAATGTCGCCGCCTTTCAAAAAATTTGAGCTGGCAATTTGAAATTGTTGTGCCGGTGCTGGCAGCCCCCTTTCCCTGGTCCTCTCGTCCTGCGGCATTTAAAGTAAAAAGCCTGACGACGACGACGACGATGACTCCTCTGGGCCATAAATCAAATGAAAAACGGCAAGTGTGAAGGGTATCCGCTTGCGATAGGTTTGGCTCGATTAATTTTTAAACATTTAATCCACACATGGCCCGAACTCCGAAGCTATTGGTGTCGGCCAGTGGGCCGTGTTATTAGCAAGGTTTCGTGTTCGTCGCAAGAAACTCATATTTCATCTCGCTCAACATTAAATTAAGCAGGAAGAATAATTTCTCGCCGGCGATGTCGCAAGAAAGGAGCAAAATTCTGATGCATAATTCACATGCCAAAACAGCACGAAATGCTTTGCATAGGGACGCAGCGACGCAACATCGCCGGGGTGTCGCGACGTCGACAACAACAGAGTGGGTGCCATTAAATTTCATGCATGCAACTGGTAAAAAAAAGTAAGACTGTAACGGTAACGGTAACGGTACCTGCCACGCCCACGTGCTTTTTCCATGGGCGGCCGCGAAATGAGCTTGCACTTTTGTTATGCAAAAAGCGACGGAGTGCTGGCAGGCGACGGGGGATGCACCTGCAATGTTGCACCTTAAAAAATGCTGCTGAGACAGCAGACGCTGTCAGGACGCAGGACGCAGGACGCCGGAGGAAGGTGTGCTCGCCGGGAAGACGTTGCCCTGAAAGTTTTAGCATGTTTTTCATATTTATCCTGGCAAAAGGAGTCGGGCAGACATAAACAGGCAGACAGGCGGAGAGGCGGAGAGGCGGAGCGGCAGCCCAGCGGGTCGAGGGCGCCGAAGGGTTAAGATGCGTGTGCAAAATTATTTAGCCAGAGTGTCAGAATGCCAGCTAGCCGTCTCGCTCCTGCTTAAGTACTGCCCCTGCCGCCCTGAAATATCCGTCTGCCTTATTTATTGCATACCCTCCGGCGCGCACACACCCCTACGCGCCCTTCTCACGTCTCTCTATGTGTCTGTGTCTGTGTCAGGTGTCAGTGCCTGCAGTTATGAAAATACTTTGTAAACATTTCCTATTTCTATTAGCGATCCCCCGCTGACCCGCGACCTCCTGGTCCTCAAAGAACTGCATCCCTCACCCGGCCAGGTGCCCAAAACTATGCAACAATGTTTTGTCAGACGCAGGCATGTGGGGAAAAAGTTCGCCCATAAGTGCTTCGGCTACGTAGAAAAGAACAAATATCTTGCCACTTCAGCCACCTTATCGATGGTCGGGCTGAACCCGCGGCTATGGGGCCATAAATTATATTTTTGAAGTCGTAGCCAGAGACAACCTCAACAACAATAACAATAACAGCATCAACAACAACAGGAGGGGAACTGAAAACTTTTTGGCAGTTATTACCCAGTGTTTTGTCGTCTCTTTTGCACCGCCCCAGCGCCCAACGAGCCACTCCCCCTCGAGTTGCATATCTGTAAACATTTTTTGCGAGTTTGAAGCGCACCTGAAAAAGTTATCCCTCTCGCTTACTTGGGCCAAAACTTTGACTGCACTTTGCGAGAAAGTTTTTGAAGGTTGCTAGACCTTTAATTATTTTGTGATAAATGATGACATTCGAGTGCTACAACGCGGCAGAAACAATTACAAAAATATGGTGAAAATCTGCTGCGTCAGGGGCGAACACTTCATTAGCACCTGTCAGGTGGGAGCAGATCTTCGCCCAAAAGCTCAGCTCCTTTGACAAAACCAAACACGGAAATATTAGAGCAAACATCAGCTGACATTGACGTGGCCCGCACAGAAACAATGGGACTCATCTACTTAGTTAAAAGCACTTTAAACTGAGCAACACGGCCAAGGCAGCTTCCCAGAGTCCACCTTGGATAGTCCAGTCGATGATTGATGAAGGCATGTGACACTAATGGTGATTGTTGCTTTTTTGTCACACATCCTCGCAGGGGACGAGGGTGCCACCTGCAATTTGTTGCCACAGTTGAGCAACTTTTTCAACATTTTCCCCCTATCCGTATCCGTATTCGCATCCGCAGCTGTATCCTTTGCCAAGCTCTTGGTTTAATTTTACATTCTAATGGGGCTTTATGCGAGAGAGAGCGCCTAAAACTATGCAACAGCTTCCATGATTTATGATTGGTCCTGACATAACCCCGAAAACAATTACTCAAATTTCATATTTACTCTAAGCGACCAAGGGACTAGCGAGGGACTCGCAGCAAGTGTTTTCTGGTAGATTAAATGTATACATTCTATGAGCTTCGTTTTTATTATTTTGGATTGATTAATGTTTGGTAAACTGAACAGGCTCATAGGCCATCAGACAGATGGCCAGGAAACCCAAAGGCAAGGCGAGAGTCGAAGCGTGGGCTTTAAACAATGCATTTGCGACTTTATCCAGTGCTTGCCACTGGCGAATTGCTAATCCCTGACAAACAATCCATTAAAATACATTCCAAATGAACCACAACAATCGCTCTGTCCTCTGTCCGCTGTTCGCTGTCCGCTGTCCTCTGTCCTCTGTCCTTGTGCAAAACAATTGTTAATTAACTTTAGTGGAAAACATTTCTCCAACTGGCTGAACATTGGTTAAATTCCAAAAATTGTTTCGTTCGCCACTGAACAATTCACACAGGCGGAAGTCATGGCTGAGCATTGAACAAATGCTATTAATGTAATTTGGCATTTATTTATGCATTCCCATTAAAACAAATAGACAAGCGAGCACCGAATTATAATAATAATATAATAATTATAATTGTGCTGACAGACAAATGATTCCGCGCCGCAAATAACAAAAACTCTCCCCGATTGATGAGCTGCGCATTTGATGAACACTGAAAATCATTTTTACAGCATCATTTGCATTGAGTAACGAGGTCGTTGGGAATGTGGATGGGGTTGAGTTTAATCTGCATATAAATATATTCTTTTCGAATTTGTCTAGTATTTGCCAGATACTTTTTCAATCGCGCCTTTATGCTCTCCCTCCAATTTAATCTTGTAATTGGCAGCTTTTCCTTAATGGACTTTCTCCGCCTCGCCGATGGCCATTTTAATTTTAATTAAAAATCAAAAATAATTAGCTATTTGTATAATTACATGAAAATCATTTGCGCCTGGTCGCAGCCATTAATATTTATTTGAAATATACTTTTCATTCCCCCCCATTCCGCCTTTCCGCCCCTGCTGCTTGTTTGTTGGCTGCATTATTTATTTACGATTCAAACATGTGTCAACATGGCCGCTGGCTAAAAATATATGCAAATATAAATGAGAGCACAGATAAATATATTGAAAATGGCATAAGCATGTATCGGATATACATTAACATATATGAGTGCTCGTAGATGTGGCAGATGAATTATGTTCGCGCCAGGCCATAAATGCATATTTAATTACAAAATTAATTAACATGAAAAATAACTATGAAAAAAGGTACGGTGTAGCAGGAAAAAACCTATATATTTACCGTATAGGAATAAAAATATGAAAAATCGGTTATAATGCCGAGTTTAATCAGACATGCACAAATTAAAGACAAATACCGCTTCTTTTTTTATTTTGCCATTCATATTATTTAATTTAATTAAACGCGTTTATAGAAATTGATTTCCATCTATTCCCAAAAGCTCCGCTACTCCATTGGCCTGTCACCAATGTTCTCTAATCAATTTTAATTAAATTAATTCCTCAAATTGAACCCATATCCAGATCGCTGTCAAGGTTCGAGAGGGAAAGTTTTTCCGGGTCTCCGCAAGCCGAAATTAGCTAACATAATATTTGGCCTCTGCTACAATCCCTTCCCCTGGCCAAATAATGCTTACTTATGCTAAGTCGATGGTAATAACTTCTACCCCGGCCCCGCCTGACCGTCTTGGCTGCTTGGCCGAGGGCTGTGGATGCGGATGCGGATGCGGATGTGGATGTGGATGTGGTGCCTGCTGGTAATGACACAACCGCAAACAAAGTGCGAAGCACACACTCACACTCACAGAGCTTGTTGTGTAATGGCAAAGCTCATTAGCTTTGCAGGCAAACAAGTTTTAAAGCTTGCATTTAGGCGCGTTGCGGTTTGACAGCCGCCCGCCCTCACCGCCTGCACCTCCTGCACCTCCTGCACTTCCTGCACCCGCCTCGTATCTCTGCGCCTGTGTGCGAGAGCACGGGAGTGTGTGTGTTGACACAACAATTAAAAGCATTTAAAATAAAGCAAGGCACACTTGTAGGTGGCTGTAGGCCAGACCGAACCGACAGGGCAGACAGACATCAGCAGCAGCCACAACGCAAATGCATAAATTCTGCCTTACAGCGTGCGAGTGCCAGTGCGTCAGTGCGTCAGTGCGTATGTGTGAGCCACTAATTACCATGTCTTTAGCTCTGGCATGGCTTATGGCATTGGCATTGGCAGTGGCATTGGCACAAACGGATGTTGCAGCTATTAACCCTATTAGATCACACTTGCCGCGAGGCGTGCAGAGCCATGTTAGAGACTCGAGAAATTTGCCATGAAGAGTATCCGATGCTCGGCTTCTGAGTGAGCGAATGCCCGCCGCAATTGTTATGGCTAATGTCCAACCAAATATTGTTTGGCAGTCGTAATTATGTCCTGCCAGGAGCCATTTCAAATCGAACACTCAACTAATGCCCGGAGTTCCCAGTGCCACCCGAACCACTACCGACCACTTGCCGCCGCCGGGCAGACACATTAAATTTTCAGGCCATGACAAACAGCAAATTTCACTTCAAACAAAAGACAAATTGCCACAGGGCCAGGACTTTTTCACCGCTTCCTATCAGGCGCCGGCAATCTGCCTTCCCACCTTGGCATTCCCTCAGCTCAGCTCCCAGCTCAGTGCAACTCAACTCAACTCAAAGCAACTCAAGCCAGTCAGCGTCAAGTGTTTGCCGAGGAGAATGAAGCGAACTTATCGAGTTTGCCCCGTTGTTTGCTAAATTGCAAACACATGCTACTGCCAAGGAGTGGAGCTGCTCCTGGACGGAGCTGGAGCAGGACAATGGCCAAAGTTAAATCAGGCGTGAAATCAAGCAGGTGTTTCAATTTTTATCAAATTGACTTGACTCTACCTGACTGCCTTTATACTCGCCACGCTCAGCTCCCGACTCCCGGGGAATCCCCACACTCTGCGCCTTGACAGACGCTGATGAATCGGTCTTGGGCGGGGCTCTTGTCGCCGTGTCGCTGTCAGGTCGCCTCATTAAAGCGATTATTATGCAGTGCATTTCTGATTATAAAACCAAATTAAAACTTATTTATGCACTGTCCTGGACTGCCTGAGGCGTATGACAAAAAGCTATCATTAAAATTGTTTTAGTGCTGTATTTTATTTTACTTTGCGCATATAATTTTTCATATTTACTTTCTGACAATGGCCGAAGACGAGCGACGGACACCAACTGACAATAATGCTGTCAGTTCAATGTAAAAATCAAACCAGCAAGCGACAAAAAATTAATTATATTAAAATACTCAATAATAATAACAATAATCTGGTCATGCGTGTCTCGGTGCACGCACTGATTTCGGATATCCCTCAATTGAAAAACTGTAATTATTATATTATACTATATGTGCATATACATATATCAACTGCCAAAAGAAGCAGACACAATGCCTGCTCACAGAAATATGAACACCGTACAGTTGATTTATGAACGAACAAATGAAAGCAAAAGTTGAATGAAATCATCCTCGATTTCATTCAACCGATAGGTTATTGCAATTGTCCATATTATTGTGCCTAGCACTGTGTGCAAGCTCCACTCGGTACTCCGTACTCGGTATCTGTTTGCTGTTTGTTGATTCCTTTTTTCTCGATATATCATGTCAAGCATAAATTGGCATTTTCAACTGGATTTGCATGTTAATTAAAATATCGCACGCACGGACAGTTGAAAACAAATGCAGACAAGGCATTATAGCTCCACCGAGCTGGATGTGGATGGGTGTCCTCTGCCTCCCCTGACTGGGACCAGATCGATGACAGGCAGCGGCAGCGGCAGCGGCAGCCCCTGCACTTCACTCGCGGCTGGTTGCATTTCATTTTGAGCTCTATTTACTTAAGACTTCGCCGAATCCAAGGGAAGACCAAGTGCAGGCTAGGAACAACGGCACAAAGTCCCCCGACCCGTCGGGGGAGCGCGACCCGTCCAACGACCTACACTTGACTTAACCAGCATTGTCGATTGCAGGGCCACGCCCCTGGATCTGCAACTCCTCCTGGCGGAGATGGCAAAGGCGAGACTTTAATGATGATTTCTTTGGCGCTTAAGTCGTTTAAACTGCGCCCCTACTTCCACAGTTCCTTGAAGTTGGGTTTGCCGACGTCGTCATGGACTTGACGAGTGCCTTTTTGTGTGTCTGACGGGCTGAGCCGGTGGAGTCCTGCACTCTCCGTTCTCCGCTCTCCGTTCTTTCCTCCTTGCTTTTTTATTGCTCAAGTCTCCTTTCATGTGCATTACGGAGCACTCGTTCTCGCGCTCATGCTCATCCTCGTCGCTCCTTGAGCTGCCTTAAGCACTTGACTTGGCCTAGAGGAGCCGGCGACCCCCAGGAGCCGATGCGTTGCGAAGACTTCAGCTGGTTGACTTAAAGATTGCGCTCGTCTTGATGGAATTATGGCCAAGTGCATAGTCATAAAGTTCAATATTTTTATAGCTTAGTATCGGCCGCCGCCTAAAAGCCTGGTGCCACTGATCCCCCTCTCTCCATCTCGGTTTCCGTTTCTGTCTCTACACCAGGCCCCGTTCGGTCTGTGCATTTATCGGCTCTGAAATATATGTTCAGCTATATTTTATTTAATTCATGTAGCAGCAACTTTATTGTTTATTATAAGCAGCCTCTGCCTGTCAGCGATTGTCGGCTATGCCAATTTACCCCCGGCCCCATTTTCCTTATTCCACCATTTAATTGGCATATTAAAAATATTAAATTGCATCCGTGTGCACAAGCTTTTAGAGGGAATTACCGTTGGTGTGATATGCTGATTGTTTAGTGTTTTCAATAACTGAATACATTAGAAGAAAGAACACTCTACCAATCAGGTATAATAAGTTGACTTTTCCGTAGGTAGTAGGCATATATCTGCTTCCAATTCCATATGAGCGTTGCACATATATCAGGAAAAGGGTTTCACTTGGAGGGATCACTTCCTTCCTTCTTTTCGGCTTCTGCGTGTACCGATTCCTTAGAACCAGCTTGGAAGCTGTCTTGGAAAACCTCCACCATACTGCTGATCCCTTGTTCCCTTAGATCATCGGGTATAACCGAATAATTTTTATCAAACAGACAGACAGCAGGAAAGCTCTATCGTTGACCACAAATTAAAGCCGTGAATATTCACACGTGCAACACAGAAAAGAGCTCGATTGAAATATGAATATCCGAATTTGCAAAGCCAACGACGTGACAATAATAGCCCCGATGACAGTGGCAGCGCGCTGCAGCGGCAGAATGTCAGCCGAGGGCGGAGCAGTGTTATTAATTAAATGGCGCTTAAAGGTTGGCAAACAAAAACGCGCTTAGAACATTCGACGAGGCAGTCGACTAAATTTTATTTTATTTTATTTTTCACGATAGTTTTTGTTGTTTGACTGGAGCTGGAAATTTATTATCAGCGACAGGCAGACAAACAGTAACAGAAGCCTCCGAGCAAAAAGTCCCGTTGACAAAAATTAATAAACTAAAAGCCGCAGGATATTTACACTGCACTCGATTGGCGGCCACGGTCTGTGAGCCCCTCTTTTGATTGTGTCTGCTCCGCATTTCGATTCTCATTTTCCCTAATCATTGTAAAATTACCTGGACGGTATATTTCGGTGAATTTTTTTACCTGCTACCTGGAAATTAGTGGATGGTTTATCGCATATTTAGCCATGCATGCAATTCGCTGATTTCCGTTGAATAATTTTGGGCGATTGAGCTGTTTAATTGAATGCTTTGGAAGGTCCGACAGGGCCCCAGGCGCTCAGGAATTTTTTTTTATTTTGGAGAACTCACTTCAATGAAAAACTTTGAGATTTTCGGCTTAAAGTAAATAGATATGAAATAAACGCATTTTTGAAGAGGTGCCCTAAAAATTGGAGTTAAATCGGATGACGTACATGGGGTTTATTAAACAAAGTTCCAGTGTATGTTGAATTTCTGCAACACCTACGTTTGTGTTTGCACTGCAAACTTTGCAGCACCAATGTGTTGGGCAACAACATTTTCTTCTGCCTTTTTTTAAAATTGACCATAATTAGACAAAGTGAATTAGCCATGTCAATGGACCTTTCAATTTCAGCTACCATGCTTTGGATACCAAGTATCTCACAGTCGGACCCACTCGGCTTCAGCTTTCCTACTTGTTATACCCGGTACCTATAGGGTACAAGGGTATTATAAGTTAGTGTCAACCGAGAATGTATGTAACAGGCAGAAGTAGGCATCTCCGACCCTATAAAGTATATATTCTAAATCACCATCACCAGCCGAGTCGATTTAGCCATGTCCGTCTGTCCGTCTGTCCGTCTGTCCGTCCGTCCGTCCGTGTGAAACAACAGATCTCAGAGACTATAAGAGCTAGAGTTACCAAATTTAGTGACAACATTGAAATCTGTTGCACGCAGATCATAAAAAATGGTATAAAAGCTATAGGCGTGACTTTTAACTTAAAGTAAATAAATAAACTTAAAAAGTAGACAATCACGGACGCGTTCTGAAAATTTGAGTAAAATCGGATGATAAACATAGAAGTTATTAAACAATAAAGTTTCTGTGTACTTTTTGAGAGAGAGAGAGAGATAGAGAGAGCGCCACATTTTTCCTAGCAACATTTGTCGCTTTTGAGAGTTGCCCAACATTTTCCTAGCAACATATGTCTCTTTTGAGTGTTGCTCAACATGTTTCTTGCAACATATGTCTTCATTAGTCAAAATTTTCTTTTTTCCATGTTCATGTGCTGTTTAATTTCACCCACAATGCTTTGGGTACCAGGTATCTCAAAGTCGGTCACACTCGACTGTAGCTTTCCCACTTGTTTTTATGTTAGTATGAAGAAATTTCGTCGTCATTACGTTTACTTGGAGAATAGCTGCTCTGGTAGTGAATTCAATATAATTCATAGTAATGTAGGACAAACACCAGAGTTATGAGTCTCTTTTTAACAACCATAAATAACTTTTTATTCCATGCAAATCTCCGCTTCTGTTACTTAGGATTGACACCCCTGTCTGTAGCACTTGAACGACGTGTCGTTTAGCTCCTTTGGCCTGCTTTAAAATTCAGAAACCTTTAGCTTAAAGTTATAGGAGCAATTAGGCCATGCTTCATTGGCTGCCAAAAGGTACATAAACTACGTGAGAGCGTCTCTGTGTGTGTGTGTGACCGATGCCCCATCCCATCCTCATCGCCATCCCCATCCTTACCAGTTCCAAACCTTGCTGCAGACCAACTCGGCTTTTCATGTAAACGCTTGCTTTGCCATTCGTTCCGAGTCATTTCATTTTCACTTTGTTGTTGGCGCACTCGCAGAGAGAGGGCTGGCGAAAGGAGGAGGAACGAAGGATTCTACAATGCCATTTGCGCCGGTTGCCTTTGGCCCATAGTTCCACCTCACTAGCTACCCATGGCACTGACTTAAAATGACAAACAACATTGGGAGTCGTCGTAGCTGGAGCTAGAGCCCTGGGAAGCGAAAAATGCTTTTCCAGCACACACACCCAGGCACAGGACACAGAGGAAGAGGGGGACGCGTACATGCCATTGCACAATCATTGGATTCCGAAACATTTCTAGAATATTTAATAAGAAAACTGAAAATCGTTGAAATGCCAGCAACACTCATAATATCTTCTCAGCCCGAGCTCCTCCTCATCTGTGAGTGAGAATGTTGCCCCGCCGCGCAGGGGCGGGACTTCTCGATAGAAGGCTAAGGTCAAAGACAATATTGAAATGCCAATTGAACTTTTTGCTATTATTAAAATTTTCCGAGTTCTTGCAAGAGTGGGAAATTGTCCAGTCAAACCGTCGCGAGGATCTCTGCCTATTGACCTTAAATGATTCGATAACAGAGTAATCAAAACAATTCCTCTAATAATAGGGTTAATTGCTTAACTAGGCCAAGTCCCTCATACATCCATATATGCCTAACAATTTAAACTAAATGTAATGTGTTTTTCCTCTTGTGTCTTTGCAGGTACGTACAACCCCAGGGATAATCAATCCTTAAAGCGTTCCGTAAGTTCAAGTGCCTTTGTCCTGCCAATGCGGACGAGCCAGGACGAATCCTTCGAAGACACTGAAAAATTTGTATAGCTTATTATTAATAACATTGTAAGGAGGGAAAGCCCCATCAAGTAGCTAAATCTTGGGAAGCATTTAAGCAGCATGTCAGAAACAAAACGATGGGGAAAAACCGCCAGCGCTGTCCGGGCTGCCGTCGTCGACGACATTGACAGTGATTACAAGCTAAAAGTATGAAAAACAGCAGAAACTACTTAAGCACAAGAAATAAGAAAAGCCCTGACCGGACCAGGCCAGGCCAGGCCAGGCCAGGCCAGTCCAGTTCAGAGTTAGCGGAGACCGAGACGGAGACGGAGACGGACGAGGAGACGCGAAGATGAGCGCAGGGCGTAGACAAATTTTTTGCATAAACACAGACGACAAAGCCAACTACTGGCTGCACTTAAAACAAGAGTCAGGCGGGCGACAGTGGGGGAGGGGAGACTGCGGAAGGACCAAGGAACCAAATCGATGGAAAAAGCCGAAAGCCATCGAAGCCAAGAGATAGCCATGAAGATGGAATTTCCTCAATTCCTGATGTGAGATGCGAATTTTTCAATAAGTGCAACCGATGAGAACGGAGAAAGACGAGGCAAGGCCACCAAGGGACCGACCGGGCGTATTATAATTTGGGACGGGACAGGACAAGGATCGTTTAAAATATGCCTGGGCGGGGAAGGACTCTCCTCGGACTGAGTCCGGGACTAGGAGCAGGAAGCACATAAGTAGAAACGGCTCAAAATGCAAAGTAGACGACATCCGCTTTGAGATTGGATGACGTTCGTCCTCGCCTTCGCCTTCGCCGTCGTTCTCTTGGAGCCACAGTCGCCGTGAAGTATTAAAAGCAAATAAGTAATAAAAATAATAATGGAGCATTTTTACCATTTTTTGCTCCTGCGAAACGAAAGGGAGCAGCGGCAAAAAGGATAAGCATCTTAGCGCAATTTCTTGCTGCCTTCTCAATATAACAAAAGGTCCTTGCGCTCAGGCAAATGTGCCGAAAATGGGGGCGAGGCAGGAGCAAAGGCAGCGCAGCTGCTGGCCCTCGTCCGCCGCTGTGTTGTCCTTTATTTTCCTTTTCGTTTTCCTTACCGTCTTGCCGCTCATATTTGCCCGCCGCCTCCACTTTAAGTCCCCAAAAGGGACAGCAACATAAATGCAGGAAATTTGAATGGACGAGCGCAGTGAATGAAATTTGCAAATATTTTTCAAAAATTGAACTTTTCTGGCAAATTTTTTCCCCATGATGATGGCAAAAAGAATCTGGGGGCAGGAAATGGCGAGTGGGTAAAGGGCCAGCGATGGGTTTATGAAAATAAGTGAAGAAAATTGATTTGAAGTACTTTGAAGTGCAAAAACGCGTAGCCAAAATCACTGAAGAATGCTTTGGCATATTATTTTCTTTTTTTCCACTTCCGAACTGCCCCGTCTTTCTACATAACTTTTGCTCTGATAAGCAAACCGAGCAGAAGCGGCATGTTTATGGGAAAATATGTGCCATCGGGCGGAGGCAAATATGCAGCTGCATATCTGTTCATGTTTGAATAAAGTTGTGAAATGGAAAAATAACTGAGTCCCTAAACAATCTCTCGGAGCAAGGAGCAAGGAGCAAGGAGATGGCGCCTTTAAGTCGGTCCGGGGAACAGGGAACGAGGAGCTCCGGCAGGGCTGACAAGTTTAAAGCCCGCGTAAGCAGGTAAATTGCTTTCTAGGCTTAGCCACGTCCCCGCTCAGTGCTCAGACAACAAAGAACCGCCGGCAAGTGTATAAATCGGCTGGAAAACAACCGACTACCGACTACCGACTACCGACTGCCGTCTATCATTTCCTTTGGCAATTCGGCGGCAGCGACAAATAAAACTTTACTTTTACCTGCATGAGGAGCAATTGTCAAAATATAAACCGCCACATGGAGAGGCAGATAGGATTGCATGCGACGCGTCGCGACGGTGCAGCTCCCTCAGTCGGCAATTCCACGAGCACCCAGGACCACTCTCGTTTATCAGCCAAGGCAAGGATTCCTTTTCTGACAAAGTGAAGCGATTCACGCCGCCAACGCCTAGGAGTGTGCAACATTTTTTTGCTACCCCGATCCGGATCCTTGGCTTTCTCCTGCCAAATATATTCATTCCAAGATTTGTTGTCCGTGGGTGGAGTGTAGCTCTCAGCCAACGGTTTGCATATGAGGCAAGTCTCCTTGCAGGAGCATCCTGCTGGATACATACATATACGAATGTATGTGGGGCCGGAGAGACTTACGCTTGAATTGCAAATAGTTAGAAAAGATTTGCAATGATTTGGACTGCCACTCCGTTCTAGGAATGCACTCCGTCCTGCCCGAGACCGCAATTCCAGGCTGGCTGTCTTTCAATTGCGGGGGACCGGCGAATGTGTCTGTCGAGGCATGCCAGCGATTTGTGCTTACTCCATTTGGGCGGTTCTCTGGGCTCGCCAGGATGATTAAATCGAGGCAGTTGCCAGATGCCAGACATTGATGGCTTCATTTCTGTTCAGGCGGTAACGGATGGGGCTTTCGAAGGTTTAATTTGGCTGACGTCTCTGTTTCCATGCTTCCATGTTTGCATGGAACTCCTCCATTTTGGGGCATTAAATAAAATGTGAAACAATCAGAAATCAACGCATAACGCAAGCAAATAAAAATATAAAGCATTTGTGGCCAGTTGACGTTAGCCATTTGGCCGACACACACGCAGCAACCGCTCACATCCGCACACACACACATATTAGTGTGCAATTTGGCCAAATGTCGCCAACGTGGCAGCCTGGCAGCCTGGCAGCCTGTCCTTCGTTCGAAAACTTTCACAATATTTCCGCAAAACAAATTGCGCGTAAAAATGGCAATGCAATTTTTGGTCGTTTGTTGCGGCGGCCGTTGCCAACTGGACGCCACATTGCATCCACACTCGCATATGCTCTGCCTCCGTTCCCTCGTCCCCTTTGCCACTTTGCAGAGTGCGTGTCCTGGTCCATGTTTCTGTAATGTTTGCCCAATTGAATATAATAATATTTTCATTCGGATTTCAGTTTAGTTTTTAGTTGAGAGAAAATATTTTCGAGCCATTTTCACTGGAGGCACTGCTGTTTGCATTTCTGCCCCTGACATATCCTTGCTGTAATGTGCGTTCTGCGGCTGCAAAAGGGCAGGGGAACTGGTCCTGCTCCGAAGCTAATTGGGTTCGCGTGCAGTGCGGTTAATTGTGATTTCCATTCGGATTGCAATTTAGATTATTATGTTATGTTTCCTCTATTACGGGACTTGTCTGCTACTCAGCCACTTGACCTTCTCAAGTCCAACCTGTACCGGAACAGCATAAGCTTATCCTCAATCCACGTCACGGACCAACTATCACCTCAACAGCTCATAAAACCAAAGCAGCAAATTAAACTGGCGTCGTAAAAGCACTCCCTTGCCCTGACCATTTCCCTGACCATAAATACAATATTTGATAATTTTATTAACAATTTCGGCTGTAAATTGTTTACGACTGAACAGTGGTCGTCCTTCAGCCCGAGCCAGAGCTTTTTAGGCGTCTGCTGGGTCTGGGTGGGTGCACTTTTTATGCTGCCGCAGAGCAGATGAAATATTCATGTTCTCCGACTATTCCAGTCTTATTCCAATTCCCCTTTCCCAACTCCTTCCTCGAACTCGTAAATTAAATTTAGCTTCCCCCAACATTCTGTTCAATCAAGCGCAAAAAACGCCGCAGACATGGACTGCCAAGGAGACGCAGAGTGTGGAGAGGGCGGCTTTATCCTTACTATCCCAGCAGTGGTTTAGTTTTTGTGTGTGTGTGCGAGAAGACTGTGATTTTAACTGCATTAGAGGCCCAGTCCTTCGAGCTGGATTCAATTTTGTAGCAATGCTATGCTAAAAAGCTGAAATCAGGGGCCTGCGCCAAGGCAGCCGCTCTGGCAGCTCTGGCAGCCAGAGGTCCTTTTTGTGCAGCTTTTCGCATTAAATTTATGAAATTGTGCGCTTCCTCTTTTTCGGTTATGTTCTCTCAAAACTCAATCAAGCTTGCATGCAATATCCTGCCGCCTTCTTCAGAGTCCTGTGTCCTGTGTCCGCTGCCCTTGCTTGTTGAGCCAGCCCATTTGTTTGAGTAAGTCCTGTGTCTCCGCCCATCTCCGGTGGATCTCCTGGAGACATTTATACCCAGCAATAACAACAATGTTGACACAAAAACATTCACGAGCTTGGCCCCTGGCCCGGCAGGACCTGGCCCTGGTACGCAACTGTAGTCCTCGACAGTACGGAGGACAAATGCTGCAGTACCTTGAGGCGAAAGGCGAAAGGCGAAAGGGGGAAGGAAGCTGCCTTTAACTATGCCGCACCCACTTCAACTTCTTCAGGGAAAATTGCCCTTAAACTTTTCTTTCACATTCCGAGCATATCTTCGCCGAAGTTCGCCGGGCCAATTTCCAGCCTGTTGATTGTCCATTTAGCTGGGTCTTTCTCTGAGCGCACAAGGAGGCAGCGGGATCGATCCCACGACCCTTTGCCGAGCCCATTAGAAACTGGTCTTCGTCAAAAGGACTCTCCGCCTCTCTCCAGGTGATCTGCCCGCGAAGCCTTTGACAAATTTCTACCCCGTTAATTGCTTTATTAGGCTCCATAGGAAAATGGCATAAATACCCCTCGAAAAGAACTCTCGGCGGGTAATTGAATTAAATGGTCGGCGCTGTAGCAAAAAGCAAAGTAAATTAAATAAGTTTTTCATTTTGGCCGCGGCCAAGTTGCATTGTCAACGCCGTCGTCTGAGAACAGCCGCCGTCGCTGCCGTCCTGCGATTTGCGTCCTGCCTGGGTCGTGCTTTTTGCTTGCCCGCATTTTACGCTTCGCCGGCGGCCCTTTGTTGGAGCGCAGCGAAGCAGAGGGGCAGAGGGGCAGCGGGGCGGAGAAGGGGACTCGGCCAGAATGCAATGAGCCAAAAGTTGTTTAATGTATGCATTGCCTGGCCGCCCCTTTACGCCCACTGCGGTTAACAGCGCGTCGCAACTTTTTGGAGCTTGAAGGGCGCACAGTAACTTTTAGCACAGTACGTAAATTTCCGGATTTTTTTCTAGACTCTCCCCGTTAATGCTGAGCATACTTTTAGGTAGCTTAGCGGCATTTACCCTAATTTCTGCAGTCTGCAGTCCTGGCGACTCTGCAGGCAATGGTGTGATTTATTCGCCGGAAAAGATTACTTACTCGGCTGCGGTTTTCAGTATTTCAGCAAAGTATCGAGCTGCGGGAGGCTTTGGAGGGGGAGCCTTTTCAGTCGCCGTTTTGACAGGACTCTGCGCAGCTTCAGACTGCCGCTGACAGCGGAATTGAAATCTGAAAACGAATTCGTAATTAGTTTTACTGCCACTTTTACTGGTCCTCTGCTGCTGCTGTTGTGAGCTCCGCTGGGTGTTTTTTTTCGGGCCAAGCCCAGGTTTGTCTTTTAAATGGAAATTAATTGGAAAACTCGTTGAGAACTGTCATTGTCATCGAAGTGAGCTACGAATTCTCCATGCAAATGAAGGGTCCCAGCCAGTTTTTCCCTTTCACTTTATAGGTTAATCTATTAAAGAAACTCGCCGAACTGGTAACTGGTCCCCCTTTCCGGATTTTAATGAACAAGTATTTCTGGAAGTGCACACCAGGAAAGCAGCAACAATAACCAAAAAGAACGAACGTTAATTGAAGTGCACTTCCTTTTAATTTTCGCCCAACAACGCCAACAGCAAGCGCCATAAAAGAGCAGGATCGCGTTCGTCCCTACGTCGAGCACTTCTCCTGTTAACACTCCTGCTCCTGTCTCTGCTTCCGTTAATTTCATATTTCGAAACATGACACTTTCACACTTTGGCTAATTTAAAAGCATACAAAATTGTTGGCCGACACTCGCACGAAGAGCTGCGTTGTTGCTGCCGTTGTTGCTCCTGCTTCCTCGATTCGTGACGAATGTGCTTTGTTGCTCCTGTCGCATGTGGCATGTAACACACAAAGGCCGACTCCTTTCCGCGCATACGTGTATGCAACGCTGTAGCTCGTTAAATTGTCGCCTGACACCTGGCTAATGTCATCATCGTGGCCACCATGCCGCCGCCAGGTTGGAGTCTCCGCCACATTATTACTGTAATTATGTTGGCCGTGTAAACGTCATTAGGCGTTTCAGCGGCGGTCACCCAGCGGCAGCTGCCGAAACGTGCCGCAGAGTTGAGCCCAGGTCCGAGAAGTAATGGCGTTGTAAAATCTCTCGACACATTGGCCGAAACTGACCGGTGTAAGTTATGGGAGCGACGTCAGTAACCAAGTAGTAACCGCGGAGTTGCAAAAACCACACGGGGTGTTTAATAGTCAATTTTCCCCTAACTGTTAACGTGCCTGATAGCTATCTGTCCCGAAAAGATAATCACCAGATAAACTTATCGTAAAGCAAATCAGTTTTCTGCCCTCCTTAAATGTATCTGTGTGTGAAAGAATAACATATTGCTGTTAACTTCGCTATTAATATCGATAATTGCTGTAAGGCACCGAATTAAGCCTAGTACTAACATCGACGTGAAATTCCGTGAGCGAAATCTTTATATAAAGGCCAGTACTAACATCGACAAAATAATTACGTAAGCGGAGAAATTCATATAAAAAAAAATAACGAAAGGAGCAAGAATAACAACTTTCGTTTTTCGTTTCGTCGTGTACTAAGATGAACGGAATTCCGTGAGCGGAACGGGTAAAAAGGTTGCCAGCTCAACCCAATTAAAAGCTTTAATGCCGTAAGCTAAATATATCATTTGTACTTATTTCGCAGGCAATATGAAGTGGGAAGGTTGAAGGAGGAAATCGCTGTTCGGTTGGTGTACTTGGCTTTAGGCTGTAAGGCTTACTGTTCTTTGGCGGGCAAGAAAAGATTTTACAGGGAGTCTGGGACCTAGGTAAAGCTAGCTCGCACACTTACACGATCGAGAACCAAACTTTTTTAACCGGGACCTTTTTGTCCGCGAGATTTTGACAGGGCTCTAAATCAATTTTACACTTTCAAAGGACGTAAATTTGCTTTGGGGCCTAGCTCGCATTGGATAGGGGCTCAGAATTCGTTTTCACGGTCAACAGATGGAATTTTACCATTAGGGTAAAATTTATGTACTCCCATTTGGAATGCTTTTCGCCGTCGCCAGCTTTAATTGATAGATAAAAATTGCTCACTATTCATTAAACACCGGCCAGGACAGCCAATTTGTTTTGCAATTAAAACAAGCTGCGGCCAAAACTACCCTCGAAAGAGGTAAACATAGTGAAAAAAAAGGCGGCCCTGCTCTGAAACTGAAACACCGAAGCTATAAAATGCAAATCAGTTGCAAATAAAAATATATATAATTCATTTGTTAAATCCATTTGCCGGCCATTTGCTGGCAACTTTTTTACTCCACGCCGTGGAGAAGAAATATGTTGTCCTTTTAGGTGTTGACAAATCGCCGCTCACACTCATGCCTAAAAGTATGCAACAAGCAAAAAGCAGCGTCAGCAGCGCAGATGGAAAGCCAGAGCCAAAGGCAATGCCGGAGCGTACGTGGCGAGGCGGGAATAATAATTTTTGGCACGACTGCCATGTTAACATGTCCCCAGACACGTAGTGGCAGCCACCCCACCACCTCTGCCATCCTCTTCCAACCCCCTGCCACCGATTGAATTCGGTAACCGTTGCATACTTCCCGGCGCGAGTTTATTATGTACCAGAGAATGTGTGTGTGTATGTGTATGTGTAGGTCCTGGCTGCATTTCAGCGCCCCTGTCCGGGTCCGGGTCCCGAGCTCACCGGCTGCCCTTGCGGCTTGTAGAACCATTAGTGAACACGGGTTACTGTGATTACCCCAGGCCAGCCCCGAGCCGATACGACAGGTTCACCCTGGGATAGTCTTGGCTGCATATACATTTCCATTTGCATTTGCATTGAAATATACAAATACGTGCGCGGCTTTTGGGGCGGCAGACAAATTACTTTTTAAATGCACTGTAAGCCCTTCAATTGTAATTGGCCGCCGTGCGGTCTGAAACTTTGCCAAAAATAAAACCGAAAAAACAGAGACCGAAATCGAAGAGAGGCGGAGGACTTTGAGCGAGTCGCATTAAAAAACAATAAAAAATATTCGGCCGAGGAACAGGCAAGCTAGCAGAGGAAAGGCTAAGGACTCTGGCCCGTCTAATGGCGTCACGTTTGTGCCACCCCGAAAAGTGGCATGCAACATGCGATTGCTGCCAAAAGTGCCGCCTGGCACGAGTCCAGCACCAGGCACCAGGCACCAGGCACCAGGCACCAAGCCCAAGCGCCCAGGCCCAGGCCCAGGACCAGAAACAGAGCCTCTCCAGTTAGTTGGCTTGTTAGTTGGCAGTATGCTGCCTCCTTGTGCCTGCTGCCTGCTGCCTGTTGCATTTCCCACCGAGGCAAGACGACGATTCGTTCTGGTTAGGCGTGCTGCCAACTGGATCGAGTCCTTGCAAGGATGTGTCTGTGTGCGGTGTTGAATTTTTCATTTCATTTGGCGGCAGCAATTCACTTGAATGGGAATTTCGTGTCGTCGCTGCAGCGCAAACGTTGTCGTCTTCGTCAAGCGGAAGCGGAAGTGAGCATGCCAAACAACTGCACATATAGAGCACATAATAAACGTTCAAACTGACTGAATGACTGCCTCCTTCTGGCACCGAACTCTCGGCAATTTGCAGGCCCCATAACTCCTCCAGCCAGCCTCACGAAAATGTTGTTCTTTTTATCCGAAAAGCTTTTTGGCCAGCAGCCATCAGGCATAAGAGGCCATTGGAAACGGGCTGAGCTGACATGAGCCGGGGATTATTAGACAATTAAATTGGCGTTAATGAATTAATTTATGAGCTTATACGGCAGTTACTGCCTTCGGTTGGCCCTGTTGCATAGTTTCCTGAGAGCAGGGACAATTAGGACTAGAGATTAGCTCCGGATAATGGAGGTTTATCGCCTTTAATGGAAGGCAATTCATGTTCAAATTGCACAGAGATGCCTCACCTCAAACCTTAGTCATTTTGATGGATGTATGGCTTTGCTTTCACTAAACCCAGCTTGTGAGCCAAGCATTCAATTTCGTTTACTTGGGATATAGGATGCGCTGGCCAAGGGAGCTCATTAAAATACAATACGCGATTTTCGGAGCATCTCCAGGCTATGGCAGCGTGAGCAGGAATAGTTTCCTCAAACCGCCAGCTTGTGGCCTTTTGCATAAACTCGAGTTTCATATTTCATTAATTAAAATTATGTTCAAGCCAGCGCAGATAGCCTCATTAACAGCACCCACACACACGCGTAGCCAAGAGGAATTACGCCACACAATATCTTTGTTACTTTGATTAATGATTTGCAAAATCATAAAGGCGCTCCGGCTGCCCTCCCCCGAAGCACTACCCATCCCACCCCCCATTTTATTATTGAGCAGTGAAAAGGTTTCCAATTACAAAAACAGCCTTAATTAATACAAAAACACAAGGTTACCGAACATTGGAAATGCCAATTCAATTCAAATTGTCATACGTAAGTCGATAGCTCTCGGGGCGGCGGAGCGGCGGCAGGACGGTTACGAAATGTGAAGCCTGCCATTATTATGCTAATTAATTGACATCGAAGGCAAAGAAAATGTAAGAGCCCAGGCCTAGACCCAGCTCTTTGTTAAATGTATTTATTTTGAAATCACTGACAGACGACAATACGACCATTCGACAATACGACAACAACGGCTGCACAGGTAGAGGGCGAAAAGGAGAGGGGGAACGAAGCCCATAAGCTGCTTTGAATAGAAATGCAAATTGAAGTGTGCGTATGCCAATTATTTTGATATATCTTTTTTCGTATATAATTGTAATAAGATAATAATGAGCTGCCGTTGAACAAAGGAAGCAAGACAGCAACCGGGCAGGTACAGGGCGGGCAGGTGCGCAGCCCTGTCATCGCAAAATAATGGCCCCTAATAGGATTTCCTGTTCCCGGGAGACAGAGAAAGCAGAGCGGAAAATCCGCCTATAAATATACAATACCAGGCCATTCGACACTCCTCCTGACTCATCTCCGCTTCTGTTCATTGCAGGGTGCATCCTCCAGCCTGGTCGTCAAATACGCCGACACGGAGAAGGAGCGTCAAATAAGGCGCATGCAGCAAATGGCCGGTCACATGAACCTCCTGAACCCGTTCGTCTTTAATCAGTTCAGTCCGTACGGCGCCTACGCTCAGGTAAGTCCTTGAAGCCCCTTCGCCCCCCTTCGAACAGCTTTCACACGCACCTTCTCATTGCAGCAGCAGCAGCAGGCCGCCCTGATGGCCGCCGCTGCAACGGCACCCGGCTCGGCAGCCTATATGAACCCAATGGCGGCCCTGGCAACGCAGATACCTCACGGCCTCAACGGCACAGGCCAGCCGCCGTCGCTTCCGTCGCCGACCATGCCCAACTTCAACATGGGCGCCAACACGCCCAACGGTCAGCCCGGCGGTGCAGCCGCCGCCGCCGCTGCGGCTGCTGCTGCGGACGGCGTCTTCACGAACGGCATTCCTCAAACGGCATTCCCAGGACGTAAGTTTTAATAAACATAAAAAAAGACATATAGTTTTAATTAAATAAATCCATTAAAACCGGATAGTCATGCACTATAAACTGACAAGCAAGCTTAGATACGCCCAAAATAATCCAAGAGTTTAACCTTTCAACACGTTGTCTTCAAAATTATGTCAAGCGATGATGATGTTTAGTGATGATTTTATATTTAATAATATTAAATGTATTCTCAATAGTATAGTATTTATACTCTGTAGTTTTTAATTGGGTTTTTTCGAGTACTATTTTAATTCGAACCACATCATTAATTCGTTAATATATTGAGTTAGCTTTAGTTAAGTGCTTTATTGTTGGTCGCGTTAGTTTCATCAACGCGCCGACTTCAACGGCGGCCGAGCCGACGCTTTCTTTTAATCGTGTCAAAACCGACTCTCTCGTTCTCAATTCTCTCTCGCTCAATTTCTCTCTTCAAAAATTATGTTGATGACAGTTTGATGAAATGTTGATGAAACGTTGATGAAATGTTGATGAAATGTTGATAAATCATCGATGAAATGTTGATGAATCATCAATAAATTATTGATGAATTTGTCACTGATGACAGCCTAGGAAACGCCCATGTAAACTTCATCAACAGTTGGTATGGAATGTCATCAATGATTCATCAACAAAAACGAAGTTATTTTGATGAAAAGTTGATGAAACGTTGATGACATTGTATTTGTGTGGACATAACTGCTCAAGAGTATAGAATTCATGTATTATAGTTTCCATAACGAAACTATAATAACCTTGCAGAGGGTATTATAATTTTGCATTGATATTTGCAACGCAGTGAAGGAGGCATCTCAGACCCCATAAAGTATATATATTCTTGATCAGCATCACCAGCCGAGTCGATCTAGCCATGTCCGTCTGTCTGTCCGTCTGTCTGTCTGTCGGTTTCTACGCGAACTAGTCTCTCAGTTTTTGAGCTATCGGGCTGAAATTTTTAGCATAGTCTTAGCACGCAGTATATATGTCGGAACGGCCGAAATCGGACCACTATATCCTATAGCTGCCATAGGAATGATGGCGAAATTAATGTACAAAAATTTTTAATTTCTCTGTTTTTCAACGAATTTCTATAAATTTCGAGATATAGTCGTTTTTTATAGTTCTAGAATTACGGTTTTAATTTTATTAAGATCGGACAACTATATCATATAGCTGCCATAGAAACGATCGGTCGATTTATATGAAAATGTAAAATTCTACATGTAAAGTGTAAAATGTACAAAATTTACATAATTTGACATTTTTTTTTTTACATTACCAAAATGGATCGATTTCCAAGGATCCAATTGCTGACTGCCAGGGTATACAAACTTCGGTTTACCGAAGTTAGCTTTCTTTCTCGTTATTTAACCGATTTTATTTAACTCTCGCAAAGTTCAGTTGGTTCAGCTGGTAACGCTGCACCATTTCACCATTGAATGCATGAATTCGGCCTAGCATAAACCCGTACTTTAGGTATTAATAATAAAATAAAAATCTTAGTATCTTCACCTGATTGTATCTTATTTTAAGGAAAACTTATAATTTTTACATTGCGCCTTTTTGTGTCTTTTTGTATGTTTTATTTTATATTCTCGATTGCCCAATTGACCTTCTTCTACTAAACCGTTCCTTGCAGATCCGCTGCACTTGACTATACCGCCCCAAGGTTTGCCAAACGGCGATGCTGCAACCCTGCAACATGCCTTCCCTGGTCTGCCACCGTTTCCAGGAGTTGGTAAGTGTCTTCTTGCCATAAGTATATATATTATAATATAAGTATTTGCGCTAAAGGTGCCGACGCACAATAAAACCGCCATAAATTTTAAAATTGCATCGTGCAATTCACCCAAATTTCGTTTAGTCACACGATAAGCCCATAATCTGCATCACCCAAGGCATTACGTATCATTATGTACCTTTTTTGTTATCGTATCATATTCCAAATAACGCCACCACAAACAGAAAAACAGACCACTGATTCATAATTGTTTTTATTGAATAATTTATAATTGTTGTGCCATGCCATAAATATTCATTGTTAGTAAAGTGTTACAAAATCTAATTTCTAAAAATAAACTTTGTTTCCTGTGTAATTAAAGCGCAGCAAATATTATTAAAACCGTATTCCTTCCTTTCGCAAATAAACAAAGAACTGAGTGTTTCTCTGAGCTTCTTAATTGATTTGCCATATATGCTGCCCTCCAAGTGTTGGCTGTATTTTGACTCTTTTCATTTTATTATAGTTCACAATATTTGTAAACTACACTGAATATAATTGTAGCTTGAACAGCCCCTAACATTCATAGATACTATATTTTCTTAACGGGTGCGCTGATATGCAACATATCAGTTTTCAGCCATTCTCAAATCCAGTCCATCTACTAAGACTGGCCAAAGATGTTTAGTTTTGTTATTAGAAATTTGTATCATGGATTGCTGATTACTTACATATGATATTAATTTGATATATTAATAAGTTTTACATATAAACGTATTCATTATTGTTGTGTTGTCTTTATAAATGTTTCGGACTTTGTGTAAAAACCAAACAAAAAATTATTTATATATAACGCAGCCTTTCCCGCCGTCTATGGACAGTTTCCACAAGCTTTACCACCTCCCCTAGCGGCGGTTGCACCCACTCAGCGTGAAGGTAAGCTTTTCATTATTATTTTGTTGATCACTCCCCGAACCCCGACTCCCGGTATACTTTGGTTTCCGTTCTTGTAAAAGTATATTGCATTTGACTTTGCATTTGCAAATATCGAATGATTCCGGACAAACGCCAATGCTTACCTGTTTACATAATGTAAATGTTTCTTATGATTCTCCATTTTGTTCGATTATTTGTCATTGTAAACATGTTACACACACCCCACACACAATCAGAGAAGAGGAATATCTCTTTTTATCGTGCCGACCCTAAGCAGCAATTAATTTTCTTTATTTTAATAAATTTAAATTTAAAACAAAAGGTCATAAAAATTAATTACTTTGCATACCGTATTTCGTTTTCCCTTATTGTATTTTGATAAACATTTTGTCCCAGCGGCAGGATGGCCGCTTGCCGTCGGGATGCGATGGGTGTTGAACCCTTTTGAACGGGGTTGGCAGGCAAGGCGTAAATCGTTTTTAATGGCTGCATTCAACGGCATTTTATGCGATCGTAAAAATTACATATAAACTGCTTAAAATCATATAAAGAGCGTCGGCGTATTTCAAAGACATTGGCTCGTAAAATTTTATGTTTCTTTTTCGGTTCGTTTTGCTCATCTTCTTGCCTTTTGCCAGGAGCAGGGACATAGGCAATCCATTGTCTTCGTGTAATGCAGTGCGTGCGGGTGTGGTTGTACCTCTGAGTGTGTCTGTGTATGCGTGTGCCACATTCATTTCTGTTCGTGTGTGTATACTACCTACATATATCCTTAACCTTAACCTTACTTCAGTGTATAGTTCGATTGACTCCACCTCGATATCTGTTGCGAAGTAGTCTGTTGTTCTCTGTGTATCCTATAGAACTAACTTACCTGCATGATCTAGTCACATACCCCAGCCCAATCACACAAAGAGTTTCCCTGAATGTTGATCTCATTTAAAATAATCTCATATACATAATTGTCATACGGACACTGGGACCTAGGCTAAAGACTTAAGAATAGAATATCGGCAGTTCCTTAGGCACCTCTGGTCTAGGCTATACATAATATACACACATGTATAACATTATGTCGTTTATGGTTTTGGTTTTGGTTTCCTATTTTCCAAAGACTTTAATTGCGCCTTAGCCTTAGTTGACTCGTCTAGAAACAAGATCAGCCACAGAACACGGACCACCAATAGGAAATCGAATCGAAATCCAATCAAATCCAAAACAAACGAAATCAATGTTATACGAATCGAGAACCAAAAAGCAGACATAACTCATAAAGCTTTCAATTATTATTTTCCTCATTGTTAAATTTAATTTTTTCTCTACTGTGTTTCTCTCTTTGAAATGTCTCCCTTTAAGATTTTCTGATGTTCCCAGGATGTTCCATATCCGGACCCGAGGGCTGCAATCTCTTTATCTACCATTTGCCCCAAGAGTTTGGTGACGCCGAGTTAATGCAAATGTTCCTGCCATTCGGCAATGTGATCAGCTCCAAGGTCTTCATTGACCGTGCTACAAACCAAAGCAAATGTTTCGGTAATCCCAAATCGGTTTGTCCTCGTTGATTGAGACTAAATTGCTTACTTCCGCCACAGGTTTTGTTTCTTTCGATAATCCCGCCAGCGCTCAAGCGGCCATTCAGGCAATGAATGGCTTCCAGATTGGCATGAAAAGACTGAAAGTTCAATTGAAGCGGCCAAAGGATGCCAGTCGACCCTATTAACAATCGGAGTTCCTTAAACGCAATTCACACCAACAAACTGGAGCCACGACATCAGCAGCCTGCTTTCCAGCAGCCTTGCCACCAACTACAGCATTTTCCGCCGCCCCTCCGACTGCAGCAGTCAGCACAGCCCCCGCTACAGCGACAACATCAGCTCACTACAACCATCTTGGCGGCGGCTTTAGACCAACATCCTCTGAGAGCTCCACCCACAACGCCCATAACGCCCATAACGCCCACAACGCCATGCCCTACACATTCGCTAGCTGGCGCAGCGGTACCTACTGCTACCGCTACAGCAACAACAGCAGCAGCAGAAGCACCAGCGACAACTACGGAGACAACAACATCAACAACAATAGCCAGAACAGCAACAGCAGCATGACTGATCCAGAGTCGCAGTCCAACGATCCACCCAATACCAACTGCTCCAAGGTGGAGTTAGTCGAAAACTATTCATGTGGCAGCAGCAAAAGCGAAAGGCCTAGGAGAAACGATCGATCGCAACAACTGCTGCTGCAACAAGGAAAGGAGCAACTATTGATGGGGTGAGCAAATGTTTGCGTAAATGTGTGTGCACCTCTGAGGATTTACTTGAACTATTCGGGAGTAATTAGGCGCCTACTCATGCAATTACATTCCCTCGTTTCAGATGGTCTTCAGCCCGGCTAAGAAAAACGATTATAGAAATTGAATACATGCTACGCGTATGTAAAAAAAGAAAATAAAAAATAGTAAACAAAAAAAATGTAAATTAAAAAAAGAAAACACCCTAGAGCTGAAAATTGAATATATTTATATATTTATCGGATTGTACATTCAACAGAATGCAGAGCAGCAAACTAATAAGAGAAAACTAAGCAAAAGTTATGACAAACAAAATTATAAAAATGAAAAGAACAGGACAGATTTTTTGCCAAAATATCGATTTAATATAACATATATATTTATATAAGCATGGAACAAACATTGATATTGAAAGTTTTGTTAACAGCAGTAACATTGCACACCAGTACACAAACCTACACAGAACACAAAACTTGAGACAAAAACTGACTGGCAAGAGACCAAAATTATCTGGGTTTTCAAATAAATAAACAAACAAAAGAAAAAAACAATTAAGGACGATTGGTGCAGAAAGCATTTTATAAGAGTAACATGAGATGAAAATTTATAAAAATTAACAAATTTGCGGGAAAAGGAAAACAAATACTTAAAAACTAACCAAACCCCAAAGAGAAACTATTAAAATTGAATTTGTTAATCTGATGATGACGAACTCAAAGAGATTTTTGCAGATAATCGGGTAATTGGAGGGCAGAGGTTCTTGGGAAGAGTTAAAGTATAGAAAGAAAATAGAGGAAGCTAGGTGAGAAAGAAGACAAAGTAGGTCTGCAACTTTTTAGCATTTAGTGTAAGCAAGAAGGCAAACGATTTAATGGATGAATAAGAGAACGCATATATCTATATATATATGTGCGAATGAAAAATTACACAAAAATTCGAATTTAATTAATTTTAAGTAAAACAAAACGGATATAGGAAGTTAGAACTAAACGGGACAGAGCAAGCCACCTAATATGCGCCATGCTTTTAAGGCTACGTTGGATGACAAGCAGATATATCATTTTTTATTAAATATAAATGAGTACTAATTTAAGAAATATTATAATATAAATTTGTTAGAACTATTAAAGAGAATCAAAGGGAAGAAAGCTTAAGAAAAATCTAGAAAAGATAAATTAACTACCATACATATATACAGCGATCATTTATGTTGGCCTTTAATTTCCGATGGAGGAACTTCTTGAACTTGTTTATATTTCTCGATTTGTTACTTTCGATACCATTTTTATTTAAAATTGTATATTCAAAATCGTAAACGATTTTATAGAATAATAAAATACATTTTAAATAAAATCAAAAACTTTACACTTAAACTTAGCTGCTTGCAACAAAAACAACTACAGGTACTTACAGATATACATGCATATATATATATAGATATATAAAATAATAAAAGAAAGAACAAAACAAAACCTAAACAAAAACACAAGGAAAGGATAACAGATATTTAAATGAGCGAATAGGCTACAGAATTAAAGATGAACATACCAAACATTTTGCTATGAAAGTATTACTATAAAAATATATACAAAAGTATATACAACATAAGTATACAGTACAGCAAAGAAATTAAAATTTTAGCCTCTTATTTTCGAAGCCAGCTTCGAGAAAGATACCGACACAATGCAAATTCAGGTACCGAGCAAGTTGACCATAGTGCGCCCTAGCCAGACTAAGCAAACTATTTATCCCTTAGCTTTTATGAATTATTTTCATTATAATTATTAAAATTTGAATGCCAATCAGAAGGCAACACAATATATCATTTATTATGGCCCATCTAACACTTCAATTATTTTCATTTTGTTTTTTAAGCTGACATAGGACAACCCCACACTTACTTCAAAATCTAACTAAATATAATTGTCAATAAAAAACGTTTAAAATGAGATCTTAATCCAAAACTGTCTCAATTGTCTGTTGAATGAACTTATTCAATTTAGCAGCAAAATCTGTACAAAAGAAGGAATACAAAGGGAAGAAAGACCGAAAAGTCAAATCTACAGCTAAATATGCCAAAAATAAGGTAATGGACGAAGAAAGGAAGGGGAAAGTAAAAGGAAAAAGGAGAAAAACTAACAATTATTTAGAGTTTGTATAGTGAAAATTATAAGTTTAGAGTCGCCTAGTCTGTGGGTCCTGCAGACGAAATTCTATCTGCGGGACGTATTTGATACTAAAGATATAAAATTAATTATTATAAAATACCACTATAAATGATATAAACCATATATAAATAAGGGAGGAAAATTGTTAGCAAAGTTAAAGTTAATTCTGTTACCAGTGAAACATATTCTTTGGAGCAGATCTTATGGATTCCCCTCTCTCAAGCATTGCATCAATTTTTGTTACAGTCTACACTGATGTTGTGAGAATAGCCAGTCAGATCACTGGGGCAGTATTAAAATTCCGGATAAATAGGATATGGGAGCAAGTCGAAAGGAGGAAAAATTATATTCAATGTCAAATCGATTTAATCTGATTAATTTGGTCATATTTTGAATCACAAAATGTTAAGTCTCAAAATGAGTAATATTGTAAATAAAGAAAATGAAACCTTAGGGCGGATGAAAGTCCCACACAGAGAAAAAACGAATAGAAATCCCAGTTATTTAACGACACTTGCATACATATATAAATATATACAAATACAACAAATACAAATACATATACAAGTACATATACAAATATGCAAAATTATCAAACTGATTTTAGCGCCTATTTAAAGTAGTTCAGCAAGAAACACCCAAGAATTTTGACAGCTTTGAATGAAAATGCTAAGCTAGACTTTTACTTCTGACAAACTCATCCAAATACACAAACACATTATATGTATTTACGATCTTGTATGAATCGATCTAGTCAAATTCAAGTTAATTATTGCATAACATAACGAACTTAAAACCTTAAAAAATAATATGAAATATAAAGAGAAAGTCAAACTATTACGATAATAATTTACCATTATTATGGACTATGGACTATGATTACCAAATTATGATTTCTCTTGTATTAAAAATACGAACACAAGTATTGAAATGAATATATTTAAAATTATTATTACAGTTATTATTACAATTATTATTATTATTATTATTATTATTATTATTATTATTATTATTATTATTATTATTATCGCTATTATACAAAATATTTTAAATCATATATATACAAACAGAATCACGCAACTAATAAATTTAGTAAGATACTGATTTTGGCAAAATATGCAAATTATATACCAAGAGGAAAGATACTAAGCCCCGAAATTATAGTAGCTATTATTTCCAACGCATAACACACAATAAACTAAACTAAACCTGAATAAGCAGAACAAATAAAAGCTAAAACCAATTTAAAAAAAAAATACAAAGCAAACAAACTTGTTTTATTTTCTTCTTATTTTCCGAGCCTGTCACTAAAGGCTTTATTCAATTTTAATTGGCAGATACCCGGACAGACCAAGTCACACAACCCAACTCATCATCCTACCCCATATCACAGGACTGAGAATTTGGCATAATCCCCTTTCCTCCGATTTTGATATGATTTACGGGTGTCCCCCCTTACGAATCATTTAAAAAACTAAAAATAAAAAACTAAAACACATAAAGGGCTGTGACATGAACGTTAAAAAAGTGAACAAAATCAAATTTATTTATAGCTTGCGCTTATTTTATTGTTATTGATTATTTTGAAGAGCGGTGATAACAAGCAACCACGAAAGCCAAATCAAAAATAAATCGATAAACGAATTAAATACATTATAAACGATCATAAAAATCGCATAATTATAATTAAACATGAAATGTGATGAACGAAAAAATAAAACAAAAAACAAAATAATTAACATAAATAAAAAATAGATGAAGACAATTGTACCTTGAGCATAAAGTGTAAAAATTGGAACTCGTAAAAATTAAAGCATTCCTAGATATATAAACCACAGATAAACCACCAGAATAACCGAAAATTGACAGGTTTCGCCCATCTTGATGGAGAAAAATTCAATTGGCCATTTCTTTGCAAATTTTGCCAAAATCAATAGACCTACGATATGCACTTGGCGCATCCCACATCGTATTTTTCTGTCTCCATTGCATGCACACACAACGTACACCTATCAGATCAAAAATGCGGATATTCGAACGTGTTTCGGAGCTTGGCAACCTTCTCGGTGATTCCCAAGCTGTTAGGCTGCAAACATAGTGCGCGCTGAGACGAAGACGAAGACGAAGCTGAAGACGATTTGCTTGTGTTTTGTGTGTTTGTGTTTGTATGAACAACAACAAAACACAAGCAAATCGTCTTCAGCTTCGTCTTCGTCTTCGTCTCAGCGCGCACTATGTTTGCAGCCTTAAGCTGTTTAGCTGCAAATGAAGAGATATGAAAGCGAAGGCTTTGTGTTTTGTGTTTGGTTCCTCGTTTTCTTCGGATTCCAATTAACGGTTTGAAGTCAGCTAGGAATAGCGCTAAGCTAAGAATAAGCACTGTACATTACTTATTGAAAATGAAGTCTCTTATCGATGATCGTTCCTTAAACTAAATCTGTGCGTAACTAATTTATAGGGGCGGATAGATCTATGAATATATGCAAATAGATTTTGTCCTGCGTATATTGTATTTTTATTGTACAAAATGCGAGAGGTGGCATTCTTATAGAATGTTTATTACACTACGCGAACCATTACTAATACAAACTAACTTCTTTATTTATTATATAAACTATACACAATTATATTATACTAGTCAAGGACAAGGTTAGACAAAGTAGTGAATGAAGCTTACAACACTGACACAAGAACAAGAACAAAGAACATGACGAACAACCAAAAACACTGGAGTCCAAGTTTAGAACTTATTAATCAAAAATATATTTAGATACACTTTTCTGCAGGTATTTAAGAGAAAGTAAAAATAAAGCCTATACTAACGATAATGCTAACGATAAATAACGATAGAGACAAGCACTTAACCCCACCATAACCAAAGGACTTACCAAAATTGCATACACTAGTTTTCTAACTACACCTACATGGACACCTAAGCAACTATTCAACAAACACAAGGACACTGTTACACGGGCCCAACTAGAAGGGGAAGAGGCAGGGGGATATCGAGTGGGATTGATTGATTGGAAGGAAAGCGGGATCAGAGGGCGTTTGTTTGCTTAGCCTTAAGCACTTTGCTTTAAACGTATTTTAATTTTTTAATTTTTACATGAACGCAAAAAGGCATATTGGATACAGGGTAATACATGCAGTTAAATTAAAATAGAAAACTGAACTTATCGACACATGTATATGATAACTATAAATTGATACTACATCATTCCTATTCATTCGATATAATTTCACCAAAAGCTTTGCACTGGCATCTTATTCGGTATTCGGTACGATACTTTTAAGCTCGAGGCACATTTTTGAAGCTTTGCTTACCAACTAGATTTTGCTTGGATAGGCTTAGAGATAGATCATTAGAGTATCATCATCCAAGGGCATAGTCGGGACAAAGGAATGAGGTAGTAGGCAGGAATACATATAAGATATTTATATACACCCATAGGAATATAACAAAAACAGCAACAATAATTGGCGGCGCTTGTAAGAAAGCTCAGAAAGTGCATTTAAAATAAAACAAAAATATTAAAAAAAAAATTAAAAAGAAGAAATTTAAACATTTTTAAAAGCAGAACATATTATACTATTATTATGATAATTATTACTATTACTATGAACAAAGAAAGATTTATTAGCGAGCTAAGGTCAACCAAGAATTGTAAACCAATTCTGCAATTAAACAAATCGAATCGGATTATATGACATGAGAAGAATTAAGGGAACGGCTGGAGATATTGGTGTTGAAAAGGCCCAAAGTTATTTTTTGTAGATAAAACTGTTATCTTTTAGTACTTAGCCAAATGTTAGATCGAGGTACGAGATACAAAGATATAACCCATGCAGTCGGCTGCAGGCTAAGCTAATAAAACCAAATGGTCAAAGCGAATTTATATTGTATATAGAATATTGCCCCTCAAACAGAGCCTCGAACCAGAGGGTTCAATTATTGCATATAACATACTGAATAAAACATAATAGTATAGATTTTAGCATCGGCACATCATAAGGACACACACTTACACCTGGACATTTTTTGTGTAGCTTGAGATGCGTCCAGAACCTATTTCTCTGATGCAGTAACGACAGCTTTTTTGTACACTCTATATGCGTTCCGTTTAGAAATCCGTCCGTATTTAGCATTATGCAAACACACAAACACACAAACACTCACCTCACTCACACGTAAGCAATTGCATGTAGTTCGATTTGGGTAACTCAATCTCACTTTTAATTGATTTGCTATGGTCAAACTTTTTATGTAATAATATTAGACTTTGCCGTTCCGAAGCCAGATGAAAGAACCCACACGAATACAATTAAGCCATTACTACATCAATCCATTATTTGAGATTTTTGAAGAGCACCTTTAATGAAAACAATAAGAAATTAGCAGAAAAACGTGAACGAGAAACGAGAACAAATTAAATCTAAATCAAAAATGGTACATTAAAATTCAGAAAATAACATTTACAAATAAGAGAGCATGCACTTCATGTTAGTATCCAAACTGTAAAAACAAGAAATGCTGATAGAGGACTCTGATTTATAATAATTTAAAGCAAAACTGATTTCAGAACGGCAACTTCATAGTTAGTCAGCTCTTACACTCAATGCAATTAGCAATCAGTTGCTTTGAAAACTTAAAAGAAAGAATTCAAAAGTGAATAAAACCAATCGAAACGAAATCAAGATTAAAAACTCATGATTAAATGTTAATGTAAAATGGTTTCAGAATCAAAAAAGAATAAAATATAAATAGAGCATAAACAGGATCACTTAGACTGTGAACCAGGAGCCGTTCGAGAGTTTTTCACAATATTTCCCCAACTTTTTAAACTTCCCATTTCAAGCATATTTTTCAATACATACATTTAAAATCAAACATCACGCACCCAGATTTAACACTCATTAAATATTATAACAAATTGTAAAGTAACATAACAAAATGTTTATTTACACAAATCAATTGCCGAACTAACGGGGAAGATGGTAACGAAAAAATAGTCAAAAGTAGTTGATCGAAACAGGAGTTAAGGAAAAATAATTACATTATTTATAATACCAACAAAATGGTCTTTGTATAACAATATAAATAAATATACGCTATATACAAAACATAGGTATACATTAAAATCTATGAATAATGAAAACAAAAAATGGCGAAAACTGTAAAATTGTGCATTCGTTCATGAAAAAAAAGGATGAAAGTAAACACCGAAAAAACAATACAGATATATATCTTATATACTCAAAACGGCACTTTCCGTGCTGCTCCGCCCGCGGAAAGCAGCTGGATGCCCACGACACAAGTAAATGCTATCGAACAACAAAACTATTAATTAATTATGAGCAAAACTATAAATATTTTAATACTCACAGCGTTATTACAAGAAGGTATATTTTAAACATTATTTATGCGACATACTGCAAGATACAATATAAATAAATCCAACGTAATAATAGATGCGTACATACTACAGTAACAATAACTACCGATCGATTAAAGAAGCCGCCACCATCTGACACTCCCACAAACACAGTAACAAACCCACAAAAGGATTTTTTGATCAATTTGTTTCCTTAAGAGCCACTATATTCCCGAATACACTGAACCAATAAAAACTACTGCAGCAGGAGATGCTCTAAGATCAACACCGTGGCGAACAGGTAACAATAAGGCATGAAGTCATGATAACAGAAATATGTATGATGCCTACAGACAGCAGCCATAGTATTAATTATGGCAAGCTTTAATTATGGCAAGCAGTGTATATTTAGTTTCGATAGCCAAACTGGGCGTTGCTAAGTAGCGACGTACGAGACAATTGTGGAAAATTAGACTACAGGAAGAGCTGGAAATTGGGTATAGACAAACAGAAAAGAAGATTGTAAACCAAGTTATAATTACAACAATTAAATTATTATTAATTAATAATTATTATACACAAAAACTTATGCAAATGTGTAATAGGTATATAAACAAAAAACAACTGGCAAGTTAAATAAAAAATAAATAAAAACAAAGCAAAAAAATTATGAAAAATTAAAAAAAAAACACAAAACAAAATACAAAAAACACAGAAATATATATTATATATACTTTATAGACATTTAAACATGAAAACAAAACACAAAAAAGAAACTAAAAAATAAAGTTGCAAATAATAAACTTTTACCATAAAACTATTTTTGAATACCAATTATTTCGGAAAGAACTGCATCGCAGCCTTATATTATCGAGCTACGGACGAGTTGGCTTATGAGGCTTGGCTTGGTTCATGAGAAATGGGGGTGAAAGTGGAAAAAACTGTTTATACCCGGAGTTTGTTTTAAAATTTGGTCACGCCCACCTCCGCCCCCGAAAATCGTAAAAAACTTTATATAACCTATAGTTGTAATTTTTGGCTTAAAGTAAATAAATAAAATAAATAAGTAGGTACTTGCGGCCGTTTTCTAAAAATTTGAGTAATATCGGATGATAAACATTTAAGTTATTAAACAATAAAGTTTTCGTGAATGCCTCTTCTTCTTTTTGAGCCACAAAGGCAGTAGCGAAAAAAAGTGTTGCGTGCTTTCGATCGCAGTATTAATTCGTAATGCGACTGCGTACAGCTGCAGAATTTGTCTTTTTTGAACACTGCTCAACTTCATTTGTCAACATTTGGTTTTTTACATGTCCATGTGTTATTTTATTTCATGCACAATACGTTGGGTACCGGGTATCTCACAGTCGGTCACACTCGACTGTAGCTTTCCCACTTGTTTTTTGAGCTAACTGAATGATTCTTTGCAGATAGCCTTTTTATACCCGGTACCCGTGGGTACAAGGGTATTATAAGTTAGTGCCAACCGTGAATGTATGTAACTGGCAGAAGGAGAAACCTCCGACCCTATAAAGTATATATATTCTTGATCAGAGTCACTAGCAGAGTCGATCTAGCCATGTCCGTCTGTCTGTCTGTCCGTCCGTCCGTCCGTCCGTGTGAAACAACAGATCTCAGAGACTATAAGAGCTAGAGTTACCAAATTTGGTGACAACATTGGAATCTGTTGCACGCAGATCAAGTTTGTTTTAAAATATGGCCACGCCCACTTCCGCCCCCGAAAATAATAAAAAACGGTATAAAGGCTATAGGCCTTAAAGTAAATAGTGAAACTTAATAAGTAGGCAATCGCGGACGTGTTCTGAAAATTTGAGTAAAATCGGATGATATGTTCCAATATGTTCCTAGCGACATTTGTCTTCATTAGACATTTTTACATTTTCTTTTTCCATGTTCATGTGCTGTTTAATTTCACCCACAATGCTTTGGGTACCGGGTATCTCACAGTCGGTCACACGCGACTGTAGCTTTCCCACTTGTTTTTGTTTTGGTTTTGACTTGGCGGAAAATTAATTTCAATTCAAAATTAAAACCAATATTCACTAAGATTAAAATGAAAGAGCTAGACTTTATTTTCTATTTGCGGCTAAGTATCAATAAAGATTTCAAGTGGTTCCGCCAGACGGGGTATGCGCCCCCGCCCCGACTCGACCCCTGTGCAGACTCCTCCACCGGTTCCGTTAGAACATGACAAAGAGGCGAACTCGGAGAAGTGAGGGGATCCCTGAGCATTGGAAAAAGCAAATGTAGTGGTAACGGGGCCTAAGTCAAAAAATGTAGACCTATTGTTATTTATTAATAGGAACTTCAATATATAAAAAATATGATCTCAAAATACATATTTTTTGCTTTGAATTTTTTTTTTGTAAACTATAGTGTTTTTGCTTGTTTTTCTGAAACCGTTGAAAACCATCGATTGTTCTCCAGATTTACTGCAAGGGTATACAAACTTCGGCTTACCGAAGTAAGCTTTCTTTCCTCTTTGTTTGTCGGTTATTTTGTTTTTGCAGTCAAATCGCTTTTTTTAGGTTCCTGAGACTACTTTTATTATATTAAACAGCTCAAGCTGAACAACTTTTGTGCTACCACTTTTTGGTTTTTCCGCTAATTTAGAAGAAAAATAGCTAAGAAAGCTAGATTTCCCGAGTCCATAATTTCAAAAACGACTAAAGCTACAGAAACGTACTATACAGTGGCTCACAGCTTATTTTATGCAGATGAAAGTCGCGTAGCACATAAACAGTATGAAATATCAACAACATTTGAATGCAGTTTTTTAAAGTAGTGCTCTTATATATTATATATAAAATTCCTTAATTTTTCTTCAATTCCATTTAAACCATTTAAATTAAAAAAAAAACGTAAAATATTTACTTCTTCAATGTCACAGCTTATTTCGTGCAAGAACTTTAAGTAAATGTATTTCGTGAATTGTGATCCCTAACGAAATTGTTATTATTAAATCTTTTTAACACAAGATCAGCCTATTAATTAAACATTTAATTCTTATTGGTTAGAAGAATGAGCTCCTGTGCAACTATCGAAGAGGGGGAAATGGTCCTTAAATATTAAAAACATAAAATAAAATTAGGCGGAATATTAAATAAATGCTATATTTAAGGTTAAATATTATTAAAAAAATGGTCCCTAATTCGGATCAAAACGCTCCATATAATATTGCTGCTTAAATCCAAAACGACCCTCTAGGTCCAGTTTTTCGATGTTTAGAAAGAATTTTTTTTCTCAAAAGTTGAAGATAACATGAGCAAATGCTATAGATCTGTATGCCGATCACGCCGAACATATTCCATTAAAAATATCCAAATATGTTAAGCTTACACTCGTTTTTGAAAATACCTTCATTCCAAATTTAGGTTGGCATAGTTGAATTTTCTGCCGTACCGTCTTCTTCTAAGTTACTTGGCCACTAAAGTATGTTCTTACAATAGTAGTCGGTTTTCACAGAACATTTTTGGCTAGTTCATTTTTCATAATACTGCTTGATTGGTGCCGATATCTTCGGGTAAAGGGGACTTTTAGGGATAATTCGAGTGTCTTTATGCTTACTGAACCATATTATATGGAACACTTTGGACCTGACCAGCGGCCCAGATTTTTCTACCCTAGCAGGGTATAATATTTTGTCCAGACGTTATATATATTCTTGATTATTATCACCAGCCGGGTTGATCTAGCCATGTCTGTGTGTGAGTCTGTTCGTCCGTCCGTCTGTTTGTCCGTTGCTAGGCAAATTAGTGTCTCAGGCTTTGAGCTAAATCCAAGTGAATCTTTGTAGATAGTCCTCCTTTTATTGCAGTTAGTATATATGTCGGAACTGCTGGAATCGGACCACTTTACCTTATAGTTGCCATAAGAATGTTCGGAAAATTAATGAAAAAAAAAATATATTACTTCTCTGTTTTTCAACAACATTTTATTAAGATCGGATACTAAATCATATAGCTGCCATAGAAGCGGTCGGTCGATTTATATAAAAATGTAAAATTCTTCATATAAAATGTGTAGGTAATAATCCAATTGACCACTGCAAAGTATACAAACTTTGGCTTAGCGAAGTTAGCTTCCTTCCTTGTTTTTATTTCTAATAATCTTTATTACTACACCCAGAAAAAACAAGTGGGAAAGCTACAGTCGAGTGTGACCGACTGTAAGATACCCGATACCCAAAGCATTGTAGGTGAAATTAAATAGCACATGAACATATAAAAAGAAAATGTTGACAAATAGAGACAAATATTGCTAGAAACATGTTGAGCAACACTTAAAAGAGACAAATGTTGCTAGGAACATGCTGGGCAACTCTCAAAAGCGACAAATGTTGCTAGGAACATGCTGAGCAACACGCACGTGCGCTCTCTCTCTCTCAGAAACTTTATTGTTTAATAACTTCTATGTTTATTATCTGATTTTACTCAAATTTTCATAACACGTTCACTATTGCTTACTTATTAAGCCTATCTATTTACTTTACGCCGAAAATCACGCATATGGTTATATACCGTTTTTATCATTTTCGGGGCGGAAGTGGGCGTGGCCAAATTTTAAAACAAACTTGATCTGCGTGCAACAGATTCCAATGTTGTCACCAAATTTGGTAACTCTAGCTCTTATAGTCTCTGAGATCTGTTGTTTCACACGGACAGACAGACGGACAGACGGACAGACGGACAGACGGACAGACGGACAGACGGACAGACGGACATGGCTAGATCGACTCGGCTAGTTACGCTGATCAAGAATATATATACTTTATAGGGTCGGAGATTTCTCCTTCTGCCTGTTACATACATTCTCGGTTGGCACTAACTTATAATACCCTTGTACCCTATGGGTACCGGGTATAAAAATTCGGTGCCAAAATCCCGATCGTTACACATGCACTGAACAGAACTGAACTTGAAACTCATTAAAGTTAAACGAGAAAGAAAGCTAACTTCGGTAAACCGAAGTTTATATACCCTTGCAGTCAGCAATTGGATCATTGAAAATCGATCCAATTTGGTAATGTAAAAAAAAATGTCAAATTATGTAAATTTTGTAAATTTTACATTTTACATGTAGAATTTTACATTTTCATATAAATCGACCGATCCCTTCTATGGCAGCTATATGATATAGTTGTCCGATCTTAATGAAATTAAAACCGTAATTCTAGAACTATGAAAAACGACTATATCTCGAAATTTATAGAAATTCGTTGAAAAACAGAGAAATTAAAAATTTTTGTACATTAATTTCGCCATCATTCCTATGGCAGCTATAGGATATAGTGGTCCGATTTCGGCCGTTCCGACATATATACTGCGTGCTAAGACTATGCTAAAAATTTCAGCCCGATAGCTCAAAACTGAGAGACTAGTTCGCGTAGAAACCGACAGACAGACAGACAGACGGACAGACAGACGGACAGACAGACGGACAGACAGACAGACGGACAGACAGACAGACGGACATGGCTAGATCGACTCGGCTGGTGATGCTGATCAAGAATATATATACTTTATGGGGTCTGAGATGCCTCCTTCACTGCGTTGCAAATATCATGGCAAAATTATAATACCCTCTGCAAGGGTATAAAAATACATATTTGTAATCCTAAATCAAATCTATAATAAGTGAAATAAACTATAATAATAATATAAACCGAAAAAACTCGTAATCACCGGTGTTACCGTACCGTGCCTCTGTGATGAATGGCACTACGTTAGTGTGTCTTCTAACGGTGGCTTCCGGATACCTGGCACCTCCGGTCGTATAAGTGCCCGATCCGGGGTATGAGGCTCTACCCCGGGGGATACTTCCTTCCTCATTACTCGTGGGACCAATTAATGGAATCAATTGTAAATAAACCTCAAGAAACAGGGTGCTCTAGCAGCCCCAAATCGATTGAAATCGAACCCATCCGGGAGCCCGAAGATGCTATGGACATATGTTCACAAAGCTCTGGCACCGACAGCATCACCAAGGAAGAGGAAGAAACTCTGCTCGCCTCCCTAAGGATGACAAACCAAAGCGGATCGCACTATCGGGCGCCGCAAGGAAGAGGTTGCGCAGACACCTTGCGAACGGCGTACCCATGGAGGAGGCCAAAAGGCTCGCCCAGAAGCCTATGGACCCTCCAAGGGAAATGCCCAGCAGGAGTGGCGCTACCACCAATAAGAGAGGTAGATCGGCCAACACGACCCCAGAAGAGGCGTCGAAAAAGAGGGCCATGTACAAAACCGCGGCACCTAGTGCCCAGACGAAGGGCGATCCTGCAAGTGTTTTGCCGGCCACGGAGGCTCCAGCAGCCACCACAACCGCAGCAGCGGATGGGCAGGCTACACAGGAGCAGTCACCCCAAGTCGGTGTCATGGCCTCTTAAAGGGATGTTGCCAGCTCGGCGAAGATGGCGATACTCCCTGCCGACTACCCTGAGCATCTCCTCACGACGGAACAACTGAACACCATTCAGTCCACCATCCTATCGAGAGTGATGGCCCTGAGACCCGGCTCTGAGAAGCCGCTGTTCTCTGGCTGCACCTTTCGACCAGGGTGGATGGGGAATGCGTGGATGTGGGAATGCGGAGACAGCCGAGTGGCTATGCACAGAGGTGCCAAAGCTACGGCTGTGGAAGGACGCTCACATCAAGGTGGTCCCAGAGGAAAAGGCTCCACGTGCCGCTGTCTTCATTGGGTACTTTCCGCTCCCAAACGTGGAAATGAAGACAGACGACATCCTCAAGCTCGTCGAGGGCCAGAACAGCGGCCTGCGAGTGGGAGACTGGCGCGTCTTCCACCGTGAAATAAGGCAGAGCATGGCCATCATTACGATTGCGCTGGATCCAGTTTCGGCTAATCGACTGAAGTCGCTGGCATTCCAACTGTCCTTCGCGTGGGGCACGGCTACTCTTAAGCCAAAGGCCATCACGCAGCCGAAGACGCAGGCGGTGGCTCCTGCTCTCGCAGCGGAGAAGCCCACCTGCTCCAAGGCAACACAGGAAACGGCTGCGACAACGCCACAGAATGCCGCTGATGGCACAACCCATGCAGGCACAGAGGCTAGCGGCACCACAGTTGCCCAAGAACCCGTGCCACCTACGAAAATCATGCGGCCTCCCCTCCACGGGCGCATCACGCGCGGAACAACGCGCATCAACAAGGGTGTGAGGCGCACACCTGAGGAGGAGGCCCTTCCGCGCACCAGCAGAGTCCGGAAGATGGCGGCCAGGGGCCGCAAGAGGGCGGACTAATGTCCTCCTCCATCACCATCCCCAAAACCGGGAGACACCTTAGATGTCTCCAAGCGAACCTCCACCACGCAAAGGCCGCGTCTGACGTCCTTTGTGAGAGGTTTGCTACGATGGACTTAGCATTTATCCAGGAGCCATGGATAAATGCCGGACGTGTCCTGGGGCTTAGTACCCCATCTGGTAAGCTGCTATATGCAAACGGCCAACCTCGCCCCAGAGCGGCTTTGTTAATAAACAAAAATCTAACATTTGTTCCCCTTTCACAGTTCATAACTGAGGACCTGGTGGCGGTCTGGGTTAAAATACCCACTGCCCATGGCGAGCAGAAGGCAGTGCTGGCCTCTGCCTATCTACCCGGCGACACTGACGATGTGCCTCCGGCGGCTACCTGTGCCCTGGTAGAGCACTGCCAGAGAAACCGGCTCCGGTGGATAATTGCTTGCGATGCCAATGCGCATCTCACGGTCTGGGGGAGCAGCAACATCAACAAAAGAGGTGAGTATCTTCTTGAGTACTTAATAAGTAATAATATAGGTTTACTAAATCAGGACAGGACAGCCTACATTTATCAATGCAATTAGAGAGGAAGTCCTCGACCTAACTCTCTGTAGTCTAAATATGTTGTCCGTTGTCTCAAACTGGCACGTTGCGAATGAGATCACTATGTCAGATCACCAGCACATCAGATTTGATATAGGAGGTGCCTTGCAATGTAGCCTAGTTACTAGAAATCTCAAAAACACAAACTGGGATCTTTTCTGTTTTGAACTTGAGCAATCCAGAGACTGCTCCACCCGTCCGATACTAACAATAGACGAGTTAGAGCGTGAGGCTACTGTGCTTCATACAAACATTGAATCGGCATATCACGTCAGCTGCGAACAAAAGTTCGTAAGATCAGTCGGGCTGTTCCTGGTGGAACAAGAGCCTTGACGATCTTAAACAAGCTGCGCGAAGGCTCTTCAATAAGGCGAGAAAAGGGGCCACTTGGGATTCCTACAAATCCGCCTTAACGCTGTATAACAAAGAGCTGAGAAGGTCAAAACGGGCTACGTGGCGCCAACACTGCGGGCAGATTTCAACTCTCCCGGAAGCTGTCAGGCTACAAAAGCCCTCTCCAAGGACCACTCAAACGGCATTTGTACGCTGAAAAAGCCAGATGGAACCCACACAAACAACCCAAAGGAAACGAGTAGTCTACTCCTATCTACTCACTTTCCTGGGTGCGTGGCCATGGAGCAACCCATCTCAGAAAGTGAGGCACCAACCTACCTCTCTGAGATTGGAGAGTGCCCACACCTGCGCGTGGCTATTGTGGCAGACTCCAATGGGGCTGAAGGAAGGGAACCCCTATCTATCAGAACGTATTGGAAACATGCCCTTTAGACTGTTTCATCAAAATAGCGTACAATGGGCCATACAAAGTTTTAGCCCATACAAATCCCCTGGACCAGATGGAATTTATCCATGCCTATTGCAGCGGGGACTGCACCAATTTGCACTCCCCTGGTCCGTCTATTCCGAGCTAGTCTCGTGCTTGGACACATACCAAGCAAATGGGCTAAAGTAAAAGTTGTGTTTATTCCAAAGGTAGGGAAGAAAGATTCCCAACTGCCTAAATCCTATAGACCAATGAGTCTTAGCTACTTCCTTCTTAAAACTATGGAAAAGATAATTGACCAGCACATCAGGGAAGTGAACCTCAAGCATCTTCCCTTACATAAGTACCAACATGCGTACCAAACTGGTAAATCAACTGAGACTGCCATCCATTGCCTTACAACAGTCATTGAAAAGGCCATTGGCTCTCAACAAATAGCACTAGGTGCCTTTCTAGACATCTCAGGAGCTTTTGACAACACGTCATACGAGGCAATCCGTGCCTCTCTTGTACGTAAAAATGTCGCCACACCCATTATTAGGTGGATTCTGGAAATGCTCAAATCCAGAATCATTACTGTAGACCTAGGCGGAACCATGACCTCAATCACAGCCACAAGGGGATGCCCTCAAGGGGGGGTACTCTCCTCTCCTGTGGACTCTGGTCATAGACGAGCTACTGTTTGAGCTCAACAACCTAGGGTTCCCCACTCAGGGCTACGCTGACGATCTAGTCATCTATATAGTGGGCTGGCATGAGCAAACCATCTCGGACCGCATGCAGCAAGCCCTCAATATAGCCAATAGATGGTGTCAGGATATGGGACTATCCATAAACCCGTCTAAAACTGTTCTAGTTCCATTTACCAGGAAAAGGTCACTCTCTCTGACAAGACCATCCCTAAATGGATCAACCATTGACTTTTCGGTTGAAGCTAACTACCTGGGAGTTATACTTGACTCCAAGCTCAACTGGAACTCACACCTTGAAAAGACCATTAACAAAGCCACTCGAGCATATTTTGCTTGCAATAGGCTTTTCGGTAGAACATGGGGCCTAAGTCCCAAAATGATCTATTGATCTTATAACACTGTGGTAAAACCGATCGTAACCTATGCAACTCTTGCTTGGTGGACGAAATCTACCCAGAAGACAGCTGCGGCTGCACTTACCAAAATACAACGACTGGTCTGCATAGGCATCACTGGAGCCATCCGGACATGCCCCACTGCAGCACTTGGAGTTATAACTAGCATTCCCCTCTACCCATCGCCCTGAAAAGGAGGCCTGCCTGGGGCACTTCGCCTCCAAACATCACCGATATAAAAGTGGTGATCTAACTGGGCATCTACGGGTACTCGAACCCCTAATAAACGAACCCATTCTGCGTTTAACTGACGAGCAGAAACCAAAACTTGTTTTCCACAGAAACTTCTCTGTAGTCCTGTACACCAGACACGACTGGACAACAAAATCAATATCTCTACCCAGTGGATCACAAACGTGGTACACTGATGGATCGAAATTGGAAAACGGCGACACCGGGGCTGGTATTTTTGGACCAAGGTTCAACAAATCCATAGCCATGGGAAAGTCCCCAACCATCTTCCAAGCAGAGATACACGCCATAGAAATCTGTGCTCGTGAATGTCTTCGCAGGAATATGCAAGGCGCACGGATTTACATCTTCTCTGACAGTCAGGCGGCGCTCATAGCGCTGAGATCTTTACGATCACCTCCAGACTTGTAGAAAACTGTTTCCAGCAGCTGAACGCCCTTGCCTCCAAAACACCTTAACGGTGGGCTGGGTGCCAGGGCATGAAGGCCATATAGGAAACGAGGTGGCAGACTCCTAGCAAAACGCGGGCGATGACACCGCTAATCGGCCCTGAACCCTTCTGTGGACTTTCGAAAGGACACAAAAGGGAACCTCAGGAAATGGGAGGAAAAGAAGATAAGTCGTCACTGGACCGACAGTGCAGGGCTGAGACAAGCCAAACAATTCCTCGTCCCCCAGATGTCGCGATCCAAACGCATCATCAATCTTAAAAGAGTGAGATTCGCACTCTAACAGGCTACCTAACAGGTCACTGCCACCTAAGGTATCACCTTAAGAAATTAAAACTTTCAGAAATCGACACATGTAGATTCTGTGAGCTGGAGCCAGAAACATCAGAACATGTTCTATGTGAATGCCCCTACCTAATCAGACGTCGACTTCAACAACTAGGAGGTGAACTTATCCCCCCCTACAGGATTTGGGAAGAGATAGACCTCGCCAAAGTGCTCTCCTTTATCAGAAGCCTAGGAATAGAGGCTCTACCTTAATCCTACAGGCCGGCACAAAAGACCTAACATCTGGTCGCGGTGCAATAAGGCCCTAGTAATAATAATAACAATAATAAGTAATAAAAGTTGTAGGCAGCTGTGTTCAGTGTATTTTGGTAAACGCGAAGGCAGGACGTCAGGAAGGATATTTAATTCATTATAATAGATAAAGGCGATAAGCCCTTAGTCACTTATCACATAGATCACGTAGGGCCAATGGAACTCACTAAGAAAAGATATAACCATATCGTAGTAGTTGTCGATGCATTCTCGAAATTCGTTTGGTTGTATCCAGCACGTAGCACGGGAGTCGGAGAAGTGTTAAATTGCTTACATAGGCAGGCTGTCACATTTGGTAATCCTATCAGGATTGTGTCAGACCGAGGCGCCGCTCTCACATCACATTTATTTAAAGAATATTATGAGAAGCAAAAGATCTAGCATTTGCTGATCGCTACAGGAGTACCTCGTGGTAACGGTCAGGTCGAAAGGATGTATTAAATCGTAGTGCCTATGCTGTCAAAGATGAGCCTAGAAAGTCCTGGAAATTGGTACAAGCACGTGGGTAGAGTGCAGCAATTAATAAACAACATTAAAGAAAGAAGCACTAAAGTAACACCGTTTAAGTTTCTAACAGGTGTAGATATGCGTACAGTTGAAAACAATATGTTGCGAGACCTGGTGCAGCAGTCCTTAATCGATGAGTTAGAGAGTAAGCGCGATCAGATTCTCAAAATAGCAAGGGACAATATCCAAATCATACAGAAAGAAAACAAGCGATCATTGGATGCATTAATGAAGAAAAATGTTATAAATTTAACGACTTAGTGGCGGTTAGACGTACGCAGTATGAAGTGGGCCTTAAATTGAAAGGCAAATATCTTGGTCCTTACAAAATCGTAAAAGTACATAGTCTTGGAAGGTACGACGAAGAGAAGATTGGGGAGTCCGAAGGTCCCTTGAGAAGGAGTTTGGGTCAAACTCTACGTCAGGAGGGCCGAATGTAGGAATCGGTAGAGAGCCAAAAGAGCTAGAAGTGAGAGAGACACAAAGTGGCCGTCGTTTCTAACGACTTCGGCTGGGAGAGAACACAGAGAGTAGCAAGAGAGTCAAATCTCGTCAAAGTAGTCGATGTAGAAATTTCGATCGTTACACATGCACTGAACAGAAAAGAACTTGAAACTCGTTAAAGTTAAAATATACATATTTGTAATCCTAAACCAAATCTAGCATAAGTGGAATAAACTATAATAATAATATAAAGCGTCGTCTCAGGAGTTATTGCATCACTGCGGAATTCCCGGGGCCACATAGCTTATGTACTACACGACTTAAAGTTTGGTTTTACACCCAGAAAAATCGATAGACTTAAATAAAAGCTGCCAAATTGCCTAAAATTCTAGTCCATTTGACCTAAAATGTAAACCGAGGCAGCTACTGCGTAAAAATTGTCCAAAATGCCATATTTTTAGGTAATGGAAACTGGCCTAAATTTAAGGAATTTTTTGTCCAAAACGCCATACTTTTATACCCTTGCAGAGGGTATTATAATTTTGCCATGATATTTGCAACGCAGTGAAGGAGGCATCTCCGACCCCATAAAGTATATATATTCTTGATTAGCATCACCAGCCGAGTCGATCAAGCCATGTCCGTCTGTCTGTCTGTCTGTCCGTCTGTCTGTCTGTCCGCCTGTCTGTCCATCTGTCTGTCCGTCTGTCTGTCCGTCTGTCTGTCCGTCTGTCGGTTTCTATGCGAACTAGTCTCTCAGTTTTTGAGCTATCGAGCTGAAATTTTCAGCATAGTCTTATTTCTTTAGCACGCAGTATATATGTCGGAACGGACACTATACCGAAATCGGACCACTATATCATATACCTGCCATAGAAATGATGGCGAAATTAATGTTAAAAAAAAAATTTAACTTCTCTGTTTTCAACCAATTTCTATAAATTTCAAGATATATTCGTTTTTTATAGTTTTAGAATTACGATTTTAATTTCATTAAGATCGGACAACTATATCATATAGCTGCCATAGAAGGGATCGGTAGATTTATATGAAAATTTAAAATTCTACATGTAAAATGTAAAATTTTTATAATTTACATAATTTGATATTTTTTCGACATTACCAAAATGGATCGATTTTCAATGATCCAATTGCAGACTGCAAGGGTATACAAACTTCGGTTTACCGAAGATAGCTTTCTTTCTTGTTAGGCAATAGAAACAGGCCTAAATTCTAGGCAATTTTTGTCACAAATTTTTATACCCGGTACCCATAGGGTACAAGGGTATTATAAGTTAGTGCCAATCGAGAATGTACATATGTATGTAACAGGCAGAAGGAGGCATCTCCGACCCCATAAATATTTATTCTTGATCAGCATCACCAGCCGTCGATTTAGCCATGTCCGTCTGTCCGTCTGTCCGTCTGTCCGTCTGTCCGTCTGTCCGTCTGTCCGTCTGTCCGTCTGTCCGTCTGTCCGTCCGTCCGTCCGTGTGAAACAACAGATCTCAGAGACTATAAGAGCTAGAGTTACCAAATTTGGTGACAACGTTGGAATCTGTTGCACGCAGATCAAGTTTGTTTTAAAATTTGGCCACGCCCGCTTCCACCCCCGAAAATCGTAAAAAACGTTGTATGAGCTATAGTAGTAATTTTTGGCTTAAAGTAAATAGATTAAATAATTAGTAGGCATTTGCGGACGTTTTCTGAAAAATTGAGTAAAATCGGATGATGAGCCACCACGGCAGTAGCGAAAAAAAGTGTTGCCTGCTTTCGGGCGCAGTATTAATTCGTAGTGCAGCTGCGTACAGCTGCAGAAGTTGTCTTTTTTGAACGTTACTCGACATGTTTTTAGCAACATTTGTCTTCATTTGTCAACATTTTGTTTTTTCCATGTCCGTGTGTTTTTTAATTTCACGCACAATACTTTGGGTACCGGGTATCTCACAGTCGGTCACACTCGACTGTAGCTTTCTCACTTGTTTTTTAATATTTGTAGGCAATACTATGCCTTTTAGGCAATATAAGCCTAAAAGTTGATTTTTATTTAATATTGATTTTGTATTAATACAACCATTTAAAATAATTAAGGTCTATTCCAAAATGGATACAGTATTTATTTTTACTGTTGCAGTAGAGACTTGCTAATTCCGTAGCACAAACATATCTAAGAGTTAACCGTCACTCCATGCCAGGGATGTTAGAACCAGTTGGGAATTAAGTGCACACATGCGAGAGAAAAATTTGTAGGCATCCCATTGCCTAAAATTTTGGGTAACCCATGGCCTAACAATGGAATTTTTAGCTATGGGTTATTGCCTAAATTTAAGGCCTCCGATTCCTAAAATGTATGGCCTAAACATATGGCATTTTGGCAATATGACCCATTTTTTAGGCCAATCGCCAATTCCTAAAATTTTAGGAATTTTTTTTTTTTGGGTGTACCTCTGCGCTGAATAAGCTGTGAGCCACTGTAAAATATTTACATATATTTCGAACATTATAACTTGACACACTTATATATGGCAGCAGCGCTGTCTTCTCTTAACGAATGTAACTATTTTTGTTAATTTTGTTTAATTTTAAGTCTCGCACAACAATTCTCTCTTTGAAACGCACAACAAAATGACACATAGCAAGTAAACATCGGTCGACAAAGCTTCGGAAGACGAAATATTCGAAAAAGGATTTGCGATTACATTTAGGATATCGCGGCGTTACTTCGCTGAGCACAGTGTTCCCGATACCGCAAAACTGATTCAATTGCTTGCACACATAAACTGCCAAATATCAGGTTTCAAATAAATATTTATAATAACATTCCTATATATCTTATGTATATATTTTAATTTATATTTATTTATAACTGTTATTGACAAACAATTGTTTCAATAAATGTGTTCCCTATAGGGAATCCAAATATTCCCGAAGAAAGGCAACCGTCAGCGGTAGGTAAATGTGAACTTAAGCCAAGGCCAGAGCTACTCGTACTTAGAAGTCGCAACAAACATCACTCTGTGTGTGCCTCGAGCCAACCAAAAGAGTGTGGGCGTCCGAAGTGGCAGTTATGGCCATAAATACAAATAAGTTCGTTCGCGTAAGCAGGTATTGAACGAAATCGCCGCTAACTGAGAGTGTCGCTCAATAACATGCTCGCAGACAGCAGCAGTCGCACAGCCACAGCTGCCGAATAGATGTGCAATTTTCAAGAGCTCCGCAGCCGCAGGTTGGACGCCGCTTGCCGGTGATGTAAGCCCCGATTCTAGCTTGCCGTACCGCCGTCTGACCGCCGTCTACTTGTAGAATGTAAAGCGTCTGCAGGTCGCGCAAACTCGCCCACCCACTGCCACTGATCGCTGCACGGTGAGGCGAGCTGCGCGAAGTTCTGACTTGCACGCGATGCGAAGCAGTCGAAAGCCGATCCCCGCCGATGTCATTCTATCCAACTCAGTACGGGTAGGTATTGCGCGATCAACAGGGCGCCTTATCGACTGTAGAAGCCCAAAAGTGTTGTTAGAAGAACGCTGCTCCAAAAGGTGTGTTTTCGCTTATAGACAATAGCTTACGCGAGTTGTGCTTTGCATTCCGGATTCGAGTCTGCGACTGCGCAGCGGGAAAGTGATCGACAGTGACTTAATAAGCATCGTCAAGTGTATTAACTCGCAATAGATCATAACGAATGCACCACTACACTGCTTTGTTGATATCTGAAATGCTTTGAGGACCCAATATAAAATATCGAATGATTACAAAGACAATAAAACATACAAAATAAGTGCCTATAATTTGTGCCCCCAGAAAGTATGTTAGCACATGTGGACAGTGTATGTCAAGGTCAGGAAACTGCTACTGTAACGTTCCATTACAGGGGGTTGTCCGTTCCCTCACTTCATAGATACATCGGACAAATAGACCTCAAGTGAAATTTTTATGCTACCTAGAAATAGAAGAAAGCACACCCAGAAAAAACATTGCCTAAAAAGCCCCAAAATTGCCTACAACTGACCTAAAATGGACGGATAGGAATTTTGGCAACTTTTTTTCGAAAAAGTGTATTTAATTTGTTTTTCGCAATTTTTTTTAATAATTTTTTTATGAATGTTTAACTTTTTAAGAATTTAAAGACCAAATTTGACATCGATCGGAGTAAAAATTACGAAGTAATGGGTAGTTGAACAGAGGTCGTTCTATGGTCGATGTATGGGAATTTATTGTCTTGATACGGTGCTATTGGAAACCATAGAGGTCTTGAATCCCATTGTCCTTTTAGTGTTAGCACTGCTTTTCGTTTCTGTAGGCTTTCACTTTTAACCGTACTCGAAAACGAAAACGAAAGAATCTTGTGAAAGTGAAAACCGGAGCCTGCCTGTATGTGTTATTAAATTCACCCACTATGTATTTTACAGTCGGTCAGACTTGACTGTATTTTTCTTACTTGTTTCACTTTGAATGCGAACGAATGTCACATTCGTCATCAAAGAATTACCCATATTTAATTAGCTATTGGATTTTCAAGACCTCAGGGGCGGTATTGGGCAAATCTTGAAAAAAAAACTTAATCTGCCAACAACAGATAGGAATGGTGTCCCCAAGTTTATCTTATGTTTCTTACTGACATGGCTAAATCGATTTGGTGGATTTTATACCGGGTATAAAAATTGAACAATCAAACCAAATACGAATCCAATGTCAGACCCTGCCGTCGTTTAAAAAAAAAACAAGTGAGAAAGCTACAGTCGAGTGCGACCGACTGTGAGATACCCGGTACCCAAAGTATTGTGCGTGAAATTAAATGGCACACGGACATGGGAAAAACAAAATGTTGACAAATAAAGACAAATTTTGCCAAAAACATGTTGAGCAAAGTTTAAAGAGACAAATTCTGCAGCTGTACGCAGCTGCATTACGAAATAATACTGCGCCCAAAAGCACGCAACACTTTTTTTCGCTACTGCCTTTGTGGCTCAAGACGAGAAGAAACTTAATTTTTTAATAACTTCCATGTTTATCATCCGATTTTACTCAAATTTTCAGAAAACGTCCGCAAATGCCTACTTATTTATTGTATCTATTTACTTTGAGCCAAAATTTACGAATCTAGCTTATATAAAGTTATATACGTTTTTTGGGGGCGGAAGTGGGCGTGGCCAAATTTTAAAACAAACTTGATCTGCGTGCATTAGATTCCAATGTTGTCACCAAATTTGGTAATTTTAGCTCTTATAGTCTCTGAGATCTGTTGTTTCACACGGACAGACAGACGGACAGACGGACAGACGGACAGACGGACATGTCTAGATCGACTCGGCTAGTGACGCTGATCAAGAATATATAGAATATACTTTATAGGGTCGGAGATTTCTCCTTCTGCCTGTTACATACATTCTCGGTTGGCACTAACTTATAATACCCTTGTACCCTATGGGTACCGGGTATAAAAATAAATATCTTTTAGTACTCGATTTTTGTGATTTGATAAATATGACAACATTTTCTTCTTGAAGAAAAACACGAGGAATCCGTTATTTAGTTTTCATCATTAAAAGAAATTAAATTGTATCCACTCCAGGAATGTCAAAAGATGACCCATATTTGAATATGATCTGCCCAAAATAGAGAGCAGCCTCTATATATGTCTATTTTGGGATGTGTTTTTATTTTCCTTTCCCGAAAACTCATAATCCGAAAGAGGCACAGTCGATTCTTAGTTGCCCTAACCCGAAGTATCAGGAGCTATAAATAAAAGGCCATCAAACACAGCGATCGTACACGCGTGATATCACGGAGAGTTCCGGGGAGCCAACTCGCACACCTTGGCTGGCCACAGAAAAGAGAGCCAGAGGAATTAAGGTGGCACAAATCGAGCAGGAGGAATCCTCCAACGCACTCATTCTCTCGAATCAACCCCTTCAAATTTGGCTCACAACAACCTCTATCCAGACTGAATGCCAAACAAATTCTATTTTACCCTGATTTGTTGTCAACCATGAGGGCGGGGAGTACAAAAAGCTCATGAATGAAAAGCAGCGTATACGTTTTTAAATTCTCCGACTTTCTGCGAATTGTGGATTGGATGTGTGGCCGACTAGATCGACTAGAAGGCGGCTATACGGCTATATGGCCGGCAACAAGTTGAATTTGTTCTAAAAATGAACGCACACGAAATAGCTTCGTCTTTGGCGTTAAATACAGACAACGACACCGAGAAGCGAAAACGCATCTCTGCCGAAGAGCGGAGGAATTTGATTTTCATTTCTGTTGCTCGTCGTGCCCGCTATTTTCCTCTATTGTGTGTGGGTCGTGCTCTCCGCCGCGGTCCATCTAAGGAGCATATTCCGAAGAAGCGATGCTTTCCGCGACTCGGCTTCCCGCAACTAGTTGCGTTTTGGATGTCAACACGATGTACACGCGTACAGTGGCGGTGCTGGTGATCCGACTGCCAGGGGAGCGTGAACTAAATTGCAGACCTAAACTGCCACTGGTTCGATCTGAGGGGATCCTTTGAGAGTCCAGCAGACCAGCAGAACCAGCAGAACCAGCAGAGCCAGCAGAACCAGCTGACTTGACAGCCATAGACTGAATTGAAACAGGGCCTAAAGACATTTCCCATTTCTCTGGGCACCTTTCAGTACAAACACAATCACACAAAGGTAAACCCCACAGGTCACCCATCAGAAACTTCAGATTAAAACTTCACATTCGCTCCCCATCCATTGAGGCCGAGTAATTAGACCTTTTATGGGCATTCCTTAGCCCGCGGAATCGAATTTCATGCACAAAAAAAACATTTCGGTTTCGGAGCGAAATTTCCCAGTGCATATGTATGCGATTGTGTGAGAGAGCGCCACTTGCTAGCCACGTCCCTCTTGGACATTTAAATAGAATTACCACTGCTCAGGAGAGCAAGCACGCCTCTGTCTCCGTGTCCGTCTGCGTCTCTGCCCTCTTCTGCCGGCGAGCACGATCATCAAAACAACAACGCCGCTGAGGGAAACGTGTGTCACGAATAGGTCACCGTATACGTTATATTACAGCCGGGTTCCCTGGCCACTTATTTACCACTCGCCTCTAATTTATACCGTATTTTCCGCTTATTCTTCCGCAGGCCGGCTCAGAATGCAGGAACTAGCGAGGGTGTGCGAGCTAAACGGCAGCAGTGGCCAGGACGAGCTGGTGCCAGTAGCTCCCGCCACCAGCAGCCACCTGGAGCAGCTTTTGCCCAACATCAAGCTCGAGCACCACGACCTGGAGTGTTGGCTCCCCACCCCGGAGCACGCACACCAACGACTAGACCTCAACAGCACCCACTTGCTCCTACAGGGCTCCGACGACCCCCTGATCTCGCATGGCGCCTCTAACGACGCGCACGACGAGGACCATCCCTTCAAGACGCTAATGGCGCGCAGAAAAATCTCTGGGCAGCCTCATAACGCCACCTGCAGCCAGCTGACCAAGCAGCAGCTGAAGGCCAATCTTCTGATGGGCAGTCGCAAGTCGAATAGGCAACCGACCTGCCAGGAAGAGCCCTCTACTCCGTCCTCACAAAAGACATTTAAGCCCAGCCAAGGCCAGGCACCGAACAGGTCTCGGAAGCGGAACAACACCACGGGAGCCATGAAACTGCGTTTCCATCACCAGGCCTTGCCTGCAGAGTATGCCGCCCACTATGAAGCCACGCAGTCTCGTCAGCCGCCACGGTCAGTGCCCCCGCAGCCACCGCCACCTCAGCCCAGTCAGGCCCACGAGAACGTACGCAGCTGGCTACGGAAAATCGCAGAGATCCAGCGCAGTGCGGAACGCCAAAAGCAGAAGCTGCCACATGCTACTCCCTCAGGAGCACCAACCTTGCGATTGTCGCCCTTCCAATCGGTGACTCCCACAAAAAGCTCCGAGGTAACCGCCAAGTCAAAGCGGAGCTCCCTAAAGTACGCCGACCTGCCATACATGGGAGAAATCACTCTGGACAACTACAAGCCCCGCCGCGGACGAAAGCCCAAAAAGGCGGATATCTGTCACCTGATCTACAAAAATTATGGCACCATTGTCCCGGATAATGTGGCGGCAATGCCGCTAAGTGCAACACCGCCAACGTCTACTGCCACTATTGTTGTGCCACCAGAGGAGCCTCTAAATCTCTGCCTGCGGGATCAGAGCGGAGATCGGTATTCCATCTCCAGCGGCGAAAGCGAGAAGCCCACCACGGCTACGACGGACTGCGGCCTCTCCTCCCACCGGACAACGCCGCTGAATGTAATGAAACCGCTGACCCTCGAGCTGGCCGAGAGCGAGAAGCACTCGCTGACCACCGCAAAGCTACTTTTCCAGCCAGTGGGCCTCTACTACCAGCAGCTGGTGGAGTCCTGCAGCCTTGGCGGGGTTACCCTGCCCTTGGAGACCATAGAGAAGGACAACCAGCTTTCCCTCAAGATTCCCATACCAAGCGGGTTTTTCACCAATGAGGCCGCGCCGCTGGCCATGCGCAAGCGAAAGCGGTCGGCAATATTTATCCCGCCCGTGCCCGCCGAACACTCGTCCAGCCCGCCCACTGAGGTCAGCATCTGCAAGTTCAAGTTCACAGGCGGAGCCAAGCCAACGCTGCAGGAAAAGAAGATGCTTTCGGTGGACGCGGAGGGCAACTACCGCTACTACAACGGCACCGGAGACAAGACCATGCGGGGCTATGAGTTCATCTCCCGGGATCAGCAGCAGCATCTGCAACAGCATCAACTCCAGGGCCAGGAAAAGCTGTACGTGGACATACCACCACCATCGACAGACCTGAGCCTGGAGCAACTTCACATACCCCCAGAGTCACCAACATCATCGCTGCTCCTGCCGAGCAGCAACCACTTGGTAACCCCTGTGGCACCGCACAGTCCAGTCTCGCCCAGTTTCTGCTCCACCTCTCAAAGTCCGATGCCAGGCGCAGTTTGTCCAGGGCAGCCACCCGGAAATCCCTCAACAGAGAGCGATCGCAAGAGGCGTTTGTCGCGCCGATCGAAGCAGCGGGAGAAGCTGGAGAAGACCTTCAAGGAGAAGGGTTTCCTTATTCAGACCCAGCAGCTACAGTCCGCGGAGGGAGCCACATACTGCAAGTTCAGACAACTAAAGAAGTTCACACGATATCTTTTCCGGAACTGGAAGGACCACATACCCGAGAGCGATTTGGAAAAAAAACACCAAGGCGTTGGTCGGGAAAAGAGTGAGGTTGCCGGCAATCTGCTGAGTCAGGAGAGCCAGTCCGCCAGCCAGGCCATGTGAGACTCCCTTGGGACACAAAGCACTGCCAAAGATTTAGTTTAAGATCAGACATGGTTGTGAAGAGGTAGAGATGAGCAAGCCATGCCAATTCCGTCCATGTGGGCTGCCCAACAACGCGATCAATGATCTTCAGCCACTTTTCCTAGTCGTTCATGAGTTTCTCTAGTGCTTAATAAAGTGTTTTTCTTAACAAATAAACTTAATGTTTAACTGGACAAGGAGTATTAATAATTGTACTGTACATTATTGAAGATTTATTGGTAAGTACTATGGGTCGTTCTAATCACTGTAGCGCTCAAGGAGACCACCGCCAAATACGATACGATATACGCTTCGACGCTATGTATATCGATATAACCGTTTCTTGCACGATAAATGCATTTTGCCAGTACTATTTGTATGCTTTGTTAAAATAGAAATTATTTGTAGAAACAATGCTTCGCGAACGATCCAAAAATTATAAGTACAGATAACTTAAGGGGATACATAACATGTAAACGGTCAAAATTTAGGCATTTTTCATTATTCTTTTTTAAGAGAAACAAGAAAGAAAGCCAACTTCGGTAAACCGAAGTTTGTATACCCTTGCAGTCTGCAATTGGATTATTGAAAATCGATCCATTTTGGTAATGTTGAAAAAATATCAAACTATGTAAATTTTGTAAATTTTACATTTTGTATGTAGGATTTTACATTTTCATATAAATCGACCGATCCCTTCTATGGCAGCTTATGATATAGGTGTCCGATCTTAATAAAATTAAAACCGTAATTCTAGAACTATAAACGACTATATCTTGAAATTTATAGAAATTCGTTGAAAAACAGAAAAGATCAAATTTTTCTTTACATAAATTTCGCCATCATTCCTATGGCAGCTATAGGATATAGTGGTCCGATTTCGATTGTTCCGACATATATACTGCGTGCTAAAGATATAATACTATGCTGAAAATTTCAGCTCGAAAGCTCAAAAACTGATAGACTAGTTCGCGTAGAAACCGACAGACGGACAGACAGACGGACAGACAGATGGACAGACAGGCGGACAGACAGACAGACGGACAGACAGACAGACAGACATGGCTAGATCGACTCGGCTGGTGATGCTGATCAAGAATATATATAGTTTATGGGGTCTGAGATGCCTCCTTCACTGCGTTGCAAATATCATGGCAAAATTATAATACCCTCTGCAAGGGTATAAAAATAAAGCTATTATTTGGAACTGGAGATATATTTAAAGGTGGTGTTGAATATGTTACACAAATTAGCTTATGAAAAAATTTTACGAAATGACCCACTTTTGGAACATTATCCACAGCGCCTCGAGCTTTGAGTAACCCAATCAAGGACACGATAGAGCTCGTAATTCTTGTCGGAAACCAAAAAACTAAAATTCTTTTGTGTTCTCTAAATATGAATCTTCTTTTTTAACCTCAAAAACTCAAATAAAAAAAAAGACATCAAAATTAATATTTCTTAGACTTAGGTTCAAATAGAAAAGCATTTAATTCTAAAGAGAACGCAATTTGATTCACTCCTGCATATATGTATGTTGTATAGTTATTTGTGAATCGTGTGCATAAGAAAGCAAAAAACGCAAAAATGAGAATTGAAGAAAAGGCAGCCACGCTTACAAGCTCGATTCGAGGCACTTAGAGGTCGCCCATAGCAATTGCAACGGAACATACCTATTCCAAAACAAAAACTCCAAGCTAATCATAAATATAGCTTGATATTGAGGACTGCCTATATTTCCACAGGAAAGTTTTGCCTTCTATAATGGATTGACTAGATGCTTTCAGAAAAGACAAACCTTCTGACCAAATAAATACCATCTTTAACAGACGGAAACTACTTAAAAGAAAACTCTGAAACAACCCTGCAGTACCTGTCATTAACAATTCATCAACAAGTCACCACAAAAACTTCGGATTTGTTGATGAAATTCCATAAAAATTACTGATGAAATTAAAAATGGCATGTCCTAGGGCGACATCAGTAACAAATTCATCGATAATTTATCAACTTTTCATCGACACAAACAGGTATTTTTCAACAACAGTCAAAGTCAAAAATTGATAAACTATCAATAAAAAGTTTATGAGTATCGATGAAAAGTCAATGAGCTATTGATGAATCATCTACATATCATGATTTATAAAAAAAAAAACTGTGAAATGTTGAAGAATTTTTGGCAAAACATGTTTTATCATTAAAAAATTCATCAACATTTCATTGAACTGTCATCAACAACTGGTACTGCAGGGTATTGACAGATGTGATGCCAGACCCGTAACATTAGTTTATTCAGCTCAGCTGGTAGTGCCACACCATTTCATGTTTTAAATTTATTAATTTGGCCTATATTAAACCCAGTATGTTATATAACTTTAATAAACAGATAACAAATTTCATTTTACAGGTCTGGCTCTCATCTGTCAATATGATTGCACGTATTCAAGTCTGTGTATAAACCCAATATCTCATGACACCCAATATCTCATGACACCCAATATCTCATGAAAACTACTAAACTACTACTACTTATCACTGAATCGTGCAAAGAGTTTTCCCTCCCAATTTAAATCTACCTCTGTAAAAAATATAATTCATCAAAGTTACTACTCCCTAATAGTTCGATCCGCCGCTAATTCCAATTCAGAGTGGGGTTGGCAAACATTTTTCGTACATTTGTAAAAGGCAACGTAGTTTTTATTTTACATTTTACAATATCCGTTAATACAGTTACGTGTTAGTACAAAAGATAAACTCCAATATGGGCTTTAAGTCTATAATGTTAGGTTCGGCTCTTATTTGAATGCCATCGCAAATACTTCTCGTTTCCTCCGTTATGCTTGATGCTTAAAAAGTCATTGCGTTCCGGATTCGGATTATCCTAATTTTAGTTACGGAAAATATGAAGATTTTCGAAATGATGATGGCATACATACATATGTTTGCGATAGAGGCTCTACTCGCATTCATTCAATAGAAATTTGGAAGGTTGGGCGTGCCAAGATATAGTTTAGCTAATATTGTCGCATGATTGGTTGATTTGGTTACTTGCTCGGTTAAGTTGGCAGTTCATTCGCTTACAAATTGTTGCTCGCTTAAGTTTACAATTTGTACCCTTGAATGCCGCATTAGTTTGAACTTATTGAGCTCTCGTGGTCCTTGGTGGCATCCAACAAGGAAGACTCCGGCACCCTAGCGTTCATGGGGCATACATACTCTGTCCAGTCAATGTCACTTTGGCTCTTTGAGCTCTTACGTCGCTTTAACGAGAACTGAGTACGTTTAACTGGCTTTAGCTTGGCCGTAATGCTTAGCGGTTGATATCCAGGCAACGATTCAGCATCGCGCTTGCTGAGAATAACCGGGCGACCCACCAGCTCCTTAAAGTGCATGGCCAAGTGGCGGCGCAGCAGTGACTTGCTTGGCGGAATCGACAGCAGGTCGGCAAGCAGGTCCGCATTGAAACGCGCTTCGTACAACATTAGAGCCCCATGGACGCCAGCCCCACGCAGATTTGGCGTGTACTCGGATAGGTCGATGGTCTGCAGCCAACCCATTATGCGGTGCGCTGTCCAGAGCTCCACATTGTCCCTGTCCGGACTGCCAGCGGCCTCGTCTTCGCTGGCTACTTTGATGGAGCGTCGAATCAGACCCTCGGGGTTCCAGGACATGCGACGCATACACAATATTGCTGCACGCAGCGAGGCTATATGCAGACAGGAGCTCACATGCAACTGGGACAGATCCTCGAGTGTAAGGCGGTGCAGCATTCGTCCATCAACCTTGGCCTGCATAAAGTAATCCTTGTACTGGGGCAGGCCAATGTCGTCAAGCCATCGCAGTACCCATGCCACATCCAAGCTGGCCGACTTTAACGTAAGCTCATCGAACTCCTTGCCAGTGAGGTCGTCGATGGCCAGCATGATCTTCTTGCGGTGAAGCGGCAGCTTCAAGTTGAGCTCGTGTTCAATGTCCACAGGCGAGGCGGTGAAGAACGACACAGATGGGTTGGCCTTTAGCCATTTTCTAAATCAATATAAAATGAATATAAATAACCAAGATGTGCACCTTTATCCGACCAACTCACCGACAATTATCCTCGTAACAGCTCAGACCCATGTGACCGAGCCAGTTGCATACCTCTTGGACTCCCCAGGTAGTCCAGTGCTTCTCATTGTCACCGAACAACGGCGTCTGGGCACTCCATTCAATGCGCCCGCCCGCCGTGGCTCTGGATCCACCGCGTCGGAACTCAGGTTCTGCCTGCTCCAGGGCTGTGAGCTCACAATTGCTGCTGTTGCTGCGCCGCAGCTTGCCGAGAATGTTGCGCAAGCCGCGGGCAGAACGTTCCCGCAGCTTCGGTGATGGCGTGAACTGCGACATGAAACTGGATGTCATAACTTCGTCTGCGTGAGGAGCACTGTCTTCGATCAGAATTTGATCGTTAGAAGCGAAGGCGACGTTCCGCTGTTTGCCGCTACTATTCGCATTTACATCCAAGGTTCGGTTGTTGTTATTTCCCAGCTTGCCATGGGACCGCGGCAGGCTGTGGAACTGTGGCTTGATCTGATGGCGCAGCGCAGAGGGCGGCGTCTTCGGGGATCCTATGAAGGCTTTCTGGTTTATGTTGCTCAAACTGCCGTAGGGAATACTGCCACCTACTACTGCCCCATCGCTGGCTTGCTCCAATGCCGTGCGGTGCAGTTTCAGTTCACTTAAGGCACTCATCAGCTCGAGCTTCTGCGTCTCGAGAGCAGACCGGGAAATCATCTGTCGCTGCAGCTGCTCCTCTTTGCTGCACAGCTGCTGAGTCTTTTCCGTGATAAGGCCCTCTAGCTCAATGATTTTGTCCGCCTGCTCCGATACTCGCTCTGCCAGCATTTGGTACTGGAGGGCCAGCCCCTCCTTGTCACGCTGAAGCCGCCGCATTCGCTCGTCAGAGTCCTGACGAGGTATGTGCGTCTCCAGCCAGTCGCTTATGATTGCCGCGGTGACGGGATCAGGGGCCGGTGCAGCCAGACCTACCTACAACAGGAAATACATATGTATGAAAGTAAGTGACCCCGGCTTTACTTGGGCGTTATCTTCGCCGTGACTCACCTGTTGCAGGGCGAGAGCTAAAGTCTTGGCGGTCGATAAGACGTTGGTGGCAGAAATTAAATTGCGCTCGCTAAGCGTCAGAGAAGCCCCTGCACCTACCCCCACCCCCGCAGCGGAGCCAGCCTGGGTCGCGGTGCTCGATATGAGACCATCCATTTGCTGTAACGCTGCCTCCAGCATTTTGCTGCCCTCAGTCACAGTCGCCATGTAGTCCGACTCAAGCCTGGCTAATCCCGGGTGATCAATGTGTGAGCTTATTTCGCGGACTGTGCAGCGTTACATAAGCAGCTCAGGAAAGGCTCATCATTTTGCATATGTGTATAAAATTGCATTCATAGTTATTAATTTTAGCACAAAAACCAAAAAAAAAAATAAAACTATCACCAAAATAGAATAGCTAATGCATTAGCGTGGCCGTATATTTTGAAGCCAATATTGTGTTGGTATATTTTTGAATTTGGTATTTCCATGTCCAACCATGTCCACCAGTGTTGCCAACTAGATTCTGAAATAATCTAAAATAATTATTAGGTTTCATCAAGTTTTTAAGTAAATTAAATTAAGTATTTGTTAATTTTCTTGCTTACTTAAAAACATTTTTTTTTTTGAAAAACATTACTGATTTTGTGAAAAGTCGTACATGTGGGATCACTTGCGATAACTTGTATCTGAGGAATCAAATATACACACATTTACACTTCCGCAGTTGACCATTTTTGCAAGGGTAAAAATTTCTTGTTGATTTCAAATTCCGAATAAAAAACGTTCTTGAGTCGATTTTACTGGTCGTCAAAAATCCAGGATGCGCGTAAAGAAGTTTCACTTCATATGCCTAATTAACTTTTAAATAAGCATATGCGGGCTGCAAAATTGTATAAGCTTTATCATTTTCAAATATGCTAGATCTAGCCTTTAATAAGCTGAAATGGCAGCACTGCTGGGCTTACAGCGATTCGAGGAACAGCTGTATAACAGCTGACTAATATTAACCAATTTAAAAGTATAGGGAATAACCTGAAATACAAACTAGTGAAATGAATCGCTTTGCTTATGTGGAGGCCCGCCTAAGCCCTAACGAATCGTTTGTCAGCCGCGACAATAAGGTGAAAATATACGATGGGGATAATAAGGTAGGAAGGATCCTTCACTTAGAATCCAGGCTAAGACAGACCGTGTTTCTATGCTTTTCAGACAGAGTTTGAAGAAGGCGAGGTTGTGCTCACCACGCACAGACTGTTTTGGGGTCGTCCGGGCGAAATAGCCAGAGCAGCCGTCACCCTTTGCCTTCCTCTAAGCTATGTGATATCACTCAGCGAGGAGACGACTGCATCTAACTTCTTCGGTAGAAAGTCGCGCATTATTATGCACCTGCGACCGCCATCGCCCGACAAGGGGCCTGGCCCGCTAGACACCAGCCGTGCTACCCACATTAAGCTGTCTGGAAAGAACGGATTGAGCGTGGAGTTCCACAGTGCTCTGAGAGAGACCCTCAATGCGCGCGTCTGGGAGATCTCAATGACCAGCGAGACCATCATCAGCAGAGTGGCCAACAGCTCAGACTCGGCAGCGGACAGTGGCAACGACCGGTTAGCTCGCATCCAGAAGAGAACAGGCATCGGCGGCATTGAGCGGCATCTGGAGGCGAAAGCCAAGGCCACCGATGAGAACATAGCACTGGCCTTTCAGGATCTCAGTGTGCTAATGGCCATGGCCAAGGACATGGTGGGCGTCTCGAAGGCAATCAGCGGCAAGATTCGCGAGCAGAAAGGTGAGATATCTGATGATGAGACGGTGCGTTTCAAGTCGTACCTAATGAGCCTTGGCATCGACGATCCTGTCACTCGAGGCAACTTTACCAGCAATACTGAATACTTCTCCAGTTTGGCGCAACAGATTTGCGAGGTGTTACTGGATCCCATCGAGGTACGAGTTAACATTACAAGAAAATTAAATTAAGTATGACTTATTGATGTGTTTCTTGCTTAGGAGCAAGGAGGCATGATGTCCTTGGCTGACGTATATTGCCGTATAAATCGGGCTCGGGGCCTGGAGTTGTTGTCGCCCGAGGACTTGCTACACGCCTGCGAACAGCTGAGTGGACCCATACGCCTTCGCAGTTTTCCCAGTGGAGCTAGGGTGCTGCAGCTGGAGTCGCACGATGACAGCCTGATTGCTGTCGACACTTTGGAGAAGGTGCAAGCATTCGAGTCCCTGGCAGTGGAGGAACTGGCCAAGCAGCTGGGCATTTCCCTTCTGCTGGCCAAGGAGCGACTTCTGGTGGCCGAACGTCTGGGCAGCGTGTGTCGAGACGAGTCCGTAGAGGGTCTGCGATTTTATCCCAATCTTCTGATAGGCCGAGACTAATGGAACTGCGCTAATTAATTAAAAGGCTTACTGAATAAAAAACTATTTAACTACGTTCATGCGATATCGCTCTACACCGATGGCTCAAAGATAAGCTGCGTGGTGGGGGCTGGAATCTATGCTGAGACCTGGGAGATTGAAGCGGCCAGTGGGACCTGCGCGGTCCTGAGAATACCAAGGTTCGGATTTACTCGAACAGCCAGGCAGCAATGAAATCACTCAGCCGTGAGAACGAAATGCCGGGTTGTAGCACAATGCAAGGGAGCCCTTAATACCCTTGCCGAGCACAACGACGTACAACCGGATCCTGAGTGCCGGAACATAGTGACATCCCATTAAACGAGAAAACAGATGAATGGGCTCGAGCAGGCTCAACTCCAGAAGTATACCGATCTCGCTTAACTCGGTCCAGTCAAGGATCCATGACCATTTCAGAAGGACTGCAAAAAAGGAATGGTCTAGGAAGAGTGTGCCAAGCTAGTGTGATCAAAGCTATGTTGGCCGTTGGCCGTAGCCGGACTAACGAACTGATATTAAATTTTAAAAAAGATAGAAGGTTTACAGCAGTCTCTATAGGTCATTGGGCGATCGGAACGCATGCAATGAAGGTGGGACTGTCCACCAACACCCACACACAATTACAACATAAGCTGCAAGACGAAACGAAACGAAACAAGAGACATCAGAGCATCTGCTCTGCAAGTGTTCAGCAATATACAGGATCAGAGCACGTCACTTTGGTGCGTTCCAGCTAGAATCATTGAAAGATGTAGGAAAGCTGAAGATTACAGCAATCCTAGGGTTTCTCAACGATTCAGGGTAGTACTGAGGATGACGCAGCTAGCATTGACAAACAAAGGGATCTAAAAGCCTTGTTCCACTGGTACATTCTGCTCCATTCTTGAGAATGGCCCATTCTTTTACACGGGGTCTCCCATAAGGGAGAATGGTCCATCCAAAATGGACAGACCTTCCGTTCACCATTCGCCCCAAAGGTTTCTAAACATACTAAAAAAGAATATCCAAAAAATATCGATTATTAAGCAATATTTCGGAAGTTCCTTCCATAAGTTTTCTAATCGTTCCCAAATTTCTTATTGTTTTTAAAATTATGAATATGGTTTATCAAAAGATGAATGAAAACTAGATCCAGAGCAGCATTTCGTGTGCTGTGGCAGGAAAATATTTCTGCTTTGCGTACGCGGCAGAAAAACACGCGATTTTTCTTTGATATACAAGACTTCAAAGCTCCAAGCATGGATATTAAAAAGTCCTTAAATGGGTCGGTTCCATTTGAAGAGGATACGGTCATCCAAGCGTCGAAAAAGAAACCCTGCAATTTCCGCTTTTGGCCGCGCTATGATAGATGCCGTCCCAATTCAGATGTAAGCAAAGCCGGATCGGCTGTTTAAGAATGATCTACATCAGTGGAACCACCGACGGTCCATTTTCGAATATATGTAGCAGTGGAACAAGGCTATCACTCTACTTGGAGGCTCTAGCAAGGGCCTCACCGCTTCTACCTACCTAGATTCATGGGCTCTCGAAAGTGTTCTCTTGAGGGGTAGTTGGGCGTAGCAGCACTTAAGGGACGAGACTGATATGACATTATAATTAATTTCACACTTTATTGATTAACGGAGATTTAGCATTGAGCGGGACTTTGTCGGCGCTCAAGTTTTTGTTCTTTTGTTTAGTCGTAATTTGTTTTTACTTTCGTTTCGTTCGTCTCAAGAGTTCTCTTCGCAATCAGTTTAATGAAAAGTTTCTACAGTCAGGTATTTTGATAAGCAGTTACGTTACTCAATTGAAATTACACATTTATATTAATAGTTGCTTTGTTGTTTGTGTTTACATATACATATAAATAGCTTATGCTGCTGCTTAGATTGCTCCGCATTACAGTAATAAATCTTCTTCGTTTCAATAACCATTTGATCAGACCACACGTGTATCATTATCATTTCGTCTCAGGTTTCTGGCCAGTTCTTTGCTTTGCTTCGCTTTGCTTGAGTAACACTTCCCATTCCGACTTCAAGTTCGTTCGCTATTCATTTTCATTTGGGTTTGTGTTTATGTATGCAGTACCTTATAATGTTTTTCTTTTATTCTTCTTAAATCACATTTATTATTTAATATTAACATTGAGTAAATTATGCTTGAGTGTGTCGGGTACTGTGGGGATTTTGGGTAATGGTGAGGTTAATTTGTGTACGTTTCCTTCAGGATATTTAGTTGTAGTGTTTTACAGCAGAATCGAGTCAAACAATGCTAAACAATTACAGATTACAGCAGATTTATATAACATAAATAAAATTGTTGCTTAAATCAATATGTAACTTTATCCTACAAGAACTGGCGTAGTCAAAAAACTAATTTTTTAGTCAAACAAAGCGTCACTTTTTACAATCACTCGGCGACTCATCCTTGCAACTCATCACCTTGCAACTCTCCTTGCCCGAATTTCGTCAGCTGCTCCTGTCTCTAGTTTCATTATACATTGCGCTATTTAAAAATACGTTGTTTAAATAAGTGTTGACTTTTGTTTAATTGGTTTTGCTTTCGGTTTTTTAAGTTTCTGCGATTGGAAGTACTAAATTGGTTGGGGCTATGAATTTTACATTACAAGCTAAAATGTGTGAACCTAAGCTATGAATTGATTAAATAATTAGTAATAATAATTTTAATAGTACAATATGCGTATGATTAATTACTAAAATGAACCCCTAATCGTAATAAGAATTTCTTTACACTTAATTTACGTGTTTTGTTTCTTTCCTTCTCCTCTGATTATTGCTTTTTTGTTTTTTGTTGTTTTTGGCGCCTTCCTTGCCCTGCTTTACATCTTAAAATTAGCACTGTTAGGGAGCTAATCCTAGGACCTAACGAATTGGAGTCGTGAATAGTTTAAATGGCGATTAGGAGCGGGACATATTGAAACAATTTCTCATATATATTTATACATACATATATGGGTATATACAACTAGATAAATATGCATGGTTAAGAGCTCTACTACACCTAATTCGTTTATTCCAAGGGGACACAGTTAACACAAGCGCAATCCCGATGCTCTTTCAGCTCCATATGAACAACAATGAGCTGCCGTGGTGCTGCTTACACTTACGATTACACATCAAAACATATATATATAGCTATGTATATGGGTATACAATGTATGTAGATAGTATTGATAGGAGGTAACCATAAACTATAATATCAAGCAAAACACAACGCGTAGCCTTTTATTGTTCACTCATCTCTTAGCACACTCAGTCCCGCAAATTGCAAATTGCATCTACTTTGTCGCATCGGTGGTGGAGCGCCGGCGATTGACAGCAGCCTGTTGCTGTTGCTGCTGCTGCTGCTTGGCCGCCGCCAGAGCCGTCAGCGTCCGCTGACTGATGCCACCCGAGGCGGTGGCGGCCCGTCCTGCGATTTGTATGTGCTGCATCTGTGGCTGCTGCTGCGACACTTGCATCTGCACTTGGCTCGGACTGTGCAGCGTCTGCGATGAGACCGTGCTGGTGCTCTGTGGGTTGAGTATTCGGTGTTGTTGCTGTTGCAGCTGCTGTTGCTGCTGTTGCTGCTGCTGCATAGGCGCCTTCACTGTTTTCAATTGTAGCTTCTGAGTAGACATCACAATGGAAGCAGCGCTAAGGTTGGCGCTGCTAGTCACAACATTGGCAGCTAACAAGAGAAGAGACGTAGTGAGCCTGTGATTCAACAGAAAGCGAGGGCTACTCACCATTCACAGGAGTGGTAGCTATCTTCAGCGTGGAGCCACCTATCTGTCGCTGGGCGGTGATCAGCTGCCTGTTCGGCGCCAATTGCTTGGTGCCGACAACCTGGACGTTGCGGGTGCGCGGCGGTATTGCGCCCACTAGCTGGATGGCTGCTGTCGATGGATGGCTGCCTCCCGACTGAGCCTGCCCCGCCGACTGTTGGGCGACACCTACACCACCACCAACACTTGAGGTACGTATTGTTTGAGGATTTAGTTTTTGTACACCCGCACCGACTATTTGAGCTGGAAGCAGAGAGAGCAGAACGTGGGTGTGCGGGGAGATTTTTTGGTTGTTTGGTTTGGTTGTTTGGTTGTTTGGTTGTTTCTGGTTGCAATGAGAAATGTCAAAGGAACCTTGGACAATATTGCAGGACGAAAAGTAGGTTACATGGTTACATGAAGACAATGGACTCTCTAATTTCAAACTGATGGCATGGCATTTTGGGTTAACACATACAAGACACAAGTTTAGTGGCATGAGGGGATCGGATCGAATCGAATCGAGTTGTTATCGGGTTTGTGTTGTATAATGTTGTGGTTTGTAGTAAACGAGAAACGAGAAACGAAACAGAAACAGAAACAGAAGAGAACCAAATTAAGCATGTTCAATCAAAGGAAACAAAAATCACTGTATAAATAATATTGTGCAAGTAGAAATAAAGAGACCGGATCCTGAGTCGCAAATATCTTCGGCCTGGCCGAGACACCAAAGGTTCACTTCACCATTCGGTTGGTACTTACCAATAGGAAGGGTCAGCATGGCTGCTCCTCCTCCACCGCCGCCGCCGCCACTCCCGTTGCCACTGGCTCCACTACCACCCGCACCCGCACCGCCGCCGTTGTTTGTGATGACCACAGTCTGGGTGCCGGCCACTGTCGAGGGCAGGCTGACGATGGTGCCAGTGGGTGGCGCATGCTGTGGGGCCTGCTGATGCTGTTGCTGCTGCTGCTGGTGCTGGGTTTGCAGCGTAATGGTGTGCGGTATCTGCTGTTGGTGGCTGGAGACCGGGACCGATACCAGGACACTGCGCTGGTGGCCCTGCGCGGTGCCCGTTCCCGTGGCAACACTTCCCGCCTGCTGCTGCTGCTGCTGCTGGAGGCTGTTTCCCGAAAACTGCAGCGAAATGGGCTGCGTGAATCCCGGGATCTGCACTTGGACATTCTGCAGGCCGGCGAAGTTGGCCATGGCTCCCTGCAGCTGCGACAGATTGATGCCCTGCAGGTTCAGTGTGGCTGTGGTCTGTTGCTGCTGCTGCTGCTGCTGTGGCGAGGCAGAAGGCTGCGGATGCGGACTAGACATGGGGGAGTGTATGGAGGAGGTGGCGGGAGAGTGAACTATGGTTTTGGTTATGAACTGCTGCGTCGCCGATGGCTGCTGGGGCGACATGTGCGGCATGGACACGTTGGAGGTGACATTGCTGAGACGCTCCAGCAGGGCCTGGTTCTGGTGCGTCTGCGACGACTGCGAGTGATCCGAGCCCGATGGCGAGGGCGTAGCCGCATTGGTCAGCAAGGCGGATAGGGCTCCACCACCTCCGCCAGCACTTGAGGTGGAAGCCAGGTTGTTGGGTACCGCGAAGCCGCTGGCATTTGAGGCATTCGAATCGCTGCCCGGCGATGGTGCGGCCATGCCCACTACAATCGCGTTGGGCGGCACCGTGGTGCTGTCCCTCCTCAGCGAGCTCAGTATGCGCTGCTGTACCGGGCCAGTGGGGCTTTGAATCCAGGCTGCAGCCGCCGCCGCAGCGCTGTTGCCCGAAGAGATCACTGTATAGCTAGTGGTTGGATTGGTCATCACCGCCGGCGGCGAGGCCAGCTGGGAGGCAAGCGCCGACATGGACACTCTCACGGTCTGCCCACCGTCGCCGCCCGCCTGCTGGTGGTGAGACTGCGCAGCTTGGTTCAGATTGACGGCTATCAGATTGCCGGCAGAGTTTGTCCGAAACGTGGTCGTCGTGGTGCCAACCCCGCCCCCGATCTTCCTGTTGGCGTTCAACAGATTCTGCAGCACCTCGCTCGACTGCTGCTTGCGCTGGGCCGTCATCAGCGTCGGCGTGCCACGGGTGGCTTGCACGTATGTAGCTGTGGCTGCATCTGCGGTGGCGGGCGTGGACTGCTGCTGATGATGCACCAGCGTCAGCGTCTGTTGTGGCGGCTGCTGCTGCTGGCCAGTGGTGGAGGATGTGAAGGTGCCGCTGGCCACCGGGGTGCTAGTCATGGCAGCTGGCGCACTGTTGAGCAGGTTGAGAATCGAGGCGTTGCTGGAATTCTTGAGCGTTGTTGCAGTGCTGCCTCCGTTGTTGCCGCCGGACGCGCCAGCATTGTTGTTTGCTGTCGAAATGCATAGTTTAAACAAAGTAAAAAGTATATAAAAGGTATCTAGCTTACAGTGCTGTTGCTGTTGTTGTTGCTGCTGCTGCTGTTGCTGCTGGTACTGGTTGGCAGAGTTCATAATGCTGTTGACTATGGCATTTATTGCAGGATTTGGATGTATGGCCGTATTATTGTTCATGTTACTATTGTTATTATTATTATTGTTATTGTTATTATTATTGTTGATGGTGTTGCTAGTGGCAGTTGTCTGTTGTTGCTTCTGCATGAGCTGCTGCTGCTGCTGCTGAACCTTGAGCTGCGATTGCTACGGAATAGAAGAAATAATGCGAATTTCAGTAAAACCTCCATTAAAATATCCTTTCTATAGTCGTAGTCCCTACCAGAATCGGCCCACTTGAGTTGAGCTGGGCACGCAATGCGGAATTGGCACCCACCACCGAGGTGACCTTCTCCTGCTGTTGCTGCTGCTGCTGAATGTTGGCGGGCTGGATGGTGATGCCGGAGTTGGTCAGGGCCTGCGACAGCTGCTGCTGCTGCTGGGGCTGCTGTTGTACTAAAACCAGGGAACCGTTGCTCAGGCTCACTTGATGAGTAGTTGTGGAGGAATTGCTGAGGCCGGTGGTCAGCTGTTGAAGCTGAATGTGCTGCTGATGCTGCTGCGTGGCCGCTTGCTGCTGGGGTGCCTCAGTGGTGTACGTTTGCTGTGCTGGCTGCTGCCGGAAATTTTGCTGCACATTTATAACATTGCCTCCGGCAAGATTCAAAGTCTTTTGCATGATTTGCTGACGCGGAAGTGCCACATGGTGCACTGTGGCGGGCAGCTGTTGCTGCGCTTGTTGTGGCTGCTGCTGTTGTTGCTGCTGCGGGGGGTTGGCCACAACTACCAAGTGCTGTTGCTGCTGCTGCTGCTGCTGTTGGTGTTGCAACTGAGCTTGCCTCTGCTGCTGCTGCTGGTGTTGTTGCTGTTGCTGCTGCTGCTGGAGAAGGATCCGCTGCTCGTTCGTCAGTCCCGTGTGGGTTACAATTGGCACATGTCCGGGTATCAAATGCGTAATCTTGACCGCCTTGCGCCCCTCCTCTGTGAAGATCTCGCGGAACTGTTGAATGTATCGATTGGCATGGACCCGCGTGCCCAAGGCAAAGCGGCACGACTCTCCGTTGCGCTCGCCCTCCCTGAAGTCCCGGTCCACATACAGCTCGCCAAGGTATTCGGCATCGGAGGGACGCTGAAAGATGGACAGTTTGATGTGGTACAGCGCCCGCCGGCCCTCGGTCGCCTCGCGCTCCGTCTCGAGGACGTACTCCTCGATGAGCTGCGGCTGGAAGTTGTGCCGACAGTTGGGCTGGCAGCCGTCTTTGCACGCCTCGCTGAACTCGTTTAGAGGCTCAAAAGTCTTGGCGTACTTCTCGACGCTGATCACGTGCTCGGGCACCTTAAGATTGGCGGGATAGTCCAGGCAGGGCGGACGAATGGGCCGGATGACCTCGTGGGGTCGCCGGGGCACTTTTGAAGTGAACGAGGAGAGCATGGCCCCCACCAGCGGATTGTTGGTGGGCGCTGTGGCCGGTGTGGTGCTGCCGACGCCGCCGCTGCTGCTCCCCGCACGCGGTCGCTGGCGAAGACGGGCCAGATAGTCGCACAATTCCAGGCCGTGATGATGGGTAAACTGGTCCAGCTTGCGCTTCCGATTGATGGCCGTCTGTGTGAACTTCTTCATTTGGCGCCGCAGCTCGTGGGAGTTGAAGAGCTGCCGCTGGTGCTGGGCGTTGATGGCCTGCCTGCCTATGCTGGGATCCGGCTCCAGGCAAAGGGGCTCCGCAGTGGCCAACACCAGCTGGCTCTCCAAAGCGAGCTTGTCCTCCGCCGGCAGCTGGCCGCCCATTTGCTGCACTTCCGCGAAGAGGGTGGCGTTCGTGGGCCTGAGCAGGATGTGCTTCATATCACAGATATTCGTTGAGGTGGCAAATGTCTGGCGAAAGTCGCGGATCTGCGCGATGACGCAACCCGCGTAGAACACGCTTGGCTTGACGTACACTCGTGTCCCCTCGCCACCGTCCGACAGGCTGACGGTCTCCGCGCCGAGCAGATCCATAAGAAACTCCGGCAGCATTTCGCGATCGATGCACTGCAGCAATAGGTCGTTTTCGTATGGCCATCGTAGTACCTCCACCAGGCCGTAGTCATGCTTGGCCTGTCCGGCCTCCGCTTTGGCTTGTGACTCGTCGGTGGTCGCAGTCTTGCTGCGTCCGCCCCGCTGTCCTCCTCCGGCTCCTGCTACCGCACCCTCGATGTTGGCCTCGTCCCTCGAGACGGTGGCAGACCATTCGTTCGTTTGAGAGTTCAGCATCAGGTGCTCGTCGTAGTGCAGGGCCAGGGAATATCCCTTGTTGCCGGGATAGAGGTTGACCACAATTGTGTTGAGCTTTTCCCGCTCCACCAGCCGCTCCAGGGTAAAGGAGCGCGTACGCTGCTTTAGCTGAAATGGGGAATGGGGAAAGAAAGAAGATATTGTAGCATGGTAGCTTTCTTCACTCTGGGATCAGTTGCTACTCACCCCGGTCTCAGCAAAATAGTTCAAGTCATTGCTCAACAGCTGCAGGTATAGATCCCTTATTTTCTCGTGCAGATTAAAGAACTTGCTGTTGCTCGGCTGACCGACAGAAGAGGAAGGAGGAGGCTTCGACGAGGAACTGCTACTGTTGTGGCTATTGGAGGATGAGGAGGCAGTGCCAGAACGCGCTGTTTGTACCGTGAAGACCGAGGCGGTGGCGGTTAAGGGTAAAGCTGAGCTGCGACTCGAGCTCCCAGAGGAGCTGCATTCCTTGTTACTGCTGTTGGACTTTTGGCGCTTGTTCGGCGACGACGTGGGCGATGCCAGGAGGTGGTGGTTATGCGACTGGTGGTGGAGGTGATGATGGTGCGAATGGTGGCTAACGCCGCCCCCGGATGATGAATTTGCAGAGGGAGGTCGCTTCTCCGACGACTTCTTACTCGATGTCACTGCCGCTGTCGCTGGCACTCCACTCAGGCTGAGGCTGGAGTTGACTCCAGGCGGCGTGGACAGCAGCAAGTCTGGAACCACTGGTGACGGCGACGTGATCGAGTTGAAGTTGGACAGCGTCGTGGTGGATGACGAGCACGACGAAGGCGACGGTGCAATCGCTGTGGGCAACCCGGTGGGCGTGGCCGAGGTGGGCTCCGTGAGTATGCCCAGGGAGCCCCCTGCCCCCGCCCCTTCGGTGGGGGAGTCGTCGTCATCGAAGATGCAAATGGGCGGTTGGGCAGGAATCTGGGGTATGGCCTGGAGCAGGCTGGCCTCCAGGTACGACTTGCTGCTCGTCGCAAAGGTGACCGTGACGGGAGACTGTTGCTGCTGATGGATCGCAGAGTGTAGATGGTGGTAGGACTGCTGCGTCTGCAGCTGGTGGTTGGGGGAAGACGCCGCCTGGTACTGGACGAACTGCTGTTGGTGGACGCCTGGGCCGTGAGCGTGGACCACGGCGTGCGCTATTCCCTGGGCATGGTCAGCGTTGTTGGAGCCCTTTAACTTCTTGAGCGTGTCATTTATGATAAACTGTTAGGGTTAAGAGGTTAAGATAAGGATGATTCGGAGGAGTCTCTCTCTAAAAAGGAGTCAGGGTCTTACGTCGGCTTCTTGGCATGAGGAGTCCAGGCTTTGCATCGTGCCAGCGGATTGCGAGGAGGGTCCCAACTGAGGATGGCGCACCAAACAGCACCAATTACCGACGACATCCAAGCCAACGCAGGGGACTGATTTCGGTTGCAGGCCTGGCCAGGATCGGCGTTGTTCGCATTGCGCTCGCAGGTGTCTGTCCCTGTGAATTACAACTGCAGAAGCAGAAGCAGAGCCCGTTGTTGTCTCTTACTTTCGCTGGCTGCTCGCACCCGCACCCGCAACACTCACCTGGCCGTGGACCATTCCAGGGAGCGTCGCCACGGCTTGATTGCCTGCTGCGGCTGCTGAGTTTTCGGTGAGCCCGACCCGACCAACGATGGATTCAGATATTTCTTCACTCTTTTTCTGCTGCTGCTGCTGCTGCTTTGCGTGACATTTTCTCTCTGCGCCCCTCTGCCGTCGACGACCCTCTTTCTGGCGATGCTGCTCGGCGAAACGGAAAGGTCGCGCGCTCTGGTGCGGTGGGGAGGCGAACGCTGGGCTGGTTCTCTAATAACACGCTGTGAACTGCTCGTTTTTAATTGTTTAAAAACTTTGTTTTAGGATTTTTTGCAATGTAAATGTACTGTACGATACGTGCCGTGCGAATGCCAACAATCGTTATCGTTCCCTGGGAATGGCAAGTGCGATAATCGATATACTTGGCGAAACACAAAAGCGTGTGGCTACACTGGTTTCTGCCATGCAGCGTGCTGTTAGGATACTTCTCCACTGCGCTGCATTTTCCAACTATCGCACTAGAGTCACGAGATGCAGAAAATGCGTTTCTACTAGGCAAATGCTGCACTGATGCTGCTCTTTAAGGAAAACAGCTGTTTTTTGATTTGGTTTAATTTGGCGGAAAATTAAATGCAATTCAAAATTCAAGCCAAGCTATTTTTTAGCTCTTCTTAGCTGTGGTCTTGAGCCTAAAAATGTCACTGCACTTTTTCGGCGATCTAATTACATGTTTGAATGGTCATTTTGTTTCGAAGTTAACCTTACATATTTTATGTTTAGTATTGCTTAATAAAATAAAGCCAATTTGGCTTGAAAAATAGCTGTAATTCCCGCTAGGCGCTATTTTCCAATTTATCCCGCATTTTAGAGGTGGAGAAGCATTGATGAAAACATCGAAGCATCAATGTTTTAAAGATTTTTTTAAACATCGATGTTTTTGTTACTTTCGCTCTAGACAGCTGTAACTCTCTTTTATTACCCTTGCAGGGTATTATAATTTTAGTCAGAAGTTTGCAACGCAGTGATGGAAGCATCTCCGACCCCATAAAGTGTATATTTTCTTAATCAGTATCATGTCTTTCTGTTTGTCCTTCTTTATGCCAACTTTTCTCTTTGTTTTTGAGCTATCTGAATGAAACATTGCAGATAGTATTCTTTCTGTTGCCAAATATAAGTCGGAACGGGTTTTCTTTTTAAACATATTTCTATAGGTTTTAAGATATGAAAATTTAAAAATGTAAATGTAAAATGTGACAATGGAGATGTAAATGTTTCTCCACCTCTACCGCATTTGCCAATCGGAAATTTGAATTTTTGCCGATATACTAATAAATAAAAACACTGTCGACTGTAGGATTGTTCACTTATGTTTAATAGGTATATATTATTAAGGATTAGTCTCTACCAACTAAGCATTAAGAATACAAAATTTTGTCACTTGTACGTATACACTTTGCAATACACATATATCATATATCCGTGTGTTAACCGTTATCAATTATCAATTATCAATTATCAATATTCAATAAAGTCATATTTATCAGAAACTTGTAATACACTCGCAGTTGAAGAATTTCCGTTCACATCAGCATGAGATCTTTAAACATTAATTGTGTAGTTTGAAATATTTATAATAAAAAACAGCTCTTGAGTTGGGTCGGGGTCAGCGTCTCGTAAGGATTAGGATCGGGAACGGAACCAGGATCAGTATTTCAGCGGGGATCAGACTCGGACTTCTACTCCTTGTGCCCACCCTGCAGCTTCTTCCAGGTGTCGCCTAGAGCCTTGGCAAAGTGGTCGTCGACGGAGGCTTCAGTCTTGGTGAAAATCGAGATGTTCGTGGATGATGTGGGAGAGGCGGGCGGCGTCTGCGTCGAAGAGGCGGCGGCGGCCGCTAGTCCGGGTTCTGCCTTGACGCGAATAATCGCCGGCATAGAGAGCGTGCTGGTGGTGTGCGAGGGAATCTGAGTGGTAGGCTGGGTCGGCTGAATTGAATTCGGAGTTGCAGTCGGAGTGGGAGTCGGGGTCGGAGTTGGTGTCGGCGTCGTAGTCAAGGTCGACGTCGCCACGGCTCCTCCGGCTGGAGCGCTGTTGGCTGGATACGCTGGCGACGGAGTATTGTATCTGGGCGGCGTGTGGTGAGGCGTGGCCACGGCCGGCTCCATTACCTCACTGACCACCGTTGCTAGCGCTGGGCCCGATCCCGTTGCCGAGGGCGGCGGAGACGGAGGCGCCTGGGTGCGATGCAGTGCCAGCGAAAGTGGCAGCGGTTCGTCCTGCGGCGGTGGGAGCTCCAATTGCGGCGACACCGGTCTTGAGCTTAGAATGGGCGAGTGCAGCACGGATGCGCCGGCCACGGTGGGCACACCCAATGGTGAGCGGTGCTGCTGATACAGATGCGAGGCTACTGGAGCTACTGTGCTGGTCACCGAAGGCGGTCCGTGGGCCAGCGGCGAGGCCTGCTGCTTGGGGGTCACGCCGGGCGAGGGTGTTGGTGTTGGCGTGGGCGTGGACGTCGGCGTGGGCGACTTCTTGGAGAACAGGGCAGCATAGTTCTCGCCCAGCGATCGCCGGAAGTGCTCGTCGATGTCGCACATCGCCACGTCTGCAAGGCAAAATGTTCAATTTGATAATTGCACAGCACCGAGGTGGATCCCTTACCTGAGGATTGGGCCTGCTCCGGCGGCTCCCGCTTCGGAGGTGCCTGGGTAATGACGCTGGGCCGGCTGTTGGCCGCATAGTTGGTCCCGGGCAATGGCTCGCGATAGGGGGGAGGTGGCGAGGCGCGTAGCTGGTGCTTCAACGTCCCGGATGACACCGACATATCAATAGGACTGTCCATGTCCCGCTCCTCCCGCTCCCGGTCACTGCTGACCGCGTCATGGACTTGATACTCGGCGGTCCGCTGGCGCCGTTCACGACGCCACTTGGTAGTGGGCAGCTCCTTGGCTGTGACGCGCATCTCTGCAAGAAAAAGCATGGACAGCGCGGGGTCAGACATCGATAGCCGGATAACTCGTAAAAATAATAATAAATAATAGTAAATAATATTTCTAAAACCAAATTCGCATTTCAATTAATGGCCATAAATTGGTTTTGGATGTTGCGGTCGGCTGCGGTGTTGAGGTGTAGCTCACGGGTCTGACATCGACGAGTGGGCGCAATGAATCACATGGAGTAGAGGCGAGGCCAACACTACAAAACTCCATCGTTCTGCCTCCGTCTTCCAGTTCCCTGTTCACCCTTTCGAGTTTGTTGCCTAAGTTTTTCGCCTTTTGAATGAACTTCTGCCAAAAGCTCTGCTCCCTGGGTAAGCGGGGAAGACGCGGAACTAGCCCAGAAAATATTATACGAAGACGCCGCCATCGCCATCGCCAGCGAAAAAAGCACTGCACACACACAAATACCCAGGCAAAATAATAATAACAACAGAAAACTCACAGTCATCGAGAGTCCCAGTCACAAATGTAAAAATTGGTTTCGAGAAAACTTGTTTCGTCTATGCCAGTGTGTGGTGTGTGTGTGTTTGGCGAGTGTGTCAGAGTCTGGGCCTGGCATACACTGGACGAAACATTGGGTGAACGTGCCCGGCCTGCCAATGGGCGATGCCCGAGCTGCTGGTCTGGCGTGGGAAGCGGACAACCCGCCGAACCAACTCAGAGCCAGCTGCGTGGGCTGCGGGATCTGGTCACGTCGCATCGGGATGTGCTAGAGCGGCGGAAGCGGAGTAGGAGATGCCTACCAGCCGACAGTTCCACACGGATCTCAGTCGAGCGCACAGGAAACCAAGTATATATAAATGAAGCAGCAGGCGGCGGAAAGCCAGGTCCCAGGTCCCAGAACCCAGTTTTTTATCCCCATCGGTCGAGATCGAAGGGACAAACCAGTCGGGCGACTTCTGCACATTTGGAGCAGCGCAGAGAGCCAGAGCCTGGTCGGAGGCCAAGAGACCAATGCATGAATGAATCAATGAATGGCGCGTTGGCCGTGCCGTGGATGGGATCTGGGATGGTTAAATGAACGCCTCGGAGGCTGCATTGCCAGCGGGGGAGGTGAAGGAGGAGTAGGAGTAAGCGGAGGCGAGAGCGTTGTCCTGTTCTTGGCAACGTCACTGCGAGGCTGCAATTTATTATTTCTGCGCCTGCGTCACGAGAGGAGTCAGACAACAGTGCAGCAGTGCAGTTGAGAGAACCAGAGAGCACGATTGAGATTGAGAGAAAGAAGCTGCTCAAACTGGTCTGCAGAGTGCGGAGTGCGGAGCCCGGAGTGAGGAAGGAGTGGCAGGCCGAGGCATAAAAAACAACAAACAGCAGCAAAACAGCACGGAGGCTGGGAGCGAAGCACGGGCTTGGGCTCAAGCTGCTGCTGCTGCTGCTGCTGCTGCTGCGGATGATGATGAGGATGATGATAATAATAAAGAAACATTCAAATTTTATTGCACATTTCCGGTCGTCGGTTGTCGGTTGTCGGACGTCGGCGGCTGTTGGGGATCGGCGGATAGACGGAGCTTTCTTTTTTGAGCTCCCCTCTTTTCGCATTCAGCTCAGTCTCTACCTTTCTCTTTCTCTTTCTCACCTTCATTACCCTTGCCCTTTTGTTTACTTTGCAGCTTTTACTGCAGGCGCAGTATCATTTCTGTACCTCGGTAAGCTTGGCTCTATGGGACGCCGATTCGAGTTTGAGGGATTTCGAAACGATCCTTGGAACGGGAAAAATACCCGGTTGGAGCAAGAGTCGTTTGGGGGTACGAGCGAACTTTATACTCGATATACCCGGTACTAATAGGGTAGAAGGGTATTATCCCATAGTCCCAACCAACAAGAAGGCCCCTCTAACACGATAAAGAACATATATGTATACTTATACATCATCACCAGGCAAGTGGATTAAGCCATTCTGTCAGCCATGGAACAACAGATGATCTTAGAAAATATAATATAATTTTTGACAGTTACCAAATTTGGTGACACCAACCCTCCAAAACCATGCGAAACGTATAGCTAACATAAGCTGTAGAGTATAGTCGCGAAGAAATATACGAAATATGTGCGGACGTGCTATACAAATTTGAGTAAAATCAGACGATAAACAAAACATGAGAGTTATTAAGCATTAAAGTTTCTGGGCATGCTGTACTTCTGCAACAACTACATTTTTGTTGGCAGCACCAATGGGTTTTGCTCAACATGTTTCTAGCAACATTTGTCTACATTTGTCAACATTTTCTTCTTACTTTCGCACTGTTTAATTCAAGTTTTTCATAAATTTGAAATACTTAATAAGCCTAGTCAATAAACCTTTTAATTTCACTCACAAAGCTTTGGGTATAGGGATTTTTTTCTTTTCTTTCAATTCTTTCTCATTTCCTACTTGTTTTTATAGCCGGTACCCATAGGGTACAAGGGTATTATAACTTTGTGCAAACTGATAATGTATGTAACAGGCAGAAGGAGGCATCTCCGACCCCATAAAGTATATACATATATTCTTAATCAGCATCACCAGCCGAGTGGAGTTTGCCTTGTCCGTCTGTCCGTCCAGGTTGGTAACCAGAGACAGCATTGTATTCTGTTGCACTCAGATCAAGTTTGTTTAAAATTTGGCCACACCCACATCCGCCCCCGAAAATCGAAAAACACTTTAAGCACGCTATCGTCGTGATATTCGGCTTAGAGTAAATAGATTAAATAGATAGGTTTGTGCGAACGTTTACTGAAAATTTGAGTAAAATGTCCATATGCTAATTATTTTTGACCCACAATGCTTTGGGTACCGGGTATCTCAGAGTCTTTCATACTCGACTATAGCTTTCCTACTTTTTTCTTCTTCATTCTTTTCTTTTTTCCTCTTTTTTTCTTCTACGTAATTATTAAAAGTTATATTTTTTAAGTAGATTGTTTGTGAGCGCCGTAGAATTTTTATACCCGGTACCCATAGGGTACAAGGGTATAATAAGTTAGTGCCAATCGAGAATGTATGTAACAGGCAGAACGAGAAATCTCCAACCCTATAAAGTATATATATATTCTTGATCAGCGTCACCAGCCGAGTCGATTTAGCCATGTCCGTCTGTCCGTCCGTCCGTCCGCCTGTCCGTCCGTCCGTCCGTGTGACACAACAGATCTCAGAGACTATAAGAGCTAAGGTTACCAAATTTGGTGACAGCATTGGAATCTGTTGCACGCAGATCAAGTTTGTTTTAAAATTTGGCCACGCCCACTTTCGCCCCCAAAAATCGTAAAAAACTTTATATAAACTATAGTCCTAATTTTTGACTTAAAGTAAATAGATAAAATAAATAAGTAGGCACTTGCGGACGTTTTCTGAAAATTTGAGAAAATGGGATGATAAACATGGAAGTTATTAAACATTAAGTTTCTGTGAATGCTCTTCTTCTTCTTTAGAGCCACAAAGGCAATAGTGAAAAAGTGTTACGTGCTTTCGGGCGCAGTATAAATTCGTAATGCAGCTGCGTACAGCTGCAGAATTTGTCTTTTTTGAACGTTGCTCAACATGTTTTTAGTAACATTTATCTTCATTTGTCAAATTATTGTTTTTTCCATGCCCGTGGGATATTTAATTTCCCGCACAATACTTTGGGTACCGGGTATCTCACAGTCGGTCACTCGACTGTAGCTTTCTTACTTGTTTTTTTTTTTTTTGAGATATCTGCGAATACACAACTAAATACAAAGCATGTAGAACATGTAGAAATAAAGAATCATTAGCTTAAGTTTTTTTTGAATTTTTTTTTTTAATTTTTAAATTTAATGGGAATTTAAGTTTTGTATTGCTTCTATTCTATGCTTTCCAAAAAGATAAAACTTAATTTGGATGTTTACAAGTGAATCAAAAACCGTCTCGAAAGTTATGAATATATGAGTCTCGGTTAAAAAAACCAAAACATAAGGAAACAAAAGTTTATAAAACATTTACAGCGATCCAGTTTTTAGAGTACGAATTTTTAGCAAATGTAGGCTATCATCCTCCACAACTTTCCATGTTGCAAAGGATTTAGCGTGGCCAAAATTGAGCTTAGGATATTTCAAATTTCTTTATAATAAAATGGACTAAAAATATGTAAATTTAATTCTACAATTTACACATCCTGTGTGTTTCAGAGGTAAAATTTTAGTCTTAAAAAAAAAGAATTTAAAACCTTTTTATACCCGGTACCCAAAAGGTACAAGGGTATTATAAGTTTGTGCCAACCGAGAATGTTTGTAACAGGCAGAAGGAGGCATCTCCGATCTCATAAAGATTCTTGATCAGCGCCACCAGCCGAGTTGATTTAGGCATGTCTGCCTGTCCGTCTGTCCGTGTTGGTAAACAGATCTCAGAGACTATAAGAGCTAGAGCCACCAAATTTGGTGACAACATTGGAATCATTTGCACGCAGATCAAGATTGTTTTAAAATTTGGCCACGCCCACTTCCGCCTCCAAAAATTATAAAAATTTGTAAAGTAAATAGATAAAACAAAAAAAAAATAATAAAATAAAATAAAAAATAAAAAAAATAATAATAATAAAATAAATAAGTAGGCTTTCGTGAACGTTTTCTAAACATGGAAGTTATTAAACGATAAAGTTTCTGTGTATGCTTCTTCTTCTTCTATGTCGAGAATGCCAGTGCGTGTTGCGTAACATGTCCCTAGCAACACTTGTCCTTGTTGGGTGTTGCTCAACGTGTTGCTCAACATGTTTCTAGCAATATTTTTTGGCATGACCTAAAATTCAAAAATTCATTCCTTTAACTTAAAGCCCTCATTATACCAAGGAAGTCTTCCAACGAAAAACGTTGCGCGTATGTGTTCATCCTTCATGGGCAGCTCTGATCAACAGATATCAGATACAAAAGCTAGTTTAATTTTATCGAAAGCATTGTTTCTGCGTTCAAAACAACAGAGAAGATAAGAAGATAAGGGAAGAGTCGGAATCAAGGGGGGCAAGTGGGGTAGTGATAACACTGAAGTCGAACCTATGTGCTCCACCTACATCCTTTTATAGCATGCTACACAGAGCAAGATCAATACAAAAAAGAAGGTAGGATCAAGTCGAGAACGCTCGACTGTAAAACCTGGTGCTAAAAGCTTTTGAAATAAAATGAAAAAAAAGACCAACTTAAAAAGAACTGTTCTTGAAATTTGTTGAAAACTTGATCCCCGTGCAATCTATGAAAATCCGATCAACAAATTTGGTAGCCGTAGCTCCTAAATTCTTTGAGCTCTAATTGGAGACATGGCTTAATCACATTCTCTAAATATTTTTATCCATTTTGCATTTTTATCGGAGTTACCTTCTCTTGCCTGTTATATACATTTTACAATACCCTTGTTCCCTATGGGCACTGGGAATAAAAAGCTCAATCCACGACAAGAGCAAGATATTTGTTGCTTATGCAAACAAGTTGTTGCTGCTCTCGTTGTTAGTGCTCTCAAAGCTTTTTATACATATTTATTTCTCTAGCACCGTCACCTCAGTAGTCGTCGCAGGCGATTTTCATTATTTATATTATTTCTCGTGCCGGCTCGTGAGTCATACACGTAGCTACGGATCCCCCACTGCCCACCACTCAGCGCCATACCCGCATTACCCGCTGCCCGAGTTGATTGCAAATCTGGTTTTAATATGTCAACAAATTAACAAAAACAAAATAAAACCAAGTCGAGCCAAGCACAGCAGCTTTGGCTCCAGCCGGCCCCCTTCCGCGGCAGCTCCTCAGCCATTTTTATGGAGGTTTAATGTTTAAACAGGCGCTCATTTTTTGCTCTTTCTCTGGCCGTTTTTGTGTTTGCCTGGCGTCGCCATGTAATTGAAAGCATTTGTGTGATTTGTGCAATGTCGCCAATTAACACGGTTGGCGGGCGCTGGGGAGACGGGGAGACCTGGCGGGCGCTGTGTGACGCTTGGGAGTTGCGAGTGTGTGTCAATCGACGCCAATCGAACGCGACGGAGCCGGTGCGGAGCGTAGTAAAAGTGTTGCCAATTTCGTTACCAATTTTCCAGATCGCACAAGTCAAATGAAGACGGAGACAGAGACGGAGACGGACCTCGTTTGCAGCCGGCGTGACCGATTGCCGCTGTTGCCAATACCGTCGCCATCACGTCCTAGGCACACGTTGCCCGCCCGCCCAGCGCCTCCGTCAAAGATAAACCGAACCGAATCAGAGCAGCCCGCTTCCGAAACCCGATCCCATCCAGCAGGGAAGGGAGTATTTTCCATGGTCAGAGGCAAACCTCACGTTCTCCGAACCATTGAACTTTAGCATTGGGCTGGGACCTAGCAGGCTCTTTTCACGTGAGCTGCAGGTGGGGCTTTACCAGAACACCGAGTTGTTCATAATTGAATTTTGTCTGTTTCAACCTCACCCCCAACGGGTGTGGGCCATTCAAGTACACGGAGTGCTAGCTCCGAGAAACCCAAAATTCGTTGTATCCTTTGGGAGTTACTATTAGACACGCAATATCCTTGCTAAATAAAATATGTATTGATTTCAAATTTGTAGATTTCTTACAAACTGCAAGCTTATAGTATTTGATTTTTTAGGTAATCAGCTATAATATGAGTTGCATAACTTTAACTTTTCCAGCTTTATATATTTATAATTTATATATGTACATACATTTATCCTTTAGTTATAGGAATAATTTGTCAGTCTGCATTGTGCTTTAAGCTGGTCTTCCCAGTTCCTAAGATATAACTTTTTAAAAATGGAAAGTTGGTTGTACATTTGTCCAGGTTAGATTTTATCCTGGATTTGTTTGCGAGGTTAATCCATTGTTTTAATAAAGACTAGGACAGTTAGGCTGGCCAAGATTGAATTTAAATTTGAACAATTCAGAAAGCTACAGTCGAGTAAGCTGGACTGTGAGATACCCGGTACCAGAAGATTTTTAAATAATAAGAAAAATTAAGAGCACACACGCTTTTTGAGTTCTCTGTTCTGAAAAAAAAAAACTATTTTTATACCCGATTCCCATAGGGTACAAGGGTATTATAAGTTAGTGCCAACCGAGAATGTATGTAACAGGCAGAAGGAAATATCTTCAACCCTATAAAGTATATATATTCTTGATCAGCGTCACCAGCCGAGTCGATTTAGCCATGTCCGTCTGTCCGTGTTGGTAAACAGATCTCAGAGACTATAAGACCTAGAGCCACCAAATTTGGTGAAAACATTGAAATCTGTTGCACGCAGATACAGTTTGTATTAAACATATAAAGTTTCTGTGTACGCTTTTTCTTCTTGTTGAAGCTACGTATGTACTTAGCATTGTGTCAAAACGGGAGGTTAATAGTCACACTCTCGCTCTATCGCACTGCTTAGGAACAATTGCGCGAGTCTGAGCACTTAGCTTTTGAGAGAGATGTTGAGAGTGCCAGTGCGTGTTGCTTAACATGTCCCTAGCAACATTTGTCTTTTTTGGGTGTTGCTCAACAATTTTCTAGCAGCATGTGTCTTCTTTTGTCAACATTTTCTTTTTTCCATGTTCATGTGCTATTTAATTTCACCCACAATGCTTGGGTACCGGGTATCTCACAGTCATTTTAGCACGACAACCGTCGCAAAAGCTACAGTGGATGTAGCTTAGTGGTTTGTGTGGACGCAGTACTCTGCTCATGCAAGATCGAAAGGGGTTCAATCCTCACAAAATCCCAAATACAATTTTTTATTATGAGGCCTGTTCCAGTTTCCACTTCCGAAAAATCTACACGGAAATTATTTCCCAGACCTGTTCTAGTTTCCGAAAAATCCTAACGGATTTGTATTTCCCTCTGTAATCGCGCTGGTAACTTCCGGACGAAGCCTTACGAAAACGTTCGTCTTGATATTTGGCTGGCGTATCCAGATCCGCAAGAACAGTAACTAATTATTTTAAAAAACATTGCGACATATAAATGGGAATAAAAGGGACCAAAGGGAAGTTTTATAAAAAGTTGTTAAATCAACAAGGGAAGTCCGTGGATGTTAAAGGGAAATTCGAAAATGGTATCAAATTCCCTTCCGAGTGAAAACTGGAACAGGCCTGTTAATTTGTGGCGTTTGCAAAATGGGGAGAATATGGCCGGGAACTTAAGTCGTCACCCCGTTATTGTGTTATCAAGCCTTGAAAAGTGCCACAGACTAAGTAGTGCTCGACAGTTATTTTCTCAAAATTGATACGTGATGGAAACTCTTCAGTTTCTGATTACCAATGTTCTGGTAAAGAACTTTAAGGATCAATAGCGTTTTGTCGCTGGGTAGAAAAAGTTTTATATATAACCGGAAATCCCGACTTATAATGTGATTGCGCTCTAAGGGTACTATTGGTTCGGCCACCGAAATTTGATCCTTTCCTTATAATTTTAATATTTTGATTGAAAGACAATACTACATACTACATATAGCATACATAATCGAAAACAAAATCGTCATGAGAATGATGAGAGTAAGATCACTACATTTTGCACCACTAAATTTTTGATAATTGAAGAGTGGAAATACTGGCACATCTAACCGAGAGCAAAAATTTAAATTGATATTGTATCACCGACCGCTTTCCTTGCTCAACCCAAGCCCAGCCTTAAGGTTTCAGAAACCTTTCATTTGAAGTTGTCCAGGAAAACGAACCTTTGTGAAACTGTTGCTGCTGCCTGTAGAGCTGGTGATGCATGGCGGCAGCCTGCTGGAGATCGCGCCAGGGCTGCCAGAGGAGGCTGTTGGCCATGTTGGAGGAATTCGGATCCGAGGCTGGCTGGGACTGGTGATTGCCGGTACCAGTTCGAAGTGGGTGGCTCTGTTGCAGCTGCTCCAGCTGCATGCGATGGTGCTGGTACATCATTCCCTGCCCGTGCCCCTGCCTCTGTCCCTCCCCCTGCCCAAGCCCATGACCCTGATAAGCGGCCAATCTTTGAGAGGCAGCAAGAGCAGCGGCTGCATGGGCCACCTCTCGAGCTGACGAACTTGGCGAACTGGCCGTGGAGGAGGCGGCCGAGGAGGTTGAGGGGCCGATCAGGCAGGATGCGGACGATGTGGAGGCTGTGGAAGAGGCGGGCGAAGCGGATGAGGCGGATGAGGCGGGGGACGATGAGGAGGCTGCAGCTGCCGCTGCGGCCAAGCGTTCTATTTCCTTGATGCGGTTGTAGTAGTTCTGCTCGAAGGCATTGAGTATGCAAAGATATTCCATGGCTCGAAGCTCAAGCTGAAGCTCAAGTTCAAAGATCGCTTTCGAAGCTTCTTCCTTCCTGATTGCAGGCCGTCGATTGGTGGTCGGAGAGCCGCTTACATCGCTGCCGCCAAAGCCGACTCAGCTGACTCGCGGCGAATCGAAAAGCACTTCTTTTCGGGGCTGTCTATCGGCGGCACTCGGCGGCGGCTGGGAGCGGTAGACTTTTTATTTATTTGCTTATCTTTCCCTTTAGTTTATGATTACTTTTGCGCTTTGCCGCGGACGCAGACGCAGACGAGGGCACAGATACTCATACACATACAGATGCAGCAAAACGAATGTGCGCACACGAACCGCAAGTCGCGACTATAGATACAGATACAATCTGTTTCTGTTTGTCTGTTTTATTTATTTGTTGTTGTTGCCTTTTTTCAGCTTTTTGTTTCTTCTCTGTCGTGGACGGCGACTCGGGTTACAGTCTACGTCTCCGCCTCCGTCTCCGTCTCCGTCACCGATCTGCTCCGCCGACGTGAGCCTCGAGTCGACATTTAGCAAAATAAAAAAAATAGCACGCTCTTTTTCTGGCGGTCTTTGTTATGGCGGCTCTGGCTCTGGCTGCGGCTGCGGCTCTGGGTTATATGTGTTTCTTTTCCGAGGAATGATTTGCATAGAAATCGACAGATCGCCAACTGAACTTGAGCGCCAGTTTTCGCTTTCGGAGAAGAAACCTACGGACCCGTCCGTAGAGCACGGCTCACACACACTTACACACACGTACTGAGCTGGGCGCACGTTCCACTGGCGACGACGACGACGACGACGACAGCGACACCGCGAGCAACGGCAAAAGCAATAGCAGTAGCTACAGCAATAACAATAATAAGGCAACTGGAAGGCGACAGGCGAGAGGCGACAGCAGCACCAAGACGAACTGGCGGCTTCGACGGACAAACTCGAACTGATCAACGAACGGCGAGCGGCGACTTGAAGATTGCGACTGGGCTGGGGCTAGCTTTGATCTTCCAAAGCTCCAGCTTCGGCTTTGGCTTCGGCTGCGTCTTCGTATTCGTGTTCGCCTTCGTCTGCGCTCTGGAGGGCAAGTCTCCACCGCACTCGGCTGTGTAGACTTTTGGGACCTTTAAAGCCATTTGCACTTGCGCCAATTTCCCCTCGTTGTTGTTTGTCTGTCGCTGGAGTTCTTGTATGTAGTTGCTGGGGCTCCTGTTGTTTCTGGTGTTGCTCATTTGGCCCATGTTGTTTTCTTCTTTTTCTCCTCTTACCAATTTCCGTTTTGGCTCTTGTTGGCTCTCTCCATTCGTTCTCGGCGGATCGGCGAATTTCGGATCTGAGCTTGCTCGCTGATTTGGTAATTGAAAAACTAAAACTGAGAGCTGGAGAGCTGGCTGGGCACAGGGAAAGGGGTCCATGCCTGTCCGTAGGATGTGGCAGCCAGCCACGCCCCTTCCGCGGTTCGTCCATTCAATTCAGGCTTGGCAAATTGGGCAAAAGGGTAACGAAATGGCAGAAATTGAGAATTGGCCACAGTCTGTATGGTCGGCGCCCCGCAGCTGAGCCTCCCCGGCTTGGATTTGGATTTTGGTTAGGGTCTCGGCTTGGGCATGTAACTGTGCGCTGGAACTTGGGTTGGGCTGGATTCAAGCAGCACATGCAGTGGGCGTTCTTTAATTTGTCTTTCCCGCTCTTTTCTTTGGGGCTCATTATAATAAGTTTACTCAGAGCTTTGTCACACACAAAAATACATTTTTACCTACAATCAACGCTCCATACATTTTATTTTTACTTTTGTAAAGACAAAAACAACAGATCTTAGGGACTGTAAGAGCTAAAAGCAAAGAGACGTGCCCTTAAAATTTTAGAAAAATCTGGTAATAGACTTTGAAGTTACAATTTCTACGTATGCTTCTTCTATTTCTGTTTTGGCAACACCAATGCGTGCTGCTCAACATGTTCCTAGCAACATTTGCCTTTTTTTTGTTTTGCTCATTTTTTACCTAGAAACATTTGTCTTCATTTGTAAACATTTTATTGTTTTTACAAGTCTATGTTTCTTTTAATTTCACCCATGATGCTTTGGGTACCGGGTATCTCACAGTCGGTCAATTCCAAATGTTACTTTCCTACTTGTTATTTTACAAATTAAATTAGAGCTGACAAACTGAATTTATTAGTTAATGTATTAACCCTCTAGTGCCTTGGACTGCCATTAGGCGGGCTTAACAGAAACTTGTACAAAAGGGGGTTTATTTTTGAGTGAAATATAATGGGTTTAAATTAATTTATAAGGAAATATATTAATACCAGTTGAAAGAGTACTAATTTCCTTACTTATCAGTTTTTTTTTTATCTGTAGGATAAATATTACTATGTTTTTTTTTTTGAATATAAAATTCAGTGTTTAAAAAGTATTTATTTGTGGTCAAACATAGCTAATCCTGCCAATTAAAATATCTTTAGACATCTACAGACATTTTTATATTTTTTTTGAAAGCTTGAAAAAAAATATATTAAATAGTAAAATCAGCTTCAAATTGCATTTAAGTAATCCCAACAGGGTCTCTCAGTCATATTTATAAGAAAAAGAAGTTACCCTTTTAATATTGCGAAACTGTCTAGATTTCATATTTAGATTTAATGTTATTTTTTAATTAGCCGCTGTAGTACTAAGAATAAACTAAACTTGTATGTAAATCCCCTCAAAAATAGGATCTAAATAAACCAAAGCAGGAGTATGAAACATTAACAAATATATATGTAGGAGTACGCTTGTGAAAGTGTATTCCAGTGTCGATTCACTCGCCGGCATATTGCCTTTAACAGAATGGCTACCCGTATTTTAATAGGTCGGGTGTCCTGCACGTTTGCGGCGGTTTTTGGGCTTGGCTTGGCTCTGTTTGGCTTAGTTTGCGCCACGGCAATCGGTGGGTCTGTCACTGCGCCAGTTTTGTGTGTGTGGGCCTTGTTCAGAACAGCAGCAACAGCAACTACCATTGATGCAACAGCAACTGCAACTACAACTACAGCTAGAAAACGGCAATAAAGCGCAGCACACACAAGCAGCGGCAGAGAGCTGAAGCCAATAACAATAGCAAAAGCAACTGAAACATGGAGCATGGCATGGAGGAAACTAGTTTTTAATTCAATAGCAGGCCCATGAAATTTTACGCCCGATTTGTAGTACAACTACTACTGTTGCGAGCGAATGAATCGCTACTGCCACTGCAACTGTAACAGCGCATTAACAGCAACATCGGAGCCAGCACATCGGAGAGTCTAAAAGGTGGAATAGAGTCGATTCCAGGTCCCATACACTGGGGTGCTGATCATATGGCCTGACTTGGCCTGGACTGACTCAGCTGTTGATCTCGCGCCATCCGGCAATCGATCGATATTTCCCAGTTCATTGTTTTTCCTTTTCTCCATACATACATATATACATCCATACATATTTCCCCATCGTCGTTTGTTAATCCACGCTAAAAATGTGCAATTTTCTGTTGCACGTCTCTGCGAGGGGAAGAAACCGAAAATTAAACAAAATCGAGCTCGAACCATTGGCTGACTGAGTAATGGACAGACGCACGGATCGAGTGGAGCGAGCCAGCGAACTCAGCGCTCCTAGGCTCAAGCGCGCTTACTCATCATCCAGCGAGCTCGGCCAGTTGTTGTTGTTGTTTTGCGCGAAAATTTGTAGTGTAGCGTGAAACATGCGCACGCATGCGCAACGAGGTCAATCGGCGAAAAATAAAGCAGCTAAAAACAATGACAACAGCGGCATCAGGCGTCAGCAACAACAAAAACCAACACTAGGGCAGACGAGTTCACTGGCTGGCCAACAACAATGGGTAGCCAACTATCGAAAAGCAAACATTGTACACCCGAGAGGAGTCGCACTAGAAAAAGTTAGTCAAAGAAAAGAAGTCAAGTGGAAGTCCTCTTACTGACTTTAGGAATATGTAAAGAGAATCAGCGATGGATCTCTGATGCCTCCCCTAATCACTTTTATGGAGCACAGAAGATACTTTTCACCTTGCTTTTTCATAACCTCAGAGGTTGCTCAATTTGATATTTCCTAAGCTGGCTGAATGGCAAGCTAAGCAGCAACTTAATATTTCTCCATCGACTCGATACTTACAGCTCGGAAAAAGAACACAAGCCGAAATAAAACTCTGGAAAATGCTTTGCTAATTGATATTTGTTTTGTTTGGAAATCGGCGTCGGTAGAGTAACTTGAGATCTCTTCCCAAACGATTTGGGTCACCGTAATGGCAGTGCGGAAGTCAGCGAGATCTTCGCCTCCATAGAAGCTCTGCTACTTTATAGATCGTAAAGATGATGACACACAGACGAGACGAGATGAAATGGGATGAGGTGACCGTCTGAATCTAGAACTCGTCGATACCAACAAAGCAAATTATGTTATAACCTGGCCGCACTTCCACTTCCAATCCCAATCCAAGCCCCAGTCTGGGATTGTTGCCGTTTGTGAAATCTAACAATCTAATATATGTATATATCTAGTGGGTACATAATATATACGCAGCGGAGACAACACAAATCAGCTGAAAACCAGTTCAAAATTTAAATAAAACTCGAGCGTGCGCGCGATTTGAAGAGAAACTGGTTTTTGATTGCCCAGAACAGCAACAAAAACAATAAGAAGAAACAGCAGCAGCGACGGCAAATGGCAAAACTAACAATAACATAAATATAGTTGTCATTATAAAATATCATCCGGTGCTAAATCAGGCGTGAGAAAAATTGCAATACATTTTTCCGAATTTTTAAATCGTCCGCCAACGATTGCTCGCCCAACTTAGTTACATACGTACATATACGAGGTGTGTTAAAAAAGTATCGCGAATTTTGAATTTTTGCATTTTACGTATATTCGAATATCGATTTTTTTTGTGGCGTTATGTTGGTACTCATGTCTCTCACTTATGCCGACAAGCTCTGCCATTTTGAATGTTCACTTAATTGTTGACAGCTGCTTTGCTTGCACGTGTTGTGGATCGTCTTCGATTTTTACCTACTCACAAAAAAGGATCAAAGAACCTGTATCAAATTTTATGTGAAAATCGAAATTAAGTGCGCGGATGCATTCCGAATGTTGACTGTGGCATACGGACCGAAGCAACGTTTATCGGTGGTACAAAATGTTTTCAGAAGGCTGAGAAGATTGGCCTTTTGGCCAAAAATTGGCTTTTGCACCACGATAACGCCCCTGCTCACACATCGTTGCTTGTGCGCGACTTTTTGGCCAAAAACAACACACTAATGATGCCGCAGCCACCGTATTACCCAGATCTGGCCCCCTGTGACTTTTTCTTGTTCCCTAAACTGAAGAGGCCCATGAAAGGACGACGTTACGCTACGCTTGACGAGATAAAGACGGCATCGCAGGAGGAGCTGAACAATATAAAAAAAAAGATTCTTTGAAGATTGGAAAAACCGTTGGCACAAGTGTATAATATCTCATGGGGATTACTTTGAAGGGGACAAAATAGATATTCATGAATACATAATTTTTGAAAAAACACAAAATTCGCGATACTTTTTGAACACACCTCGTATTCGGATATTGTCGGCCACCAGTTGATTCCATCAAAGCCGCTGAGAAAGCGCACTGCGCCATAGTCGCGCAAATAGGCAAATGTTGCATTTGTAAATAAATAAATAAAAGTCGGAGCAAGACTTCTCGGCAGTAGCAGCAGTAGCAAAGAGCAAAAAGAAAGGTGGTGCTCTGGTCCAAATCTCAGTGCAAGTCCCCATCCCCATCCTATCCAATCCAATCCCATCCTATCCCAGTGCTAGTGTCCAAACTGGTTTCGCTGGCTGCTTGATTTTCTTCTGGACGAGATTTACGGCAATTATGCGCACCGTTTGGTAGTTGTAAGTAAAAGGAAGAGAGTGTTGGCGCACAGAGTTGGCACTGGCAAAAACGGGAGAATCGAAAGGCCATGTACACTGCCTGATGAGCCGTCGATTCAGCCCCGTTTTCGTTCCGTCCGAGTCCCTGATCTAGCCCGTAAGTACCCGTTCAGAGGTCGGTGTCCGTCTCCAGCTGTGCCTGGCCGCGCTCAAAATTGCCACAAGTTTTATTTTGTGCGGAGGTCGGCCTATACTAGCGCACGCTGGTACGGGCCACAATTTGTGTAACTATTTGTTTATTAATTATGGCCTAGAGTCGGCTCCTCGGACAATGGAATGGCAGCTTAATTAACGGCCGATCCGCGCAGATCGAACCCGCTTCTCTACGCCTGATTTATGAAGAACGGAGTCTGTGCCGTAATGCCGTATTCGATTATGACAAATTCATTAATCATAGGCAGGTTAACGACACTGCACTTCCAATTTGGACGCCGCCGATCAATCAAATCGGCTCAACTACAAGCCCATTACAGCAGCTAGCAGCTCATCTGTGCCAACGGATCAAACAGGCGGCATTGAGCATTGGACACTGAGCAGCAAGGTGTTGGCCAATGGGCCACATCGGACCCCTCAATGGAAAAATCGCATGCATTATTCGAGCATTGAAAACATTTATCTTTTTGGCCGACGACCAGCGGGAGCTATCACATAAATTGTACGCTATGCGTTGACAGTTGGACGTATACATATGAATAGATGGTATATGGGCATTTCCAGCAAAAAGTCAACCAGGACCGAAAACTATAAGGTTCATAATTATCGTATTTTTTGTGTATATTTATAAAGAAACTTCAAACTCAAATTTTTATAATACAATGGTTACACGATTAGCCTAAAAACTGAGAAAACTAATATTTGGTCACTTCTATATACATTTAAAGGCATGTATTTATACAATAATTTCGCAAGCAATACATATGTACGAAAAGTTTGCACTTTTTTTTTAAATATCCTTATTAAAATCTACTAAGATGTTTATCTAATTACTAAGTCTGTGTGTTAGAATGGGATGACAACAGTGCTTATATCTAAGTCTACGTGTTAGATAGGGATGACGTGTTAGATAGTACTAATTACTTATATCTAACAGGGAATAAATCTTAAGTGTACTTGTACAGTGGGCTTCATTTACATCCTACGATTTTTTTCATTTTATGCCATACGAATGTGCCGTTCGCCATCCTGGAAACGCCCTTACATATGTGTACCGAAAGAGGAATTTGTCAAATATTCAGAATTATGGCTGATAAAGCCATCTCCCAATGGGTAAATAAACAGAAACAAGCATAAATATAAATTGGGTTTATTATCAGCATGCCATTCTCCCGCTCTCTCTCTCTTCCTGATTTGCATGTGCAAGTATAGGAGGAAGTGGGTGGGGAGGAGCTCCACGTCGTCGCATTATCAGCTGCCCCGCTCCGCACCGATCGGGATCTGGGTCGAAATCAAAGCCCAAACAAAGTCGCGGACTTATCGGCCATTTGTGAGCTGTGCAATTTCATTGCTCGCCCAGAGAACATCCTAATCAAATTGTTTTTTGTTTAGCAATTATACACATATTTACGCCCCAGCGCGCCAAATACTATACGGGCTCTGAGCGAAGTCTTCTCTGCCGGGAATTTCTTTGGCATGTCACGCGGTCGCGTCGCCTCGCTTCGTGCGCTTGCTTGTCGCGCTGAGGGCGGGCGGTCGTCGGGATTGGTGGGGAAGCGGGGTGCGGGTTGCGGGGACGGACGGAGCAGCGGGCTCTGAGAATGCAAATTGCAAGTATTAAAGATATGTCGCCAGTGCAACAAATATGCAATACCCGTACGAGCACACATGTGTGAGATGCGACCATCCACAATTCGTGATCGTCAGCCACAGTGGCAACTACGGCGCTGCTTATTGATAAGAGCTGCCCCGCCCTACTCCCTCCCAAGATTCGTGAATCGGACTTACAGTTTATGCCGTAAATACAGCCGCGGCCAAGTTAATAGACTATAACAACTATTAATAATAATACTGAAAGCCTCATTTTCTTTAGAGCTCACCTAAAATATGTATTAAACAAGTGGTGCACATAGCCCTGACTTGCAAGTCAACAAATTTAGAGTTAAATTATATTTTTTAAGTCATAGCTATTTTGTATGCAATATTAAACAAAACGTTAGCTATCCCATGATAGGATATTATAATTTTAGTTAGAAGTTTGCAACGCGGTGAAGGAGTTATTGCCAACCCTTTCAAATATATTTATTTTTAATCTGTATCAACATGTCTGTATCCACATATCTGTCCGTCCGTCTTTCCGCTTCTACGCAAACTATGTATATCTAAGTTTTTAAGCCATGCAAATCTGTTAGTCTTTTTATATTGCAGACCGAACCGGACTTATTATATAGAACAGAAACGATAAAAAAACAAGTGAGAAAGCTACAGTCGAGTGTGACCGACTGCGAGAAACCCGGTACCCAAAGTATTGTGCGTTAAATTAAATAGAACAAGGACATGAAAAAACCAAAATGTTGTCAAATGTTGCTAAAAACATGTTGAGCAACGTCCAAAAAAGACAAATTCTGCAGCTGTACGCAGCTGCATTACGAATTAATACTGCGCCCGAAAGCACGCAACACTTTTTTTTCGATACTGCCTTTGTGGCTTAGAGGAATAAGAAGAAACTTTATTGCTTAATAGCTTCCATGTTTATCATCCGATTTTACTCAAATTTTCAGAAAACGTCCGCAAATGCCTACTTATTTATTTTATCTTTTTACTTTAAGCCAAAAATTACGACTATAGCTTAAACAAAATTTTGTAGGATTTCCGGGGGCGGAAGTGGGCGTGGCCAAATTTTAAAACAAACTTGATCTGCGTGCAATAGATTCCAATGTTGTCACCAAATTTGGTAACTCTAGCTCTTATAGTCTCTGGTATCTGTTGTTTCACACGGACGGACGGACGGACAGACGGACAGACGGACATGGCTAAATCGACTCGGCTGGTGATGCTGATCAAGAATATATATTTATGGGGTCGGAGATGCCTCCTCCTGCCTGTTACATACATATGTACATTCTCGATTGGCACTAACTTATAATACCCTTGTACCCTATGGGTACCGGGTATAATTAATAGAACATATTTTACAATTTCGTTGTTTTACAGCAGACTTTCAGCTACTCTGAGATATGCCTATTTTATGATTTTAGAATTTCAATATTATTTTTTTTAATCGGACTACTATATCATATAGCTGCCCTAGAAACGATTGGAAAATAATAGGAAAATGTTATAAAAATCGTCATAACATTTTTATTTTCAATCATTCGCATTAACTTGAGGTATACTTAACGATTCTAAAATAGCATGTTTAATTAAATCAGAATCGGACGCCTATTTCAATATGTAGCTAACGTCGATCAATTTATATTTTTTTCCATTTGACCGAAATCGGCCGGCTATGTCTTACAGAGGTTACTTATGTAAATTGCAAGCTGCAAGGGTATACTAACTTCTTATTCATTTCCGATAATATATTTTTTTATTTGATTCGAAATTAACAATAAATTTTGATTTTACCCACAGTTTAAATTTGTAGGTATTTATTAAACATCAATTTCATTTTTTTTAGTGCTAAATGTTTGACCCCGATTGTATTTATATATGTATGTTCATATGTATGCAGGGGCTTGCACATGGCTGTGTGTCGCTCTGTGGCCATCGAAAATGCGGCATTTGACACATTTATGAAAAACGGAATCGGAATGCGCCGCAAACTCATTTTGTTGGAATGTTTTGTTGTCGTTTTTTGTATTCGTTTTTTTTTTACAAAAATAAAACATTTTTCGTATTTGTCGAGTGTTTACGCGATTCACAGTGCTCGAAGAAAAGAATCGCCCGTCCCAAACTGTCTCCCGTGTTACCCTAAGTGTTTATCCAGCGACCTCACCATCGAATGGCCAATGTCTGAGTGAGAGATCGCAGTTATGTATGTTCGTAAAAGATGTCCTGCGGGAAGGGCCCTGTAGCAATCGTGAATGATGCGTCAGGAAAGTGTAAGGGTAGTGGGTAGAGGGTAGACGTTGCGATTGGACAACTTCTTCCCGAATGACATACTGCTGACTGACGGCGGGAACACATTGTTAGAATACGAAAAACTCTTCGGGTATTTCGGTTCTCTGGCCCCAACAGCGGCGGAAATGTGAAAGTCATATACGAGCTGAGGGTAACGTCGGGCCAGATTGGTCCGCCCCCTCGGGTGGCAACACTCCCGTTGTGAGTTGTGTTAACTTAAAACAACGATCGCTTCTCTCAAATGGAATTGGTTAATGACCATGGCTCACCCGCTTGTTCACTCACCGCTCGTGTTGTTCTGCACCATGTTCGCCGCTCTGAAGAGCACATCCAGCGCCGATTCCATGCTGGAGTCTATGAACGTGGGCTTGGTCTGGTGGTCTGCTGCTGCTCCGCCTGCGACCTGCACCGCATGAGTTTCACACTGAAAATGCAAAGAAATTGACCATGAGCAGGCGCACACAGACGGAGGCACTGGGATGGGTGAGTGCGGAACGGGGGCGGGCGCAGGCATGTGCACACACACACACGCGTATCGGAGAGCGGTCGCAAACTGGATACTGTGTATCGCGGAGCCTGGCTGCACTGGCGTGTATGTAAATGGAACGAAACTAAGCCAATCCCCACCGAACCGAACCGAACAAAGACTGACGCTGGCTCATCGCTCAGACTCTCCGACTGACTTGAAAACAAGTACGGCCAAATCCTGCTGCCAAACGGTTGCCATCTGACGACGGCGGGGGAGGGGCTGGCGGCGCAAGCACGATGCAGTTGGGACAGGTTTAAGAGACCGCGCCGATGACAGCGAACGCGGTGGGGCGGCGGAAATTTTGGCAATGACCAAGTACAGCAGCCAGCAGAAAAATACTGCTAACTGCGATATTGTTGCCAAGCAGGCCAGCTAGCCAGGTCAGTGTCTGCAGCTACCAAAGCATCAGTTCCCACATCCCCACGAGCAACAACTACATCAATTGCAGCCGACTTTACCTTTAGCCTCTCGACGTCTCCGAGTTGTCGTGGTCCGGACTCAGCTGATTCTTGCTTTTATAGGTCCTGGTCAATCTAATCAGTTTTCTCCGGACAGAAATTTTTTTATTTATATACGAAATAATCCAAAATACATACTATTAGAGCTGATATAACTTCGATGACACTATCGATAACATTAGTGATTTGGCTCTGGCCGGCATCATCAATTCTTCTGTAACTATCGCGATAGTTTAACAAACAATATTGGGATCTGAAAGCTTTTCTTTCGCTCCGTTTCTACCAGGGCTGCGTTTTGCTACTTTTTATATTGGGATAAATATAAAATAAATATAAAATATAATATCGTCAAAAGCAAACAAACCGAGTAAGAAGAGGAAGACAAATTACGTATTTTTATTTTCAAGACGAATAAAGTGGATAAAAACACAAAAATTCATGGAATCTTGGCTTTCCTGAGCCAATCACCTAACTACAGTTCTCAGCGAAATAGTGAAGGTGGATTTTAATCAGATCGGCGCATATAAGCTAAGAGCGGAGCTATTACGAAGCCACGACAGCGGTTCTCTGGAACCGCTATCCATGATTTATTTCCATCATCCATTTCCATTTTATTGCTCTAAATATTTACTCTCAAAACAGGTTACTTGGGTGCATAATTTCGTAGCAAAAAGCACACTTTTATTGCTGAAAATTTCAAAAAAGCCAAGTATAAATTACCTTAATATAACACAAAATTCGCAATATACCAAAAATATACTAAGTCAAGCACACAACAACTCGCGGTTGCGGCTCTTTTCTGTCTCTTTCTAGCACATGCACAGCTTATGGAGGGAAAAGTCGATGTTGCGACTTTTTCGAGTTGTTGCACATGTTACATGAATTCAAACGGATTTGATTTTGCGTATTATTAATGAATTACGGCGGCCAATAACAGATTTCCAATAAAAATAAAATTGTCAATAAAAGTATAATTAAAAAGTCTCTTATGTGTTTAATCGCATATAATTGGCCTCGCCTTCATTGCTTTTCTCAATTCCATCTTAAAGCCTAGTACTAATAGTGTTTTTACACAGAGGCGCATCTGCTTCAACTCTCAAAAATCGCAGCAACGACTTTTTTTTCCGTAAGCAATACATGTGTCAGAAAGGGACAGAAAATGTCGCATCAGCTCCGCATCAACTACAAATACTAAAATCATACTAACTTGTATTCAGTATTTTTACACATTTAGGTGATTTTTGTGCTTTGGCGCTTGTGTCATTTATTATAAATAATCCACAACTGCCATATACAGTGTTCAGTCCAAATCACCGAAGTAGTAATCACTACCGTACAAACAACTGTTTACTATATTATATAAAAGACACAATTTATTTGAGCCATTTCATAAAGATTGGTTAAAATACCACTTGTTCTATTTAAATTATACAGCATTTTATATAGTTAAATGTCGACATGTTAGACAGAGCACTGTACGCCTACTGGATTCGCGTAAACTCGTGCTCTTTGTAAACAGGCGCAGCAGGAAAAAAGTTAATGCGACTCTTAAGCGGCTGTGTAAAAAGGCTATAAGATGAACGAAAAAAAAACGAAAAGAGCAAGAAAAAGAATTTTGTGGTATTGCGTTCAGTCGGGTACTAAGATGAACGGAATTCCGTGAGCGAACCGAGTAAAACGGTTGACAAAAGACTATAATAAACAGCTGTGATTCCGTAAGCGAATTATATCAATTGAAGGGGAAGGGGGAGGAGGTAATCGCTGCTCGGTTGTAGCGCTTCGACAGCCGTGAGAATAAAGGCTAGTACTGAGATCAACGAAAATCGCTTACGGAATTTCGAGAGCGAAATTGCGATATATTCCGTTCGGGAACCAGTGTGACCGAAGAAAACAAAGAAAATTGTCGAAATCGGTCAATATCGGTCACACTGACTTGTATTTCCAGCTGTGTTTTGTAAGCAAACTTTACAAATAAACTTTAAAAAGAGAAATTAATTTAAATATATTATTACTACTATTTAAATATGATCTTAGTACTAGGCTTTATCCTCACGGCTGGCGAAGCGCTCCAACCGAGCAGCGTTTTTCCCCTTCAACTGTTCCTCCATGTTGCTTGCGAAATAAATACAACTGATTTATTTCGCTCACGGAATCGCAGTTTGTTTTGATCTGGCAGACCTTTTCCCATTTCGCTTAGTTTTTAGTTTTTTGACAGAGGTGAGCAAAAATGTATAAAAAATTTAACGAAACAGGACGTCCTGCACTAATGGCCTTTCATTCTCACTCTTACAGATTACTTACACATTTAAAAAATAGAGACCGCGCCAAGAACAAGCCGAATCCTGGAGCTTAGAAAAGCAGATAAAGTTAATAATTATAGGAAAATACAATACCTTGCGTTTTGGGCAATACAAAAATTTGCATATAAAGAAGGTTGACTTGAATAAATTAATTAATTCATTAAGACATACATATGTCGCCCAGTACACAGATGCAAGAGCGATTGAAAGTCGATGAGGGACAGTACAAAATATTATTAAATTATTCTTGTCTTTCAAATAGATTCTATACAACACAGCTGATTGAGCCAAAAATGCCGAAGAACGTTTTAAGATATCGGTTACAATTAGAATATTAATTTTTTCGCTTGCAAACTGTTTTTTTTCTTGAGAAGCTTCTTCCAGAACAAACTATCACAGATTAATGAAGGGGTGCATCGATGTTTTTAAAATGTTTGGGAACATCGATGTTTTGTGGGGAATGATACAGGGCACAAGTTTTCATTAATTAGTTACTTCATTAGGACCTTGAAAGAGACAACTATAAGTCATTTTTGGTTCGGATTTTTTCGTAATGCGAGTATGGTCAGTCCAATTTAAAAGGTAAGCAATAACAATGGCTGGAACTCGCAGTACGCAATTTTTTCATTTCTAGAGTCATCATGCAAATACTCCTGCAGAAATTAATATCAAAACCATTAAACTGATTTTTACAGCTTTTCTTGTACATAGATTTAGTTAATTTTTAATAATTGCGGCGGAAAAATCATGGCGCCGAAATCTTATTTATTTTGTTTATTTATCTTGCTTTTGTGCAGAATAGTTGCTGAAAATTATGCCAAGCCTTCAAATAAAAACCAATATATTCTGTGAGACCGTTTTGTCTAATAAGACATTAATATACTTTTTACAAACAATTTAAGGCATTACAGACGGTATATTCTATCCAACTCACTTTTTGTCTGGTAGTTTTTCGATAAGCAATTAAGTTTGTCAATTAATGAGCCATTACTGCATTAATCTCTCATTGAAAGTGCCGTATAGTCGTCTTGCTCGCACTTAGGTAAAACCCTATGGTTGCTGTCAAGCCTCTAATTAATGCGCCAATTAATGAAGTTGTAAAGCAGTGTCATAATGCTATAGTGGAAGAAATTTGTAATTTATTTTTAAACAATTTTTATCTATTTTTTTGAAAACATGGATGTTTTTTTTTTTAAGTTCGAAAAACATCGATGTCAGCAAACATCGAAGTTTCTCCACCTCTAATTACTGATCCATCACTGATCTGTGATCATGTTCTTCTGGAGAACGACATATCCATTGCCTGTATTTTGTAGTATATTTGTTAGAGGCGTTGGTATATTGCGTTCGTCAAGAGGCGGTCACGCTGGCCACAGAGTTGTTGCAAAAAATTGTGTAGGTCGCCGCCAGCGAACATATATTAGAAAGATAAATCCAATTTCTTTAATAGATAACGTGCAATTCTACGACGAGCAAGCTTAGAGTCCAAGTGCATGCTTACATCTTGGCCTTTGGCAAAGAACAGAAGTTTCACATTTGGCAACTTACGGGGACTGGAAAATCAATCGCCCATCATACTTTTGTTGTTCTGCTGGTGGTTCTGTGTGTTTTTTAGCAGAGCGGCTGCGGTAGTTTGACATTTTACTTAAAACTACAGCCGACGCCCAAAAGAAACCGGGAGTTATTGTGGGGCGTTGACTTTCACTTGAATTCGTGGCCACCAAAATAAGGCGAGCTAGTGAAAGCTTGCAAAGATTTCTTTGTTCCAGGTCGTTGTTCAGACTCGAACCATGGCCGTTAGCTTTGAAAAAAATAGGGCCCAGATCGTGGCCGCATGGAAAGATGTGCTGGACGACAAGAGCGGTACTAACTGGTCACTGTTCGGCTACGAGGGTCAGACCAATGAGTTAAAGGTCGTGGGCACCGGCGACGGCGGAGTGGAGGAGCTCAGCGAAGACCTAAACAGCGGCAAGATCATGTACGCCTTCGTTCGCATAGAAGACCCGAAAACTGGCCTCAACAAGTACTTACTCATCAACTGGCAGGTGATTCAACCAAGTAATCTTATCACCGCACGCATAATCTAACCCTGGTTGTTTTCACCCGATTGTCATATAAAGGGAGAGGGAGCACCTGTGCTACGTAAGGGCACCTGTGCTAACCACATCCGCGATGTGGGCAATCTGCTTTCAGGGGCACATCTGACCATTAACGCTCGCAACGAGGATGACATCGACTTGGAACGGCTTCTCAAGAAGCTGAGCACTGTGAGCTCAGCCTACAGCTTTAAGGAGCCGCGTGGTGTCGTTGAGGAACAGAAGGCGCCGGTCGGAACCAACTACACCCGAGTCATTCCAACCAAGGAGCTCAACGCCAGTGTAATGCAGGACTTCTGGAAGAAGGAGGAGGCTGAGGAGAAGCGGCGCCTAGAGGCGGAGAAAGAAGCAAAACGCATGGAGCTGCAGAAGCTGGAGCTAGAACAACGCAGCCGCGAGGAGAAGGAGCATAAGGAGCGAGAAAAGTTGGTTATAAGCAGCACCAAGCTCCAGCCAGCCCACGTTCCCATAAAAACGTATTAAAAATTCGATATGGTTTTCCTTATCAATTCCTGATAATTATCAATAATGCGTATTTTTGTTCACAGGTCCCCGCAGCCACTTAGTCCGGAAAAAACTGCACCAGGATTTGCCAATAATCTGACTGATGCGGAGCGCATGCGTCAGGCAAGAAACCAGGAAGCCCGCGAATTGATTGGCTCGCGTGTCGGTGCCGCCAAGGCCATGTTCACCAAGCACACCAGTGAGGGCCAGCTACAGTCCAAGTAGGAGGGCATCTCACCAAATTGTTCCTGAACTAAGGTCTCCCTCTGTTCTCCAGGCTCAACACGCAACCGCCAGCGAAACCAGCACGCAACTCTATTGCTCAGCGCATAAACGTATTTAACCAAAATCAGCCTCAAGATACATCTGTGCCCTCACCACCACGTGCAGTGTCTCCCGCCAAACCAGTGCCGGTCGAGGCTCCCACTGTTGCTGTTACTGCTGCTCCTGTGGCTGCAGAGGTCGTCTCGGCAATTGCCGAGGTGGAGGAGACTCAACCGGCGGACGACATGCCGCTGGCCCACGAGAGCGAGCAGTTCTCGACCATCAAGCGATCGCCACACAGTAAAACAAACTCACTGCAGTCTCAGTCTCCCGATGAGACCACGTCTTCCAATGAAACGGACACTGCTGTATACCAGGAACACGAAGAGGAAGTGCGCACCAAGGTGTCAGTCACCGTACAGCAATCGCAGTCGACGAAGACAAGTGGCTTGAGCACGTTAGAAAGAAATGCCCGTGAGTTTTGCTATTCAAACAATACTCCAAACATACTAATTGTACATTGCAGTGACGGATTTGGTGAACGAGGACGACTTCATTTGTCAGGAGAGCCTTGGCGACTTGGGTCTACGAGCCCGAGCTCTTTACGACTATCAGGCAGCCGACGAGTCTGAGATAACGTTTGATCCAGGCGATGTCATTACACATATCGATCAAATCGATGAGGGATGGTGGCAGGGTCTTGGCCCTGATGGAACCTATGGACTGTTTCCGGCTAATTATGTCGAGATAATCAACTAGGCGAATTCCCAAGTGCCAAGCAGCTGGGACACCCTTTTGCTAGACATCTACACCAACAGCAGCTAACCTTTAGCCGCTATATTTTAGATCCGGACTATAGCTACTTAACTTTGCTACTTTGCCCGTACTACCCACTCTTGAACAATAATGCGATACACCTAAGAGAGATTAGATTCAAGGATGACTATAGTCGACTATAAAATTTGTATCATCACGCGTCTGTTTTTACTACATACCTACATATATAATGTGTACTCCATACCACATAAATGTACGAACCATTCATTTGTTGTTCCCATTTGTGTATACATTACTTATTATATCATTGTTTTGGCTTTGATTGCTGAAGCCGTGTTGCGTCCTTTTAAACCGTTCTTAAGATATCTATTATATAGAGTCTCGCCCACTCAGTCAGTATTTAAGATGCGCTCCATCCCACATCGCGGGGCTTTTTGTACACACATTATAATATTGAAAATTATAAAACCTTTCGAAAATAAATTTTGGTAATTGTGCAACAGTAAAAGGTTTTCGCCTAAGCCTTGCTAACAACCTAAGGACTTACAAGGCCATCCTCGCCCCCACATGGAGATACGAAATAAAGGTGTATGGTATTGCTGCTAAGACCAATTTGAACTGCATTCGGGTGATTCAAAGCAAAGTGCTGCGCACACCTGGCAGGGGACCTTCGCGTTCCTCTGGTCGGGGACGTCATAAACAAACAAGTCTTAACTTATTACACAAAATTGACTACCCACCCGAAAGTCTTGACCAGAAGACTAACCGAACACAGAACCAAAGGAAGACTGAAAAGAATACACCCTGTTGACCTACCACACAGAATAATCTAAACCACCACACCTAACCTAACATTCTCCACTTATTTATATCCCAAAACGCTTTCGTAAAGGTGTACGTTTTATATTATTCCGTTGAATACCGCCCTACACTATTGTTAAAGTTGCTACAAGAAGGTAACAGAAAACAAAATAACACTGTGACAAACCGGAAAAAAAGTAAAAAGTTTGGTCAACAATATCTACATTTATTCTCGCATTAATTAGTAGCATAAATAGTTTAATCATAGTTGTTCCACAAGTGATTATTATTATTTCTTGTTTCTTTTTAACTGCAGCAAAGCCGTAAGTGGGTGGAAGTGGCGGTGGCAACCAAGCGCATTTGCTAAAGATTTGTATGAGATCATACGGCGGCTTGCTGTCCCTAGCTCTGCGCTCTGCCGGCGGCTGTCTGACACAAAATACATGCGTATAAAAACTGGATTCGTGTTCTAAATAATCATCATTGTGATCTATCGCTTAAATATATTCATCTCTTTAAATTGTAGGCCAAACGAATTGCAACCATATCGCATTCGTTGTGTTAAATTGCGAATTTCGTTTATGCAGGCACTTTTCTCAATATCAATTTTCTTACTAGTCTAATCTACATATGTGGTGCAGTGCATGATGACGTGTGCGGATGAGTGGGAGGACCCTGATGTCACATGAGATTTGCATGCTTACATAGTACGAGTTTGTCATGTGTGCGTGCTCCTACGGATTTCTAGCAAAGATACATGTGTAGGTGCATCGCTAGCTCCCCTTTTATTCAGTTACACTTCGAAGTCTGTAAAATCAAGTCTGGCGTTGTCCTTTAATATGTCCCAATTGAGTCGCGCCCCTCCGCTAATGATCTGTCCGATCTCCTCCCTGTCACTTAAATTTGGTTAATTTTCGTAGCTGCCTCGAAACTGTTGTTTTGTTGAGGCGCTGTGTTCATCATTCCGACGTCGATGTAGTCGTCCCGGTCTGGGCGGCCATCTGACTAGCCTCGCCTGGAGCTAACGTAGCAGAGTGCTCCTCTACAGGCGCTTCGGCTGCTGCTGCTCCACCTGGAACTGTGGTACTTGGTGGAGGCGGCAGCGGGATGGGCTCTTGGATTTTCGTAGCATCCTGTGGTTGTGGGGTCGCTGGCTCTGCAACTTGCGCGACAGAGTCTAAGGCAGCAGCTGCCTCTGGCTTCTCCGCCTCTTCTGCGGCGGACGCGGCCCGCGCATTCTCCTCGGCCTTGGCCTCCAGCACATTGATAGACGCCTGAATGCACCTGAAATAAAAAAAATAGCTGTGTTAGTCAGCACGAATTGACCATCACTTTGTGGAGACGTACTTAATGGCCTCTTTTCTAGCCAAGCGAATGCTGTCCTTTCCGTTCGTGTCGATGGTGTCCAGCTTGAGTAGGTTGCGAGTCAGCATCTCGTCCAAGTAAACATATTCCTTGTCCTGGCGCCTGCCCTTGAACTGCTCTACCTTGCCCATCAGCTCTAGAACATCGCGCTGAATGTCCTGGATCTTGTTGATTGAGTCAAGGGTGTGCGGTGTCTGCGGCGGCAAACCAGCGGCCACTCCTCCTGGCACCTCCTGATCAAGGTATGGTTGCTGAGTATTCAGGGGCATGGGTCGCTGTTGCTGTGCGTAGTGAGACTGAGCCTGTGCCTGTGCCTGCGCCTCAGCTTCAGCCTGAGCACTGGGAGGGGCATTTTGGGTGGGGATCTCCTTGTGGGCGTTGATGATGGGCTCCGTGCGACCTTCTACGAAGATGGGAATAGTGCGCACATTTGTGCCGCCTGGAGTCTGCGGAGCTGGCGGCGGAGTCTGCTGCTTCTGTTGCGGATGTGTCTGTTGCTGGGGCGCATAGTAAGACTTGAGATGCGGCTGCTGTTGACCCTGAATTGGCGGACTGGTCTGAGTGCTGAATTGTTGCTGCTGGACTCCGGGCGAAGGTACAGGTCGCTGCTGTTGTTGGTACATGAAGTTCTGTTGCTGCTGTTCTGGTGGAGGCGCGGAGTGGGCGCGCAGTCCCATGTCCTGCTCGGTAGCACTCTTAACGCCCATGTCAACTGTATTACGCAGTCCGTGCTGGCTTAAGTTAGCCGGCTGGGGGGCACAGTCGACCTCCGAACGACCAGCAGGATCCTCCGTCTGGATGGCAGCGTCGCAGAGCCGCTTGGAGGGCGACTGCGGCACTTGTGGCTGAGGCGATACACCGAATCCCGGCTGTGGCATTTGTGGCGGCGGCACATCGTACGCTGCGTATACCTGCTGAGGCTGCTGCTGCTGCGGCGGATGTTGGGCCACATGACTCGCTCCGGGAGCTGCTCCACGTCTAGCACCAAATCCGTCAGGGATATACTGGCGGAACTCCGATGGCAGTCGATTGAAGAAGTCGTCCTCGTGCTCCATGTGGCTGTTAGCGCCGCCGGCCATGCGGCCACGTCGGCCCATCGTCGAGAATCTGGGAAAACCAAAGTCTGCGTCGTCGAAATAGGATTGAAAGGCATCGTCAGCATGAGCTTGGGCATTGGGACCGTGCAAACTGCTCCGCTTACGTGAGTCGCCGAAGCCCGCGAAGGGGTCATGCATTCTGCCCAGGTGGGAGCGAGGAAACATATTATCCATGTCCATGTCCGGTTCGAATCCAAAAGTCGGCTGCAATCATTGATAGAGAGAGAGAAAGAAAAAGCTTATGAGAACGGGCGTAAGAGATGGCAGGAAAAGTGCAAATTGTTTGGCGGGGTTGGCGAGTTGTTTATAAATAACAGGTGAGTCAGAGCCCCTAGCCGAGTGTTTGTGTGGGCAAGAAACAACAACTTGCGCTAATGGCGAGTGATGTCAATTCGAAGTGAATGAACAGCTGCTGGAAAAAAGAGGGAGCGTGGAGCAGCGAGCCTACCTTCCTGTCTCTTCAGGCACTCAGACCCGACTCAATTTGTTTATTTTATCAATGAGCACTGCTCGGCAATTGTTTGTTTAGCTACAAGTAGTAGTTTTGCGGTCAGTCCGCTTTGTTTGACTCTCAGTTCGCTATTGCTCCTCCGCTCGGTGACGTGACGCACTTCGTCCGATTGTTTGGCTGCGAATGAGGCAAGCAGCCGGCGCAGAAGGTCTTTTAAAGTGGCTGTCGCGCACTCCCGGACCTGCGGGCATATTCTGGCTGCTTCTCGCAGTTTCTCTCTCAGCGGCTGTTCTTGTTTAGGTCTCTCTTGGGGCCTCTCCCATGAAAGGGCATTGGAAGTGGGGGAGAAAAAAATGCATACTGCGATACCCATTTAAAAGTCATAACAATTACTATCAAGATCTTTGAGATATTTTTATGATTTTAGAAATTCGGTTTTAATTTTATAACAAGAAAGGAAGCTCAGTTCGCTAAGCCGAAGTTTGTATACCCTTGCAGTATCCAATTGGATCATTGGAAATCGATCCATTTTGGATTTTAATAATATTTATACATACATATGTAGATTTTAAGTTATAATTTTTTTCATTAATATTCTGATCATTCCTACGGCAGCTATAAGATATAGGAGTCCGATTTTGGCCGTTCCAACTCACAGCTTATTTCGTGCAGAGGTTCAACCAAACTTTAAAAGTAGTATAAAAAACCTGCATTCTTTTTTTATTCCATTTGATAAATAAAAAAAAAACGAGAAAGAAAGCTAACTTCGGTAAACCGAAGTTTATATACCCTTGCAGTCAGCAATTGGATCATTAAAAATCGATCCATTTTGGTAATGTAAAAAAAAATGTCAAATTATGTAAATTTTGTAAATTTTACATTTTACATGTAGAATTTTACATTTTTATATAAATCGACCGATCCCTTCTATGGCAGCTATATGATATAGTTGTCCGATCTTAATGAAATTAAAACCGTAATTCTAGAACTATAAAAAACGACTATATCTCGAAATTTATAGAAATTCGTTGAAAACAGAGAAATTAAAATTTTTGTACATTAATTTCGCCATCATTCCTATGGCAGCTATAGGATATAGTGGTCCGATTTCGGCCGTTCCGACATATATACTGCGTGCTAAAGAAATAAGACTATGCTGAAAATTTCAGCCCGATAGCTCAAAACTGAGAGACTAGTTCGCGTAGAAACCGACAGACAGACAGACAGACAGACGGACAGACAGACGGACAGACAGACGGACAGACAGACAGACGGACATGGCTAGATCGACTCGGCTGGTGATGCTGATCAAGAATATATATACTTTATGGGGTCTGAGATGCCTCCTTCACTGCGTTGCAAATATCATGGCAAAATTATAATACCCTCTGCAAGGGTATAAAAACATCTTAAGATATTGAATTTTTTAATGCCACAGATTTTTTTGTGCAAGAATTTTAGGTAAATGTATTTCGTAAATTTTTCTTATTGAATATTTTTGAACACATTATCAGCTAATTTATTAATCATTTAATTCCTATCTGTTGTTAAGGAGTCCTTCTTTAATTTTTGAAGAGCGGGAACATTAAAGGTTTAGGTTTCTGCTCAACCTATCCCCACTGTAAAAGCTTGGGGATGACGTTTATAGTACCGTCAACGTCATCATCGCATCGCGTTGGCCCCCGCAAACATAGGCTGGCCAAAAAGTTGAGCAACATGAAAACCGCCTACGATTCCTATTAGTCAACCTCACAGATGTGCACACATATAAAGCGAATCGTGTGTATTACTGTACGGAACCCACCTACAGTGGAAATCCCAGTCGCACACAGAACTTAGTCAACACTCAAGAGCGACCGAAACTGAGCACGGCAACACAAGCACTTGACGCCAAAAGAGAGGAAAGAGAACGCTCGCCAAAGCGTCACTTGTGTATTTTCTTCTAGAAATTTTTAAATATTTTCAACCATTTGTGCTTGATAGATTTGGACTGCTGGCTATTAGATTAGGCCACCAAAAACAGCAGTACTTTTTGACTCTGGTAAAATTCCGCAAGTGTTGCGGCATTAATCATACGCAACGTTGGTCAGTCAGAGAGATGGAAACAACCCTAGAAATCCCCCTAACAGCGACAGGCTACGACCGCAACTGCTTTTTAGATTTTTGGTACATCGAATCATGCACGCCACCCTAAAATATTCTAAAATTTAAAACTTACTTCATCTTTCTCAAGATTCCGGATTTCTTTAGGACTTATGACCATGATAGTCACGGCTGGTGTTGCTAAAAAAATATATGCTTTCCTTACACTCCGACTTTTGGAATATTACAAGCATTGGTCATTAATCTTATTTTGATATCGTATTTGACTATAGGTACCTACGAACCAACAAAGAAAGCTTTTGACTTTTTCTCTCTGACAATTTTATTACTTTCTGAACCATACACATACATATATAAGTATATATATGTTTATTTTTCTCAAGATTTCCATAATTCTATTTGAGTATCTATATTCATAACATTTTTTTTTAATGTCCATTATTAGGAATATTTGCGAACCCTGACAAGTAACAATATAACATTGGTATGTCCCACTTTGTTATATTCTAAATATTCTCAAGGTTGGATGAACTTATGAATAGTCATGATTTACCCAAATACTTTTTTACATTTTTTAAGTATTTCGGATCTTAGAATTCTCTGTCGGCGTAATTTCTTGATAAATTTGAGATTAAGATGTATAGAAGTATGCAATGATAATATAGTAATTTTATGGCGAACAATAAAATTACAACAAAAATATAATTATGTAGCTTTTAAGTGAAGAAAATCATTTTCAAGAAGTATCAACCGATTTCATAAAAGGCTTTCCCTTTGGAGAAGCTCCACTGTAAGTGAATTTCCGCTTCGACAGCGAGCTACAAAAACGATGACACGAACACACGATCGAGGTCGAGGTTGGGGTCGAAGCTGGAGGAGACGACCTTGCCAGGCGCCAACCTTGGAGCTCTCTCACTCCCCGCCGAACAGGCATTGGCGGCTACTCACCTGAAAGTGCTGCTGCTGCGGATTGGAGGGAACCTGCTGGAATTGCTGCCTGGGCGATCCGTACGTCTGCTGGGGGCTGTGGAATTGCGGGTGTTGCTGCTGCGCCGCCTGCTGCTGAGGAGATCCGTAGGCGCTGCCAGCATACTCCCGGTTGATGGGTATGTTGACACCCGATCCGGCGCCTCCACCGGAAACTCCCTTGGCGCCGCCGTTGCTTTGGGCCTGGCTGGGTGTCATCACAGTGGGCTTCATCGCTGTCCTTGCCGCACCTCGTCCACTGTCGAATTCGTCTCACCAGCGCGTCTCGCTGCGTAGCGACAATTTTTTATTTATTTATTTCTTTCGTTTGATACTTGGCTCTGACTTTTCGTCGGCGACTATTTGTCGTGCCAGTTGTTGAGATTAATTTTTGGACTGGACGCGTCGACGAATATGTACATAGGTGAACGGTGAGGGGGGTAGGTGTGCGGTTGCGCGGGCTCACCTTGAGCGACGACGCGTGCGACTTGTTCTCGTTCTGGTATGTTCCGCGAGGCGCGCGATTTCTCGCTGGTACTCCTGGTCTCCTGCTATCGCAGCTCTGCTGCCCCGGAGTGTGATGTCACTCTTGGCCACACTTTCTAGCGGCCACACACAGACACCGACACCGACACCGACACTTTTTACTTCCACTTTGCCTTTTAGTATTTCCGCTGCAAGCTTTTGCCGCGCTCTCGCTCTTTCGAGTGTGTGCCTTCGCTTTTCTAAATTCAATTTAAAATATATATAGATTTTTTATTTATGCACATTGCCGCCGACCCACACACACTGGCACACACTATGATTTGTTGCTGTTCGTTGTTGTTTGCCACATCCACGGCGATTGCGTCCGCCGTCCTCACGCTGCCAAAGTTGTTCGTCGACTGAGCGCCGTCGACATTCGCCATTCGCCATTCGCCATTAGCAGTTAGCCAACAGCCCCAATGTGGCGCTCTCGGCGCGGCTCTCGTGTCCCCTCTCCAAGTGCTACGCCAAGCCAGTGTGGCCAAGTGAGAGTGAGCTTGTGTAAGCTTAGCTTGGCTTCCTTAAGGCCTTAATTGGTAAATATTTCACACTGTCTCACGGGTCTCGGCCTTCGCTCCGCGCTCTCCCGATCGGGACAGCGCTCCAGTTTCCGCTCTCTTTGTGCTCCGATCATTGCAAAGATACACACACATCAGATTTATAAATAGACGATTGAGGCGATTGGGCTAGAAAGTTGGCCGAGAGCGGCTCTCTCAGACGCATTCCTCGGCGGCATTCGCATGGCTTCTAGAACCGTAAGCCTTTCGGGCCGCCTACATGTTCGCCAGCACACATATTCTCTTGTGTACACGTACTCATATGTACATATGTATGTACATAAGTATGTATCATCATCGTCATTGCCGCCAAAGTGCAATAAGTAAAAGAGCAATACGAGAAGCAAAAGCAGAGGCAGTAAACAGTTGCCGTCACCCACTAACGAGCCCAACCAATCGATCAGTGACTAATGATTCGAGTTTTCCAATAAACAGTGTGCGATCGACCTGCGACAGAAAGTCTTTTATAGTCGCCCATTCTCGCCCACTAATCAGCTGATTAACGCCAGATCCCAGTCAGACCTGGTCGCTTCCAGCAAGCACATTTGTATGCGCTCTCAGCGACTAAAGAATGCATTGCGATCTTCCTTTCAGATAAATATGGGGTGAAACAAGAAAACAGCTGTACACTTCGGCAATCTTCGGGTTTTGGTTCCAACCTTTATTTTATAAAATATGCGTTATATAACCCATCTGCAGCACACATCAATCATGCAAAATAACGCTTCAAAATAACCCATTGATAACAGTTATATAACTGTTATGAAGGAAGGCTTAAAGAACACATCTGTAGCATACATAAAGAACCGTTCGGTGAGAATTTATTAATAACCATTAAAACAACAATAAAAATTTATTTAATAACGTGTATTTTCTTGCTTTTGACATGTGTATATAATATTTTTTATTTTTTATTTGATTAATGAAGAAAGTCTGCAATTATATTGAAAATAATAATATTGGTTTTTAATGCAATAAATAAATAACGTTTTAAAAATAATAAATGGGAAACTACAATTATTTACACTCACCATAAAACGCAAATATTATTGAAATAAAAAATAGTATGACCTGTAGACGAAATCTGAAATGAAAATTATTATAGTTTTTTATTTACGTATACATACCGGATCTGAAATAAAAGTAATATATTATTTGTGTTATTATGGCAATAGCTTACCTTAAGTTGTTAATATATAACTGAAATGAGTTATCTTATTTAATAATAGATACATATATGTTTTCTTACCTTGCATACTTATTAAAATGATTTTCACAACTGCGTCAAGCAAACTTCTTAATGCAACTAAAGCAAGTAACAAAAGAAAACGCAAAAGCCAACCGCGTGTTTTTTCATTCTCTTTTCTTCTTATTTGTTTGTGAGTTTCTTTTCTTTTTATTCTCTTATTTACGTTTCAAATGCTGGTTTCCGAAATAATACATCTTTATATGTTCTTAGAGAAGCGACGTTTGCACTTATATGAAAGAACAAGAGAATAAAAAACAATAACAAACGCATGTTTATGAGATTTAAGAGAGGCGACGATTGCACGCACCCGAAGCTATAGAAAAAAAATTGGTCGTATGATGACTTTTTTCCGCCACTGTACAGCTATAGCCTAGTACTCACTAGCGCTAAACCCTAAGCTAGCTAAAAGGTTTTCATCTTTCTAGTGTGACCTGGTTTTTTGGTGTTAACCGAAAATCAATACGAAACGGTGTACTGTCAGCTGTGTTTGTTTACAATTCAAATTTAATGTAATTTATTTGCTTAAATTATGATTTACAATGCAGCGGGGTCAGCTTCCGATGCCACCGAGCTGCATATCCACGTCCACGACGGCTGCTGCCACGAACTGGGCGCTTAAGTCGCCGCTCGCGGATCCTTGGGACTGGCTACCATGATTTCTCTCGATGAGTTCTCCACAGAACCCGTGCCTTATACAAACCATTACCATTCCCTTTGCCACTTCCCAAGGACGGGCATTTCTTATTATCCTACTTGTACTCTTCATATGCTCTGAAGCAGCAGCATTTTGAATTGAATTTTGAATTTTGAGAAGGGGATCCCAGTAGGCGACCACTGGTCATGGACGAGCAGGGGATGGAGATAGCATGTCCATAATTTTTAAATTGGTGTTTTGGCCCGTTTCTATTCAATTTGCTTATTTTTCTGTGAAATCACATATTTTAAAGCATAAAGGGGACATACATGTAAACGGTCAAAATTAAGGAATTTTTAGTATTTTTTTACATAGAAAATATAAAGCTATCATTTTGAAGCTGGGGATATATTTAAAAGTGGTATTCAATATGCTAATCTTTGAACAAAATTTACAAAATTGTGGACTTCTGGATTATTTGCCACAGCGCCTCGAGGTATCAGCTTCCCGGTTATGGACACGATAGAGCTCGTAATTCGGAAACCAAAGAACTAAAATTATATGTGTTCATTATAAATGTATCTTCTCTTTGAATGCTCAAAAACTCACAAGAAAAAATGACAAAAAAAATATTCTGTGTTAAAAAAAAAAATATTTAATTTTGAAGAAAAAAAAATGTCACTTCCATCCCCCCTAAGAAAACGGCTTTTTAATCAAAGACTTAGGTTCAAATAGAAAAGCATTTAATTCTAAAGAAAATGCAATCCACAATAAAGCAAGAAAAGCAAAGTTTTCGATGTGGTTGCCAGGCAGCCTTTGTTCCGCTTTTACAAGCTTGATTTAAGGCACTTAGAGCACAGATGATAGCTATTCATCAAAGCATACAAAACCTTTGGTCAAAAAATTTCGGCCACATGTACATATTTATTTTATTTTAATATTTTTTTTCTTTTCTTATGGTCAAGGTCCCACATAATTGGATCTTCTTTAGTTGTATTGTAAATAAATACGTTTTTTTCTTATTGCTTCCTATTGCCTGTCTACATTTCGCAAGGGTCACGGGTCATTTATCAAAAATTTCCTTCCTCTCTCGCCTCCCTTGCTCAAGTTCATCCAATTTAAAATATCTAACGCGATGTTCATTCTAGCATTTCTCTTAGCTCATCTGCGTACCGACCTAGCTAAGAGGCGCCGAAAAAGTGTATTTACCTCTCGCTCGCACTCATTTGGTCGCTATATCTTAGCGCTGGTGAGTACGTAGCTTATCAGGCAGGCTCCGGTACTCACTTTAGTTTTTCGTTTTCGTTTTAGACCAGAAACGAACTATGGGGCCTCTTGGAAAAATCAAAAATTTTATGTTCGCTCTCGATATTTTTTATAGGCACATCTTATAGATAATTGTTTAAAGATTACAAATGCAAAATAGCACTAGGTTCAGTTTTTTTTTAGAAGGTATACCGTTTTAAAGTTGACCAATTTTTCAATAAAAAAAAAACGCAGAATTTTAATGCAATTCGACAAAGTTTTAGGTGGAATTTCAAGAGGACTAGTTAATGGATTCTCTATTTTTATACCCGGTACCCATAGGGTACAAGGGTATTATAAGTTAGTGCCAACCGAGAATGTATGTAACAGACAGAAGGAGAAATCTCCGACCCTATAAAGTATATATATTCTTGATCAGCGTCACCAGCCTAGTCGATTTAGCCATGTCCGTCTGTCCGTCTGTCCGTCCGTCCGTCTGTCCGTCCGTGTGAAACAACAGATCTCAGAGACTATAAGAGCTAGAATTACCAAATTTGGTGACAACATTGGAATCTGTTGCACGCAGATCAAGTTTGTTTTTAAATTTGGCCACGCTCGCTTCCGCCCTCAAAAATTATAAAAAACGTAAAATAAGCTATACTAGTTATTTTCGGGTTAAAGTTAATAGATACAATAAATAAATAGGTTTGAGCGGACGTTTTCTGAAAATTTGAGTAAAATCGGATGATAAACATGGGAGATATTAGCAATAAGGTTAGAATTTTAAAACACCCCCTAAGACGCTGCTATTGCAAGTTGCGCAGCCTGTAGCCGTCTAGGTCGTAGGTTCGAGCCCCGACCGCGCCAATATTTTTTTTTTCTTTTTTTTTGCATTTCTTCCTTTTTCCTTTGTTATTATACCCGGAGAACAACTAGAAAAAAAATTAGAATAAAAATACAAAAAAGAAAATATTTTGGTTTTTTGTGGGATTGAGCTCGGGCCAATTTTGCAAAACGTAAATGCATCGGCTGCTTAGACAACTGGGCCATTACCTATATTTCATATGAAGCGCCATTTTCATACTAAGTGTGCTTTAACAACTGTTAACCTACTTTTGGCAGAACTGAAATAAAATTGCCAGCGATTGTTAACATCTAATAGCTTCTACATTTTTTTAATAAAAATATGCTTTTTATTGTAATAAAAAAGAGTGTGTGAAAGAGAAAAGAAATCGACTGTTTACCAAAAAAACTGCGCCAAAACAACAGAAAAGAACAAGCGTGACCAAGAAATGACAAAGAATAACTGATATAAAATGTATTATTTAAATAAAGAGGAGAAAAAATGAATAAGAATCGCAAATACAAATGTAACAAGTTTTTTTTGGCATGAGCGGGATTAGAACTCTTTATTGCATAGAAAATGAATGCCTATCGCTTAGACGCCTCGGCTATGCTCCTTCTTCAGGAATAGACAGCGATTGTTACTTCTAATAGCCTTCACACTTTTTCAATCAAAAGGCGGTTTGTTTATTGTAATAGAGATGCACAAAACAAGTATGTGTGAAAGAGAAAAAGATCGACTGCTGACCAAAAAATTTCGCCAAGCTACAGAAAAAACGAGCGTGACCAAGAAATGATAAAAATAACAAAATTTACATTTATAACCCAACTTTGCCGAAAAAATGAATAGGAATCTGAAATAAAAATTAAAATAATAAATTCTTTGGCATGGGCGGGTTTAGAACTCAGAACTTTTTGCATAAAACGCTTGCCCGCCGCTTAGACGTCTGGGCTATGCTCTATGTTGCGTTATGGACAGCGATTGTTACTTCTAATAGCTTCCACACTTTTCAATAAGAAGGCGATTTGTTTTTTGTAATAGAATGTAATTGTTATAATTGAATAAATGGTTTACCCATTTATTTGCAATGGCCTCCCTGGGTCCCAATTTAATATATGACAAATAATTTATTTAGTCGGGAACTAATTCGAGCGGCGATTTAATTTTTAATTAATAAGTATTTAAACCGTCAAACGCTTGGGTATCGGGTATCTCACAATCGAGCACTCTCGACTGTAGCTTTCTTACTTGTTTTGTATGTACTTATTAGGTATACAATAGAATAAACATTTTGATGTTCGCTTCTTGTTTCTCTAGGTTACTTAATTATTATTTAATTATTTACGAAATTGCCCATATTTTCACTATTTTTTAACTTTAATGGAAAATAACAAAATTGTACATTTTTGTACATTTGCTATATATTTTTAAAATGTTCTTTGAATATTTTTAATCGAATTCAATAGTCTTGCTGCAGCTTTTTGCAGCACCAATACACCTAGAGTCAAAGAAAGTAAGAAAGTCACGGTTCCAGAAAATATTTTTCGTGCAGCCCTGGTGTTAAATTCCTGGTAAACGTTCGCCTGCTGGAACAAAACGAAATATAAAATATATATATTTTTTTTATTTGTCAAACTTTTTTTTTATAAAATTAAAAACTTTAAAAATAAGCACACAAAAAATCTTAAAAGGTGAAACAAATTTTTTTTTGTGAAATAAACGTGATTTTTCTGTGATATTTATAAAATTTGACTTTGATAAATTATAACGAACCATCTAAAAAGAGTAGCACCTTGTTTAAAAATATTTTTTTAATAGGTTATACAATTATCTGTCATATGCTTTTTAAATTATGCGATTATCTGACTTGGTTCAAAAGTTTTTAATATTGATACGAAGAAACTCAAATGGCCCCATTGTGCTCCGGTATTCACAAACTTTTGTCATCGCTTTGTTATCGAAATATTTAATTGCTTTTATTGCTCAAACAGTTGACTTTGATGTTTTGAGAAGTAAACGAAATGTTTAAATGCTTTAACTTTTTTTAATTGTATGTTTTAAAGCTAAATAAAGGCATTAATAGTTTATTTATCGGTCCAGAAGGGCTGCCACTCTTTAAACAGGGTCAATTCTAGTGGTCTCAATGACTTTTATACCTTTTTTAAATGGTAAAAATGCCATTTAAACAATGAATTTTTTTATTAAAACCCTATTTTGTCCTTCTTGAATATTACTAAAGCCCACATTTTTATTTTGCAAGCATTTCGACCAGATTGTTTCGTTCCACCAACAGTATGGCTGCAGCACTGGCAACGAAATCGAAAGTTGTATTGCTTAAGGCAAATATTTTTTTTCCCGAATTCGAGGTGGGATCAGAAAAAAATTATTTATAAAGTAAATACGAACTAGATTAATCTACTGATGGTGTGCAATAAACTTCAATAGACCAACGAGTCAACTATTTTTTTATACCCTTGCAGAGGGTATTATAATTTTGCCATGATATTTGCAACGCAGTGAAGGAGGCATATCCGACTCCATAAAGTATATACATATATTCTTGATCAGCATCATTAGCCGAGTCGATTGTCCGTCTGTCTGTCTGTCCGTCTGTCGGTTTCTACGCGAACTAGTCTTTCAGTTTTTGAGCTATCGTACTGAAATTTTCAGCGTAGTCATATTTCATTAGCACGCAGTATATATGTCGGCCGAAATCGGACCACTATATCCTATACAGTGATGGAAAAAATAATAGAAACAACCAACATGTTGGAGTTTGGAGCTTAATTATTAATTTTTTGTGAAACTTATGCGTAGGAATGGTAATGCATATTATTTGTTATTCAAAATACTGTATTTAGGTTTTGATTATTATTAAATTATTATTTTCTGATTGATTTAGCTGCTTGTAATTTGAGTGTTTAAGAAAAAAAATTAAAATAATTTAAAAAAAAACTATCGGTAAGAATGTTTCAGATAATAAGTTTATTAAAATGAATAGTTATTTGTTATAATTCTTTGGACCAAAAATTAAAAAACTATTTTTTTTGTTTAAAATCATGTTGAACATTTTTTTGTTTTTTAACGAATTTCTATAAATTTCGAGGTATAGTCGTTTTTTATAGTTCTACGATTATTTGAGTTTTGACGAAATATTTTAAATATTATATTTTGACAAAACTTTTTCTGACTATTGAACGAAGGTTAGCTAAGTACTGTTAAGCAACGGTATTTCTTCCATTTAAAATGTTTTAAAAGTTTATTTAATTATCTATGATTCTAATCGAGTGGTCGGCACGGCCCTATACCGTTGGATAGCAAATTCCTCTGCCGGCCCCCTGCTCACACACGCACAATATGCACAAAAGAGAACAAAAGAATCAGTGCAGTCAAATTGTAATCGTATGGATAGAGTTAGCCTTATTTAGAGTTAACAAGTGAGGAAGCTACAGTCGAGTGACCGACTGTGAGATACCCGGTACCCAAAGTATTGCCCGTGAAATTAAATAGCACACGCACATGGAAAAAACAAAAAGTTGACAAATATAGTCAAATGTTACTAAAAACATATTGAGCAACCTTCAAAAAAGACTAATTCTGAATCTGTACTCAGCTGCATTACGAATTAATACTGCGCTTGAAAGCACGCTCTTTTTTTCGCTACTACCACCCAAAAGCTAAGTGCTCAGACACGCGAAATTATTCCTAAGCAGTGCGATAGAGAGAGAGAATGTGAAAGCATTTATTGTTTAATAACTTCCATGTTTATCATCCGATTTTACTCAAATTTGCAGAGCACGTCCGCAATCGCCTACTTATTAAGTCTATTTTTTTACTTTAACTCAAAAGTCACGCCTATAGCTACTATACCGTTTTTTATTATTTTCGGGGGCAATCTTAATCAGCGTGCAACAGATTCCAATGTTGTAACCAAACTTGGTAACTCTAGCTCTTATAGTCTCTGAGATCTGTTGTTTCACACGGACGGACGGACGGACGAACGGACAGACGGACGGACGGACAGACGGACATGGCTAAATCGACTCAGCTGGTGACGCTGATCAAGAATATATATACTTTATAGGGTCTGCCTGTTACATACATTCTCGGTTGGCACTAACTTATAATACCCTTGTACCCTATGGGTACCGGGTGTAAAAAAACCTATTTTAGTGATAGCTACTTTTCTTGCCATATTACAGAGCATTTCAACTATCTTTATACCCTTGCAGAGGGTATTATAATTTTGCCATGATATTTGCAAGGAGTGAAGGAGGCATCTCCGACCCCATAAAGTATATATATTCTTCATCAGCATCACCAGCTGAGTCGATCTAGCCATGTCCGTCTGTCGGTCTGTCTGTTAGAGCTGCAAAAAGATCGGTTTTAGCTCCATCGATATTTTTTTCACTTTTTGGTGGTGTACATCGATACTATCGCGATAATATCGCTCAGAACTAAATAAAAAAAAAATATGTGTATTCATGCAAAAACGAATATAATAGGGGGATTCCCGCAGAAATATTTTTTTGGATAATGTTATTAAGCAATTGACTTTTAAAACAATTAAAAATTCAATAATTTATATAAGTTTTAATTCAACTCAGACTTTTATTTATTATATTTATATTTATTACAATATATTTGGATATATTTATAACATTATATTTATATATATTTACATTTATAACATTATATTTATTACATTATATGTTATTTATATATATTTTCATTTAAAACATTATATTTAATGTGACTAGATCACTTTTCCTGTGTCAGGAACCAGTTTTTGTTAATAAATAATAGTTTATTAACTGTTTTGGGCTTAAGCGATGCCCACCAGAATCTGATTATATCTGTCGGAAACACAAACAAATTAGTTTATTTTTAAATTTTCAATATATAAAACGAGCTTACCACGTTTCCAATCCGCAGTCCAAGTTATGTGTATTTTTTTTTTTTTATATTTTTTATTTTCGATGGAACATTGCGATAGTTGGAAAAATATCGATGGTGGCGGCCGAAACCCAACCATCGATACCATCGATGGTGCCGAAAATCACGGATATGATTATATACCGTTTTTTATGATTTCCGGGGGCGGAAGTGGGCGTCGCCAAATTTTAAAACAAACTTGATCTGCGTGCAACAGATTCCAATGTTGTCACCAAATTTGGTAACTCTAGCTCTTATAGTCTCTGAGATCAGATCTGTTGTTTCACACGGAAGGACAGACGGACATGGCTACATCGACTCGGCTAGTGACGCTGATCAAGAATATATGTATATAGTTTATAGGGTCGGAGATTTCTCTTTCTGCCTGTTACATACATTCTCGGTTGGCACTAGGGATGTCGGAAATATATCAAAATATCGATATATCGATGTTTTTTCTCTTAAAAAAAATATTATCATCGCGATATTTTTTGGGCAAAAAAAGACGATTTAAGCGATATTTTTCTATGATATTTCCGATTTTTTATGTTTGGTCACTCGGTGGATTATGTGGACACTCGGTGGAACTCGTGCTTGGATATGCTAAACGCGTTCGTTGCACTAGCTGACGAAGTGGCATTCGTTATTTTGAGTAGACGAACCTCAGGCAACTCACCAGAAATGCTCTCAGTGGAGGAGCTTAATATTTGTCGCGATTTTCGCCATGTTCTCCAACCTTTCAAAGAAGCCACTGATAATGTGAGCGGCGATTCTTACGTGACCGTCAGCTTAGTGATACCTATGATTTCTATGATTAATACAAAATTAAATGAAGCTAATATGGTTACCGCTGAGGGCATTCTAACAAAAGATACCCTTCTACAAATATCAAAAAAGCGATTGAGTGGTTTGCTGCAGAATAACATACTCATGAAAGCCACAATGTTTGATCCTCGATTCAAAAAAATGAAAACTGGGCATGTCGATGGAACATATCTGTAAATCCTTCAAAGTGTGCGGTTGTAACTCACACACTTAGAAAGGACACCTGCCCAGGAATATTCCTACACGGAGAGCTCCTGGACCAGAAGAAGGATCACAAGTACCTGGGTGTGACCCTCGACACTAGACTAACACTAGCAAAGCACATAAAACTCGTCAAAAACACACTAGAAGCCAAGGCCAAGAAGTTATCTTGGCTCTTAAAACCTAATTACCACCTAAGCCTGTCAAACAAAATCAAAATCTACACAACCATACTCGCCCCCACATGGATATATGGAATTCAAGTATATGGAATTGCAGCCAAAAGCAACCTTAACCATATCAGAATCTTCCAAAGCAAGACACTACGCACACTCTCTGGAGCCGAATGGTACATTCGAAATGTTGACCTGGCTAGGGACCTCCATGTCCCTCTAGTTGGAGATGTAATCAACTCACAAGCTGAAACTTACCTCAAGAAACTTACGAACCACCCGAATATATTGGCCAGAAGACTCACAGAACACAGACGCAGAAGAAGACTCAAAAGAACACATCCCATCGACCTACCACACAGAATTTTTTAAACTCCACATAAACAAAAATACTCCACTAATTTTTAACCCAAAACACTCTTCTACTCCCACACAATCTCTTTAATATCCATCGAACACCAAACTACACTATTGTAAAAGTTACTACATTACAGTAACAGTAAACAATATTACACTGTGTGTATCGACACAGTAATAAATCTCTATAATAAAAAGTCACTGATGAAATTGTTTGGTCATGCCCTCTCAAAGTGATGGCCCAGCAGCAGCCGAATAATGCACGCATAGTTATCTGCATTTATCTATGCGCAACCTCGGCCTTTGCCCTAAGCACAGCTTCGGCCGCCTATTTTGCCGAAGCTATCAGTTAGTTGTCTTTCGATCGTTCTATACGAGAGATCAATTCTTGTTCGCTTATCTCACTTATCGGGCGCAGCATAGTTGTTGTTGTCTTTCACAATAGTTCGAGCGCAGCCAGTATTGCTGTTCGCGAAGCTTACATACCCCCAGATTTATATATATATATATATTGCCCTGCGCGGCTGAATACAACAATTGAAATTGATGAAACAATCGCGTTTTGTTTAATTAAGTTAGTGAAAAAGCTCACTAGCCCAACAGAAATCATAAAGCAGATGGTTGAAAATAAGCATTCAGAAATATTGCCTTCGTCTGTAGGAGAAATGGATTGCGGAGAACAGGACATGGTCGCTTTAAGCATACAGGAATCTTTTCTAGATCTGCACAACAGGACCATAGAGCTCCGAGACTCTGTAGTCCAGAGTTCCGAAAGAAAGGAAATGCAGCTTTTCTTTAATATGCCATTTTGTAGTTGGGAGACAAATCCTTTGGATTTCTGTATCTCACAAAAATCAACTATGCCCATGCTAGCGAAGGTGGCATTAAGTTGCCTGATCACGCCTGGTAGTTCGGTTTCATCGGAACGGTTGGCTTCTGCCATAAAGTGTGTTGTTTGTGACTCCCGTAGTCGTATGTAACCGAACGAGATTTTCTTAAATCATTAAAAACAGATTTGTTTGCGAATTAATTGAAAATTAAAAACAAGTCCAAATGTATGTAATTTCATGAATTATACTTTAAAACAATAAGTTCAAATGTTACATACAGTCTTTATTAATAAAATTGAAAACAAAGGGCTGTGTCATATCCTTAATAATTTTGTTATTTTATTTATTTATTTATCTAATGCTAACAAATAGTATTTAATAAACTAAGCGCTAACAGTGGTTATTTTTGGAGCCATAACAGCTTAGGCCTTCGGCTCGGGGCTTAAGTTGTGGGTTTACTGTGAGATTATTTACATATTTACAAGATTATACTATTTATGGGATCCTTAGATTCTAATTGTATTTACATTGATGTTTATTTATGATTTGAGCATTATTTATGAACTTTTTAGGAACTCTATGATGTTGTGGGAGTTTGAGGGATTGGCTATTATTTTCTTATTATTTTTTATAAAAGACCCAAATTTACAGCAACAGGACACAATTTTTCAAATTTAGCTAAACATTAAAAAATATAAAAATAGTTGGCACTAACTTATAATACCCTTGTACCCTATGAGAGCCGGGTATAAAAATGTTACCTTTTTGTTTTTCAAGGTATACTAATTAATTTCAAGATATAGAAGTTTTTTACGATTATAGAATAACGGTTTTAATTTCATTAAGATCATATAGCTGCCATAGAAACGATCGGTCGACTTAAATGAACATGTAAAATTCTACATGTAAAATGTAAAATTCTATATGTAAGATGTAAAATGTTTACAAACTAAGAAATTTTTCAACTGTAACCAAAATGAATCGATTTTCAATAATCCAAATACAAATTTCGGTTTACCGAAGATAGCTTTCTTAGTTGTTTCCTTTTGCAATTAAGAACCGATTTGATGTGGAAGAAGGCATTTACTTCTCATTTCGACAAGACAAACTTGCCCGTTTATGAAAACAAAAAGTCTTGTGAAAGTGAAAACGGGAGCACCGATTTCTCGTTTTGGAAAACGAAAACGAGAGAATCTTGTGAAAGTGAAAACCAGAGCCTGCCTGCGAAACTGACCCTACGTAGTTGGCCAGTATAGCACACTGCAGGGCAGCAAAAAGTATTGTATATTACTATTTTTTAAATATAGAATGAGTATTTAAAAATATGTTTAATCATTTTGAATTTTTAAAATCATTTATTTCCATAAAAAATTTATTTTTTTTTAGTAAAATCTCGAAGGTTTTAGTTTGTCGAGTTCATTGCGCCATTCAAAAATGTAACACCTAATTTTTTTTTGAGATTTGAAAGGCCTAATGTCAGGAAAAAATTCGTCAGTACACTGCCGTTACCGTCAAATAGCAAACTTCGTGGAAAAAATAGTGATTGACTTGGTGCATTCTCTACGTGTCAAGCAAAGTAAAAGCAATATACATAAGTTTAATTTTGTCTGCTGAATTAAAACATGAAAGCTTTTTTAATTAAAAATCTGGTAACTTTAATTCAAAGTTCTGTAATTCATTGCATGGTGCATTTGTTTCTATTTTTATACTTTAATTTTATTTTTTGTATTGAAGGGTTTAGTCCGTAGGGTTAATTTTTTAATAGTATGTCTCAGCCACCATATAAAGTTCGGCGAGTCCAGTTTGATGCTGATGGTAAAGCTACGTACTCACTAGCGCTAAAATTTAGAAACCAAATGAGTGCGAGCGCGAGGTGAATACACTTTTTCGGCGCCTCTTAGTAAAGCTTAGTACGCAGATGCTCGAACAGCGTTTTTAAGCAGTGAGAGAGAGCGAGAGGTCAATGGTCGTGAAACACATTTCGAAAGCCCTGTTTTAGAGGCCGGTACGCAGATGAACGAACAAAATACCAGAAAAATACCAGGTGGCGCGAGGGAAGACTTTTGGTATTTCCAGGGTGACGAACAGAATAAAAAATTTATTAAAACGACCTGTTCTCAATTATTGGCCTCTCACTCTCTCTTACCGTTTCTTCACACATTTCAAATATATAGATCCCGCCAAGAACAATAATTTACACAAAATCAGAGTCAAAGAGTTTAGAAGAGATAAAGTTGTAGTAATTAAATTGGTAGAGGCAAATTCAATAATATGGGATTTGGGCAATATAACATATTTGCATAAATATAGGTCTGGAAGGAAATAGCTCCTCGATGTCATATTTGGTTATGACTTTGGTGAGCACGGTGAGATGTCACGCTCGGTGGCTGAAATGAATGCGTTTGAGGCGACGGCCCGCTGCTGCTGGGAGCAGTGTCTGGCTGGACAAATCCTTCATTACCGAGTTGGAGAAGGACATGTACAGCGCACCTCCAGCAAAATGTATGCCAGCAAGGATATGGTGTACAATCAGAGTAACTTCGAATCATCCCACCAGTCCAACAGGAGTAGCTAAGGCAACCTCCCAGACGGTGGTGAATTCCACTTGGTACAAACAGAATCACCAGCAGCAGCCGGTAGAGCCCTTGTCCTCATTGTCGATCCCGGAATGAATGTTGGATAACTAGTAGGAAAAAAAGAGGCCGTTATACATGATCGAGTAAATCTGGGCCACGGTGTCGGTGGCCATTGTGAGCAAATGAAAAATTCAAAAACAAAGCTGCAAATCTGTGCCTTGTCTTTCGAAAGGATTATGTATATTGTCAACAAACATAAAACAGCACATTTTAAATACGTATGACCGCATCACTAACCTCCCAAAAATGCCGAAGAGCGTTTTAAGAAGCGGTCACACTGGAAAAAGATTAAATCTTTTTGGGGTTGCGAACTGTTCGAGCATCTGCGTACTAAGCTTAAGGTCGATACGCAGATGAGCTAAAATAAATACTATAATATATTTAGTATATACTTGAATGAACATCGCGTTAGGTCTTTCAAATCGGATGACCATTAGCAAGGACGGCCCGGGAGGAAGGAAATATTTGATAATACCCTTGCGAAGTGGAGACAGGCAATAGGAAACAAAGCCGTATTGCAGGTTTTTGCAGCGGGGAAAATGAATTTATTTACAATACAATTTAAGAAGTTTGAATGTGGGATCTTGACCATAAAATAAATACAAACCAAAAATATTAAAATAAAATTAAGTCTTAAGATATGTAATTTAATTTAAGCAAATAAGCAAATAAAATAGAAAAGGGACAAAATCCCAAATTAAAAAATTATGGAATTGCTTATTGCTTTTCCTGTGCTCGTCCCTTAGTTGGCTGCCACTCCAAAATGCTAGTGCTTCGAAGCATACAAGGACTACAAGAAGGATAACTGTCAACGGGAATGGAAATGCAAGTGGAAACGGGAATGGACTGGGCAAGCAGCCGTCATTGGGTTCCGTGGAGAGCTCATGGAGAGAGGTCAGTCCCACCATGTCATCCGCGCGCGGCGACTTAAGCGCCAAGTTTGTGGGAGCAGCCGTCGTGGACGTGGATGTGCCCAACGATACAGCACGCACAAGCGTTTAGCGCTAGTGAGTACTAGGCCTTAAAGTTCAACTAAAGTTGACTGCCGAAACATAAAAACGTGCAGAAAAAGAATGCAAAGGTCGCGCGATGCTTTAATACTAATGCATATATGGAGCTTTAATGTAGTAAACAAGACAACGATGAGCATTACACTAGGTGCGAATATATGCAAGTAAAGAAGCAATTACAATTATAATAATAATATTGATATCACCAGTTTACAAAATAAAAAAAAAAAAATGCTCCAAGCCTGTTGATGCGAAATTCTGGTAGAGTTGAGTCCCCAAATCACGAAAATGGCTTTAATTTTGTTTTCTATGGATACGTTTTTTAAAGATTTTTTAAAGTTTTACACAAAAAAATTCTGCTCATTTTACGTTTATCATTTTATAACTCGAGTTGTAGGCAACCAATTTAGCCGTCGGATGTTTTATTTTACAGGTAATGAACTAACCTTTCGATTTTTACACTTTATGTATATTGGATAAGTACTTTGTGTGCTGGAGGTCGATAAACTTGAAAAAGTGGAAATGTTAATCTGTTAACTCAAATGTTAACATGCTGCTAGCATCCTAAAACTCGAAAAATCCGTTGAAAAATCAAGACGTGTTTTTTCTAAAGTTGATCGCCCAAAGTATCAAACAGGCCTACAACTTCAGAAATCCGTTGCAAAATGGATTTATCGTGGATTTTCAAAGTTAAGTAAAATGAGAAATTTGTTAAATTTTTGGCCAGATGTCTACTAGATTAAAGGTACAGTGTTGGACCCCGCCTTTAGATGGTCTGTTAACTTTGCTAGATGTGATGAACAGTCGGATTTAGCTATGAAAAAATAGCTAAGCTTTGTTAAATAAACAAAAATTTACAAAATTAAGTTGAAGTAAGATACAAACTAAATAATCGTTTTTATATACATACATAGACAATGTATTAATTTGATTTGGGTCATTGGTACCATTAAGGGTTATGCGGCCTCACGGCCTTAAAACGTGGTATAAAACAAGCATTTTTTCTGCTGAAAAATATAGGTTAAGATCTTGACCACATCTCAACTAAAATTCAGGAGTAATATCGATATGAAGGGTGCGGTCTTGTACAGAATACTGCTGCTATATTTTTCTGCAGAAAAAATGCTTGTTTTATACCACGTTTTAAGGCCGTGAGGCCGCATAACCCTTAATGGTACCAAATCAAATTAATACATTGTCTATGTATGTATATAAAGACGATTATTTAGTTTGAATCTTACTTCAACTTAATTTTGTAAATTTTGTTTATTTAACAAAGCTTAGCTATTTTTCATAGCTAAATCCGACTGTTCATCACATCTAGCAAAGTTAACAGACCATCTTAAGGCGGGTCCAACACTGTACCTTTAATCTAGTAGACATCTGGCCAAAATTTAACAAAATTTCTCATTTTACTTAACTTTGAAAATCCACGATAAATCCATTTTGCAACGGATTTCTGAAGTTGTAGGCCTGTTTGATACTTTGGCGATCAACTTTAGAAAAACACGTCTTGATTTTTCAACGGATTTTTTCGAGTTTTTAGGATGCTAGCAGCATGTTAACATTTGAGTTAACAGATTAACATTTCCACTTTTTTCAAGTTTATCGACCTCCAGCACACAAAGTACTTATCCAATATACATAAAATGTAAATAAATCGAAAGGTTAGTTCATTACCTGTAAAATAAAACATCCGACGGCTAAATTGGTTGCCTACAACTCGAGCTATAAAATGATAAACGTAAAATGAGCAGAATTTTTTTGTGTAAAACTTTAAAAAATCTTAAAAAAAAAACGTATCCATAGAAAAAAAAATTAAATCCATTTTCGTGATTTGGGGACTCAACTCTACCAGAATTTCGCATCAACAGGCTTGGAGCATTTTGAGTGTAAACTAGTGTATTCAATTAAATGACCGATATATTTCTCAACACTTGTTATTGATTAAACGCGCACGGCAATTTTAATTGCGCTCAATCGTTTTTTATACCAACTCAAAACCTTTATAAGTCGAACCGCTGTATATGGCCCTAGTTAGCGGAGCTTGGTTTTGAGTGCTTTGTTATATTTCTTAGTGATTATTCTTATCGCGTTTTAAAATGGGTCGCAAGCAATTATGCTTAGTTCGTGGTTTTTTTACATTCCACGTGGAAAATGTTTGAGAGTGCAAAATCTGCAAAGCAACATTTTAGGGGCAACTATGTTTGCAACCTAAGGCGGCATATGGAAGCCAAGCACATAAGTGAACTCGACTCAGTTCAGTAGTAATGGGGCAAGAATAAGTCAAAAATGCCTGCATTAACCTGGTGACTGCCGCCAAAGTTCCGTTGGCTGTACTGGACTCAGACGGATTTAAGACCCTAACAGCTCAAATATTTAGTGGCTTGGATATGCCAACTATAACGTCCAGAAATGTTATGCAAATGAAAAATGAATTGATCGAGGCACTTAAGGACAAAATCGTATGCCTCAAAATGGACACCGCCACTAGATGCAATCGGGGAATTTTGGGCGTAAATGTGCAATATATTGAGAAGGGTGCTATACACATAAAGACCTTGGCCGTGATTGAGTTAAAGAAATCGCACACATCACAGTTACAACTGATAATGGTCGGAATATGATCAAGGCAGTTGAACTGTTAAATTGCGGCGAAGCAGACTCTAGCGATGAGGAAATCCAGGAAGATGCGGATGTGTTGGATGGTGAAAGTTTTTTGAGCGGTATTCGAATTCACACAGTTCAATCTGTAAAGTGTGCTGCACATATGTACATTACAGCTCGCTGTAAAGGATTGAATCGGTAGAATTCATCGAAAAAACACAACAAATAGTGAAGCTTTTGCGAACGCCAGCGTACAGGTAATTTTTATTCAAAATGTATTATTAGTACAGTAGATGCTCGATAAAACTTTTAATTTCTTAAGAAAATTTAAATTTTGAAGATTTTTCAATAGAGATCTTCTAACGTAAAAATATATTATATATTAGCACGTAGAACAAATTTGTGTATATTGCCACAGAAAATTTACAAAGCACTCAATTATTTATTGGCGACTTTTATAAGTTGTGGCTGGGGCTTAAGCTAACTGTGGAAGCAGCAAATTGTGCCGAAAGCCAAATTTTAAGCGAGTGCTTTCGTGAAAGGGAAGCGAGCCTACTAGGGTGCGATGCAATTATTTGCAGCATCTACTTGGACCCACGGATAAGAAGAGTATTGCTGGAAAATCCGATGAGGTTAATGCTCGCAAGAGCACAACTTAAGCAGCTTTTGTTGCAGATATTCTCTCTGAAAGAACCTGTAAGTAATTATGTTTTTTAAATTATTAAAAATTTGTCTCTAACATTTATATATACATTTCAGACTTATCCGATATCAGATCTTGGCTCAACAAATTCACAAGCAACAACTTCTACCGAGGCAACCAATATATTGCATTCGCAAAGCTCGAACACCTGCTCATTGTTGAACGCGTTCTTGCAAAATATTGAGGTAGTTTCTGGTGATGAAAATGAAGATGGTGAGCCGAACGACCTGTTAAGGATATGATATGCAGAGATTGATGGCTACATTCCGAAGCCAATTTGTTTGACTTCAAACATTATGGAGTATTAGGAGGACAAAAAATATATGTATACCAATTTATACCAGTTGGCGAAAGTGGTGCACTCCGTTCCGGGAACTCAAGTAAGCGTTGAGAGAACCTTTTCGGCCCTTAAGATGATGCTTACCGATCAAAGGTGCATCCTCTCTGAAGACTCGCTTTCAAAGATGCTCTTTGTTTAATTAAATAATAATAAAACATGAAAATCAACATAGAAGTGTTTAATAATTTAAAACAACAGAGTTTTGACTTCAATGCTTATGGCAGGATATAAAATAATATCGGCCAAGCACAGAATGACAAAATTACAGTTGAGTTTTATTTTGAGCGGCATTAATAATTAAAATAAGGTATCGAGATCAGGTATGTTGTTGCGAAAAGAATGAAAAATCAAGTTCAAGTGAATTATTATTTATGATTCATTTATTTTTATTTTTTTATCAAAATAATAATTATGGTTCAAGATTTAAAAATCACTTAAAAATAATGATTATCGATAATTAAAAAGTAAAAATTCAAAATCTAAAAATCTTGGCGGAAAGGAATAGATTGGTCAAAATGAATAATTTCGGTCTAGTTAATATTTTTCAAAGTCTATTCCAAGTGTCTGATTTGTTTATTTAAAAATAAAAAAATAATCAATATTTACGGTCCCTGTTCAAAGTTTTATATTTTTTATAAATATATTATATGTACAGCTATTGCCAACTAATTAGAAAGATGACTATGGTGGTGGTCATTGTAAAACAGAGTTAGTAGACCAGTATTATGCCTAATTATAATAAGGATCTAATCAATATCCTGCGGTGCTCTGTAAAAAAATATAATTTTATTGAAAAACTCATAAAATAGCAGTGCCAGCTAATTAGAAAGATATTAAATCTTTTTTAAAATTTTTGTTTTTTTTAATTATTTTGCAACAACGTTGGTAATCCTGTAATTATTTTACCATTTATGATTGGTATTATCCAGTTTTTGGTGCCAGATAATTACAAAAAATGGATAGGAGTAAGTCAAAAATGAATTCTATTAAAAGGTATAAAATGCTCAAATTACATATTTTTATGCCTTAGACCTAACCAAATTTTATTAATACTATGTATTTTAATGGAAACTATAATTTAAAATAAGCATTGAGACTCGTTTAAAAAAAAGTTCAATTGCAAAACTGTTTCACCCCGCACCTACAAGAAAACTCACTATGCCGAAAATTAATTCTAAAAAATTTTCTGTTCATATTAAAATTCAAATATATTTTAATTCGGCTTGAGGGAATACAACCAATATTTGAGGTCACAATATTATTTGCCGGCTGCGAAGTTACTAAATACAAGAATCGAATATATATCGATGAAATAATAATTATCCAGCTCGTTCCAATAAAAAAAAATAGTTTTCTGAACTTTTGGGTGATCTCAGCAAAAAATACCCCATACGGGCATGGGATCATAGTAGTTGGGCGATTTCTGTCGCACGAGTTCGTCCAGTACTCCCTTCAATCGAGCTCAAACCCTACAGTATTGAATTTTAACAAGAATGGAAGCTATTTTCGGTAAACCGATGTTTGTATACCCTTGCAGTCTGCAATTGGATCATTGAAAATCGATCCATTTTGGTAATGTTGAAAAAATATCAAGTTATGTAAATTTTGTACATTTTACATTTTACATGTTAAATTTTACATAATCATTTAAATCAACCGATCCCTTCTATGGCAGCTATATGATATAGTTCTCCGATCTTAATGTAATTAAAACCGTAATTATAGAATTGTAAAAAACAGATATATCTCGAAATTTATAGAAATTCGTTAAAAAACAGAGAAATAAACCTTTTTTTTACATTCATTTCGCGATCATTCCTATGGAAGCTATATGATATAGTGGTCCGTTTTCGGCCGTTCCGACATATATACTGCGTGCTTAAGAAATAAGACTATGCTGAAGTTTCAGCCCGATAGCTCGAAAACTGAGAGACAGATGGACAGACAGACAGACGGGCAGACAGGCGGACATAGCTAGATCGACTCGGCTGGTGATGCTGATCAAGAATAAATTTTTGTAAAATCGGATAATAAACATGGAAGTTATTAAACAATAAAGTTTCTGTGATTGCTCTGAGCCACAAAGGCATTAACGAAAAAAAGTGTTGCGTGCTTTCGGGCGCAGTAGTAATTCGTAATGCAGCTGCGTACAGCTGCAGAATTTGTCTTTTTTGAACGTTGCTCAATATGTTTTTAGTAAAATTTGACTTTATTTGTCAACTTTTTGTTTTTCCATGTCCGTGTGCTATTTAATTTCACGCACAATACTTTGGGTTCCGGGTATCTCACAGTCGGTCACACTCGACTGTAGCTTTCTCACTTGTTTTATTTGCGGTCTCCCCTCTACCGCCGCCTTCTCGGCCCATCCTCCTTGTTTTTTTGGTATAGGAGAATGCCCAACTCCGAAGCGAGAATGCCCTTATTTTTCAGAAGCTGGACGTCTTGGCAGACAAGCTGGCCGAGAACACGGCCATCATGAAGGTGACTCTTGAGGCGGAGCAGCAGCAGACTTCTGGCGGCATGGACACTAGAGTGTATCGAAAACCAACTTTTTTTGATTTTCGATGACGCGGAAAAGTTGTAAAACCATGTCAAATGAAAGCACAACAAATTTCAGCCCAGCAGGATAATATTCACTATCCCCGCAACGTCCTTGAAATTTCGAAGTTTTCATGATTACATGCAAATTTGCTCGTAGCTTTGCACGACGACCTGAAGATCGGTAGGGCAACATTTAAACTTTAAAGGTTATAACCTTTAAATGAGTCCTAAAATACCCTAGAAGCGATTGGTCCAACCAAGATTTATATCAAAGTCCAAAAAATTAGGTACCAAAATGGTCGAAAATTTGTGATTTTACTGAATTTCAGCAATTGCGGCATACATATATTCAATTTCATCTATATTTAAATTTATTTGGACTGTTAGATGAACTTATCGAAATCATACCTGCGAAAGCTCTTTGAAAGCTCTCTGGAGCTTTAACGGTACTTTGCTTCGGTTCTGCACAAAACATATGTTTTATCGCGCGCAAATATTGTCGAACGCCGTGTGATTTGCTGCATTTATTAAAATACGTTTAACAAGTGCATATACATACATATACATTGGATCATCTTGAGTTTTTAAGCAGTTTGTTCAGTGTATACTGGTCAACATAATGCCACCTACATGGTCTTCGTTTACTTGCCCCATACATACTTGAGTCTTGTGCGACGATCCGAAATTATTTGCCCAGCCGTGCTAAAGGATCTTTCGGACTCGCAAGACGTTGCCGGTATGCAAAGGTACTTGCTTGCCACCTCCTTAAGGGCCCCGCAGTTGTCTGCACTCTCCTAAATAAAATATTTTAATGTAAGAAATTAAACCAATAAATTGTACATATTTTACCTTCCAAAACTTTAGGGGGTCACAACACTCAGGCTCCTTTTGAAGCTCTAAGTGCTGCCTCAGTGGGATCCTTGTGTCTGTTTTAATAGAGTTTTCTTTATCCTTTAATTTGTTCTCTAAAAATGAAAAAACCTTATTGGAAGGGCTTGGTGCAGATTCAACTGGTGGTGTAGGCTCCATTGACGGTTGTTCTTTTGGGAATTTTTCATCAATACTACAAAGCTCCTGCTCTCTTACGGCTTCTTCAGCATTGTTTTCATCATGGAATCCGTGTTTCTTGAATCTAGGATCAATGATTGTAGCGATTCCGGGCACCATTAGCGTTTCATAGTGCCCGAATCGGTCCGGGAGCCGACGGCTTATGGCTTCAAGTGCAAATTTTGCTTCATTTGTTGTTCCGCACAAAAGGGAGCAGGAGCCTTTTGAGTCGCTAACAACGCCTTTGAGAGTGCCTCGTTCGTAAACAGGATCCTCACCATCATTTCAAAGGCACTATTCCATCTTGTTGGAACTTCCTGAACAAGTGAGAGAGTAGGTTCTACATCTTGCGCGAGCTTAAATTTGGACATCGCAGTAGCGCTCCGTTTTATAAACGATACAATCTACTTGCACCTGCTTAGCAGAGGGGCAAGGAAGTCCATTTTCAAAATGTCTTGTACCAGCAAGTTTTTGGTGTGCGCAAAACATGGGAAATGCGTAAGGTCCAGATTTTTTTTTTTTGAATGGTTGGTCGGGTTGTTAAGAGTAGTTGTGGACAATACAGCTGATATAAGCTTAAATTCTTGGCTGACGAAATGACAAGTAACTGTCAAGTTACCTTCGTTGGCTCGGGAAGTCCATCCGTCCGTTGTTATTGCCACATGGTTTACTCCCTTTAGCTCTTCTTGAAGTCGTACTGTTTTGGTAGCGATACGTCCCGAAGGTATGATTTGCTGGGTAATTTATATCGCAGGTCCATTGTATGCATGAGATACCGAAAACCTTTGTCGTTCACTATGTTAAAAGGTTGAATATCCAGCGCAATCATTCGCATGACCTGTTTGTAGATTTCTTGTTTTCTTTTAGATCCAGACGAATACTCACTCAACATCTCGCACCAAAAAGGCATCCATTTGTATTGGCTTAGAAACTTTTTCTACTGTTGCGTTTTTTGAATGAATCCGCTGTACATGTTTGTAGTATTTCCTCCTGTCCTAAGCATTTTGCCACAGTAAATGCATTCTGCCTTGTTAATATCGGCTCTTCTTTTGAAATGCTGCCACACGTTCGAGGAATCGCGCTTCCTCTTCGTTGCCGGAGCCAAAGACTCGCAATTTTCCTTAGATGTTCCTAGAATTTGCAAAAGGTGTAACTTTATTGAAGTTTCCAAGTGTATTACTTCTATGAATACTTACGGCTTAGGAAGTTCTCCATTGCTACACATTCACCCACGCTGCCTACACCACCAGTTGAATATCTGAATCATTAACATCTAATTACCTTCATAATTCAATTTGTAAATGTATTCTTACACATACCTTTTGAGCTTCCCTTACTTGAGTGATGTGACAAAACATCGATGTTTCCAGACAAAATATGGATGTTTCCAAAAATTTCAAAAACGTCTATGCATCGATGTTTCTCCACCTCTACTCTTATTCGTTTATTTATGGTTGGGATGGGAGTGGGCGGAACCCGACGTGCAGCCACCTTCTCGTGGTGGGTTCTGAGCCGTTTTTACGGGCGAAGAGCTGCACACCCTATGTGGGGATCTTTAGTCCCCAACCTAACCTTCACTAAGCTATTTCTTTCATTTTATACCCTACCGGTCTTCAGGTCGTCGTGCGAAGCTACGAGCAAATTTGAATGTAATCATGAAAATTTCGAAATTTCAAGGACGTTGCGGGGATAATATTATCCTGTCGGGCTGCAAGTTTTTGTGCTTTCATTTGACATGGTTTTACAACTTTTTCGCACCCAGCGGCATCGAAAATCAAGAAAAAGTTAATTTTCGATACTCTCTAATGGACATGCCGCTAAAAACGGAGGAAGAGCTGAACATATTCCAACCTTTAATAACTCCGGAACTTGAAGATTTCTACGTAAGTACCGAACAAGGATTGGAAGCGATATTATGCAAGCTGTTGTTAATAAGAAAAAATTTATTATTTAAAACTTGTACTACTTTGTACTTGTACTACGGTCAGCGAAATTCTATTAAAGGCAGGTCCGTTTAGTCACCTTAAAATGTATTGGAACCAGAAGGCATCTTCCAATCCTATTCTCCCTTTCAAATTTGTCTCTCTATTTCCATTTTTATCTTAAAGAGAGCATTAATAGTTAGTTTGGGCCAAAGCTTGCCCATTATTCAGAGTTTGTGAACGTTTTGAAGCGAAATTCTATTAAAGGCAGTGTGTTTCAAGTCCTCAAGTAAGAAGAAGGTGCCTAATTTTCTTAATTTGATAGTTTGATTCTGTATAAGTGTTTAACATAAACAGATACAAATTATATCCCATTAAAAAGTTCCCTCAATATTGATATGGGAAAGGGAAAAACATGATCTTCCGAAGAAACAGCCGAAATCCTTGCTTACAAGGATACTGGCATGTCTAATAGGCAAATTGCAATTAAATGAAAAAGATCCCCATCTGCAGTGGATAATGCAATCAATTTGAAGCAGAAATATAATACAAATCGATCAAATAATAATAATCAAAAGATTTCTTCTCGTGTAAAATCCGCTGTAATTCGGGCTGGCTGACAAAAAAATGCACCTGCGTCGCAAATAAGAGCTGACTTACAATTAGCTGTTACTAAGCGTCGTATACAACAAATTTTATCTGAAAGTAATCGGTTAATTTGGAAGAAAATGAAGTCCAAACCAGCTTTAAAGGAATCGCATTAAATTGCAAGATTGGAATTTGCTAAAAAACAACATGTCATGGACCGATCAATGGAAAAAGGTTATATTTTCAGACGAGAAAAAATTAAACCTTGACGGTCCAGATGGCTTTAATTATACTGGCACGATTTGAAGAAGCCCAAATCCTTTTTTACTAAGTGAAACTTTGGAGGAGGTTCGTTAATGATATGGGAAGTGAATGGGCGTATGAACTCGGAAAAGTATATAACCATGTTGGATAAAGTATTAATAAGCATTTTGGATCAGCAACCTACTTCAGATACCAGTACATGTATCACGATGCCATACATGTATCACGACCCAGCGTTATTTGGTTTCAGGAGAAGCAGATCGATGTTATGAAGTGGCCAGCACGTTCCCCAGATCTAAATCCTATAGAGAACATGTGGGGTAACTTGGGACGACGTGTATATGCTGGTCATCGCAAATTCGAGCTCAGCGCTAAAATTCCTACTTCAGAGTTTCAAAAGGTCATAGACTCAATGCCAAATCGAATTTTTGAAGTGATTTCAAAATCATCATTTTCTTCGACAATAATATATATATTGTTCTTTTTTGCCATATAATTAAAATACTGGCACGCTGCCTGTTTTGCCTTTTTAAATTTTTCAGCTTAGTGCCGATTTTGAAACTAATTTAAAAATTTTTAAATATTTTTGTTTAAATAACTATTAATCGTCACAAAATTTGGTATCGGAAATTTTTTGAGTTGAATGTGCCATCGTCACTTTTATCTCACCTCGTTAAGAGGTGTTTTTGTTTGATATCAGAAGTTTTTAAAATGTCATATGTATGTAGGGCTCCAATTGTTAGTGATTATTAGTATAGCTCAATACCATATCCAGAGGTCGTCCTTTATGACTTAGGTATTATTAAAAAATTATAGCACATAGTTATGACATCGGATATTAGCTGAACGCCGGTTACCGTCACAAAATTTAGTATCTCGATAAGTGGTATAAGAAGTATTTGTTTCAAATGAGGAAAACTAACAAAAGAAATCTATATATGAAGAAGTTGTCTATGTATGTATGTATATGGGATCATTGGTACTAATTTGAATGAAAAATCTAATTTTCGGAGATATGAGTAGTACCCCAAAAGGTGAACAGTAATCTCAAGGGATCTACGGCCTGAAGTGAGTATCAAAATCGTAAGAGCAATTAAAAAAAAAAAAATTAAGAAAATCCTAAAAAAAATATTAATTTTAAATCTAAATTCTTAATTATAATATTTAGATAAATTCGTAAAAGCAAAGTAATTATCATTTAAAAATACCTTTCCAACGACATATAGCACGTTTCAGTAACTTTAGTCGTTCAGAGAATTCGATTTTTTTCCTATTTTCCCGCCAAAGAAGCGGGAAAAGCAAAAAGTGGATCAAATTAAAAACAAAAAATTTAAAAGGTTTTTTAAAATTTAAAATATTTTACGTTTTGTTTGATGGTTTTAAGGTTTATTGCAATTGTGCACGTCTCTATATGACAAAATTTTCAAAGAGGTTTACCTTTACCTTTCGATCAAGATATAAATGGTTCTGATCGGACTATCGTAGCTGATTTTCAATTCTACGGCTGTATATAGTAGTCTCCTTGCGCACCACAGTCTCGGTGCTCATCGTCACTACGTGGACTGCCGTCCACAGTGATAGAACAAACTTTTATAATAATATAATAATAATTTTTGTGTTTATACATATTTACAGACCCCCTGTCTTCTCATCTAGCAACTTTTTTTTCGACTTTTTTTTTGCATTTATTTATAGCTTGGGTAGTTGTGAATATGCCCCTAAAAGGAAATTTTTAGGAATTCGAAATACTTTAGAAGATACAGCCTTTTTTGTGAAGAGGATACTGAATATACCAGTACATCGGCCAAATTACTTCAAACTTTAAACGCGTTTATCTCGAAACCACGTTTTTCGAACTGGCGGCCATGATATCTCCAGTTCAACTGAACCGATTGTCATGAAACAAAGTGGAATCGACGCAGAATTGTCACCATTCTCGGGTGACCCCCATAATTAAAAAAAAATGTTTACTATTTTTTGTTTACACTAAACTACAAAAAAAAAAGCCCGAAATTGAAATATTTTCTTTTTAATGGCCGCCATTTTGTCAAAAAAAAACACAAAATTTTGGGTAAGGGTCACCCGAGAATTACATCTATACTGATTATAACCCCCTTTTTTTAATATCAGACGCTCCGGAGTCCCGGAATCGTGGCTGCCGTGACGACACCTTTTTTCCCACCACCAACTTTGAAGTCTCATAACTTTTGGAACAGCCCTCGTATCGAGGTAAAACAACATTTTTTATTTACTTTATACATTTTGTATAAAAATGATTTTATTTACAATACAATTAAAAAAGTTTGAATGTGGGATCTTGACCATATAATAATTACAAAAAAAAAATAATTTAAATAAAATGAAGTCTTAAAAAATTTAATTTAACGGGGAAATAAGCAAATAAAATAGAAACGGGCCAAAATTCCAAATTAAAAAATTATGGAATTGCTTATTACTTCTCCTCTGCTCGTCCCTGACCAGTGGTCGCCTACTGGGATTTTTTCCTTAGTTGGCTGCCACTCCAAAATGCTGGTGCTTCGAAGCATACAAGGACTACAAGAAGGAGAAGTGGCAACGGAAATGGAAATGGAAGTGGCAACGGGAATGGAAATGGAAGTGGCAACGGGAATGGAAATGGAAGTGGCAACGGGAATGGACTGAGCAAGCAGCCGTGGAGAGCTCATGGAGAGAAATCATGGTGGTCAGTCCCACCATGTCATCCGCGCGCGGCGACTTAAGCGTCAAGATTGTGGCAGCAGCCGTCGTGGACGTGGATGTGCCCAACGATACGGCACGTCGCAGGTGTCCTACGACTACAATGCGAAAAGATTCAGCAGCAGCCAACTGGACGAGGAGAAGGAGCAGCAGACGAACGAGGCCAGACACCCAAAGATGTCTTTCGGTTGACACTCCCTAGCGGGATCTCCAGCAGTGGCAGCAGCTGTAGGGCCAAGAGCAGAGCGCCATGAGCAGCTCAGCGGCATTGGGAGCTGGCCCCGCTACATTGAAAATCATAATCTAGGTAAATAAATAAATAATTTCTTCATTTTGCACGTATTTGTGGGTACGCGGCTTGGCGTAATTTGTATTGTAAACAAACACAGCTAACAGTATGGCCGTTTAGCCGTTTCGTATGGATTTTCGGTGAACGCAATAAAACCTGGTCACACTAGAATTATGAAACCCTTTGAAAGGGTTCGTAACAGTTATAATTTTTAAAATAAAAGTTGTAAAATAAGAGTTATTTTTTTAATTTAAAAAAATAATTGCTTTTTAATAAAAAAGTTAAAAATAATAATTATTTTTCAATTTTTATATAAAAGTTAAATCATAACTCTTATTTGTAATTTTTAAAAATAAAAATTGCCAATAAGAATTGTTTGTCAATTTTTATTTTGAAAAATTGAAAATAACAGTTATTCTTCAATTTTTATTTTAAAAATTGAAAATAAAAATTGAATTGCAATAACTTTTGAACGGAGCGGTTTATTTTAAAGATCGAAAGATATTTTTAATCTACGTCTTAATACTTTTCGTTTGATGTATTATAATGTATACAATGTATTATAAGGCAAGTGCATGTACATGTTTATGTTTATATACCCTTTCAGCTAGCTAAGGGTTTAGCGCTAGTGAGTACTAGGCTTAAACAATAACAATGGCCGGAACTCGCAGTACATAATTATCCATATCTGGAGTCCTCATGCAAACACTCCTGCAGAAATAAATGTGAAAACCCTTAAACTTATTTTTACACCCGCTCTTTTACATTTATTTAGAATTAGTTAATTTATAATAATTGCACAATTTAACGGTGGAAAAACTATGCCGACTAGAACTTATTTATTTTGTTTATTTTTTGTATTAGTTGCTGAAAATTATGGCAAGCCTTCAGCAAAAAGCAATATATTTTGTGAGACCGTTTGGTCTAATGAGACATCAATATAAATTTTAAACACAATTTTATGCATTAAAGACGGTATTTGTTATCGAGGTCAATATTTTTTCTGGTATTTTTCTTTTTGGACCTATCGATTTTGCCAATGAAGGTCTGTACGCAGATGCTCGAAAAGTGTTCCAAAGCAGTGCGAGAGAGCGAGAGGGTGACTATTGACCTCTCGTTTTGACTCAATGCTTGGGAACACTTTTCGAGCATCTGCGTACTAAGCTTGAATGCATAATTGTTCATTAAAAGCGACGTATAGTCGTCTTGCTCGCACTTAGGTAAAACCCTATGGTTGCTGTCAAGCCTAGTTTCAGTGCTAAAGTACTGTAATATTCAACGAGCTGTTCGACAAGAAATTTAAGTCGCCACCTTAATAAAGGAGCACAATCTACGCGATATCGATTCTCCTGGTACATCATTGACTGAACGAGGGACAATACAAAATATTTTAAACAATACTATGTCAATTATATCTCCAAAAGATAGAAAATGGGCGCAGGGACGTGATTTAGCTTTGTGGATTGCTTGAGATCTGCTGCCATTTCGTACAATATGCCACAATGGCGTCAAAGACTTTTTAACCAAATATAAAGTTATGGTAGCTGCTGATGACATTCCACACTTTAAAATTTTGTCAACAATGCTGTTGAGCCAGTGAGCTTTTTCACTAACTTAATAAAAACAAACGCGATTGTTTCATCAATTTCAATATGTTTATTGGGCCGCGCAGGGCAAAATGTAAAGTAATGTACACCTAGGCAACTATGTCTTAGCAAGATTAGCGGACAGCAATATTGGCTGCGCTGGAGAAGTAAGATAAGCGAACAACAACTATGCTGCGCCCGAGAAGTAAGAGAAGCGAACAGCAACTATGCTGCGCCCGAATTGATCTCTCGTATTGAACGATCGAATGACAACTGACCGATAGCTTCGGCAAAATAGGCGGCCGAAGCTGTGCTTAGGGCAAAGGCCGAGGTTGTGCATAGATAAATGCAGATAACTATGCGTGCAATATTCGGCTGCTGCTGGGCCATTACTTCGGGAGGGCATGACCAAACAAATGCAATGTACATATATGCATATATGCAATGTACATATATGAATTTTAAAAGCAGCTACATGAATCGTATCTGGTCAAAAGCACTTCCTTAACATTCGATTTGTGGAAGGATAACTATAGAAGAAGTTATGTTTCATTTACATTCCACTTCTTGTCCACGAATTTGAAGATAAAGCATGTAATGCTGGAAACAAAATACTTGTCAAAATCTCACACGGCAAGTAACATTCTTAAAGAGCTTGAAGGTCTAACTGAAATGTATAATTTGCATATGGGGTCAAATTTGGTAACCGATCAAGGCAAAAATATTAAAGAAGATATGTCTAATTTGAGCTGTATAAACAACCTTTTTTGTCCTGGACATGGCCTTCACATTTGCCTAATGTAGATACATAGTTACAATGCCGTGTCGGATACTCGGAATTTAATTGTAAAGTGCAAAAATATTGTAAGTGCTTTACGATTTAAAACAAGGGACTAGTTTTTAAAAAAATTCATGAAATACAGGCAGGCTCCGGATTTCACATTCGATTTTCGTTTTCGACCCAAAACTTATGTTTTCCCTTTTATAGTCTACGGAGTCTACTTACACTAACGTGAGTTACCTATCGATATCGGAGTTAACTCAATAACTCACAATGAGCGTTTATACTAGACAAACTCGAGTGATTGGCTTTCAAAGCTGTGCTTTATTTGTCAGTTTTGTTTGAGAAAAAACAAAGAAAATGAGCAGCAAATTACAGAAAGACGACGTCCTAATATTATCAGCCATACTGCAACAAAGGGTCACCAATGTGAGGTTCATGGATTTGGCGGGGATGTCAGTAGCAACCTTTCAGGAGTTGCAAAACTTTGGGCCTTCTCAAAGCGTTTAGAGTAAGTAAGTAAGTAATAGTCAGTAAATGCATTAAGGATTCTTATTATAATTTAATAAATAAATGTAATAATTAAATAGCCTAGATTCGGCTCATTTTGGGAGGAGGATGTTCCCAAAAATTCTGACAATTTCTTCGCTTGAAAAAAAGTGCGTTTAACGTTCCTGTTCAACGGCTTCAGTTAAGCCATTCCTTTGGCTTATTGCCTTATACTCGTTGGGATCCTCTGCGGAATATCGTACTATAGTAAATCTGTTTGGCGTGTTAAGAGCCATAGTTTGCCGGATTTTATTGGAATTTTGCCGTTAAGTGGTGAAATAACTCGCTGGCGACTATCTTTCTCCTGATTTTCTCACCCACGAGAAGATCACGGAAACTGTTTGATTGGGGATTTAAAAGCATTGGGTTTCCTCAATGCTTTGGAACAGTGGGTAGGCATACATCTTTTAAAGATGTTTATAATTAAAATAATATATGCATAAATACATAGATGGGTGTTACATCGAGGTGCATCCGAGATCGAAGGATGCTGTGGATAACAGGAACTACAAGAGCTGGTACTCAACAGTCATATTTGCCTTGGTAGACGCTCCGTATGCAGTTGTTTCGCCGTTTCGTTGTACATCATACAATTACAATTCAATTATAATTCGTATATCAGTTACAGATCCTCGTACATGAGTGTTGGGAGCTGCGGTCGCAGCCACGACTCAACAATTTTTGAGAACTCAAACATAAAACAAAAATTGCAGGAGTCGGATATTCTTCAGCAAAATTCTAAATCACTTCTCCGAGTTCGCATCTTCGCAATGTTCTAACGGAACTGATGGCGGAGCCTGGACAGGAGTCGGGTAGCGGCGGGGGTGCAGTACAAACTTATTCTTTTCCTCCGGGGGCAGTACCACCTCCACTTACTCCTCCTTGGGCAGGGCCAGGTGATGTGAATTCGGGATCATAAGAGAATTGCTTAAGAAGAAAAAGGGTGATGCGTCTGCATCCGAGTTGTAAACTCGGCTTCAGGCTAAGAGATTCCAGGAGACTGCAGTGTTTCCTGCAAGTCTTACGTCTCACATCAAGCGGCTGGCTGGCGGAACCACGTGAAACCTTTATTGTTACTTAGCCGCAAATAGAAAATAAAGTCTAGCTCTTTCATTTTTAATCCTAGTAAATTTGTATTTTTATTTTGCATTGAATTTTATTTTCCGCCAAATCAAAACCATAACAAAGCCAAGTAAGAAAGCTACAGTCGAGAGTGTTCGACTGTGAGATACCCGGTACCCAAACGTTTGACGGTTTAAATACATCTTAATTAAAAATTAAATCGCCGCTCGAATTAGCTCCCGACTAAATAAATAATTTGTCATATATTAAATCGGGATCCAGGGAGGCCATTGCAAATAAATGGGTAAACCATTTATTCAATTATAACAATTACATTCTATTACAAAAAACAAATCGCCTTCTTATTGAAAAGTGTGGAAGCTATTAGAAGTAACAATCGCTGTCCATAACGCAACATAGAGCATAGCCCAGACGTCTAAGCGGCGGGCAAGCGTTTTTTATGCAAGAAAGTTCTGAGTTCTAAACCCGCCCATGCCAAAGAATTTATTATTTTAATTTTTATTTCAGATTCCTATTCATTTTTTCGGCAAAGTTGGGTTATAAATGTAAATTTTGTTATCTTTTATCATTTCTTGGTCACGCTCGTTCTTTTCTGTAGCTTGAAGAAATTTTTATGGTCAGCAGTCGATCTTTTTTTTCTTTCACACATACTTGTATTGTGCATATCTATTACAATAAACAAACCGCCTTTTGACTGAAAAAGTGTGAAGGTTATTAGAAGTAACAATCGCTGTCTATTCCTGAAGAAGGAGCATAGCCGAGGCGTCTAAGCGATAGGCATTCATTTTCTATGCAATAAAGAGTTCTAGTCCCGCTCATGCCAAACAAAATTTGTTACCTTTTTTATTTGCGATTCTTATTCATTTTTTCTCCTCTTTATTTAAATAAAACATTTTATATCAGTTATTCTTTGTCATTTCTTGGTCACGCTTGTTCTTTTCTGTAGTTTGGCGCAATTTTTTTGGTAAACAGTCGATTTCTTTTCTCTTTCACACACTTTTTTATTACAATAAAAAGCATCTTTTCATTAAAAAAATGTAGAAGCTATTAGATGTTAACAATCGCTGGCAATATTATTTCAGTTCTGCCAAAATTAGGTTAACAGTTGTTGAAGCATACTTAGTATGAAAATGGCGCTTCATATGAAATATTGGTAGTGGCCCAGTTGTCTGAGCAGCCTATGCATTTACGTTTTGTAAAATTGAGCCGAGCTCAATCCCACAAAAAACCAAAATATTTTCTTTTTTGTATTTTTATTCTAAATTTTTTTTTGGTTGTTCTCCGGGAATAATAACAAAGGAAAAAGGAAGAAATGCAGAAAAAAACAGGAAAAAAAAGTATTGGCGCGGTCGGGGCTCGAACCTACGACCTAGACGGCTACAGGCTGCGCAACTTGCAATAGCAGCGTCTTAGGGGGTGTTTTAAAATTCTAACCTTATTGCTAATATCTCCCATGTTTATCATCCGATTTTACTCAAATTTTCAGAAAACGTCCGCTCAAAATCTATTAACTTTAACCCGAAAATAACTAGTATAGCTTATCTTACGTTTTTTATCATTTTTGAGGGCGGAAGTGGGCGTGTCCAAATTTTAAAACAAACTTGATCTATGTGCAACAGATTCCAATGTTGTCACCAAATTTGGTAACTCTAGCTCTTATAGTCTCTGAGATCTGTTGTTTCACACGGACGGACAGACGGACATGGCTAAATCGACTCGGCTGGTGACGCTGATCAAGAAAATATATACTTTATAGGGTCGGAGATTTCTCCTTCTGCCTGTTACATACATTCTCGGTTGGCACTAACTTATAATACCCTTGTACCCTATGGGTACCGGATATAAACAACATAACAAACAACAAATTTAAAATTCAATTCTATGTTTACCAAGATTAAAAACGAAAGAGCTAGTCGTTATTTTCTATTTGCGGCTAAGTAACAACAAAGATTTCATGTGGTTCCGCCAGCCAGCCGCTTGACTGGAGACGTAAGACTTGCAGGAAAAAATAGAAAATAAAGAAAATAAACAGCTAAAACAGCTGATTTGGATGTTTCGAGAAGTAAACAGTGTGTCTATTATTTTGTGAATTATTTTATTTAAAACCAAATATACTGGCAGGCTCCGGTTTTCACTTTCACAAGATTCTTTCGTTTTCGTTTTCAAAAACGAAAATCGGTGCTCCCGTTTTCACTTTCACAAGACTTTTTCGTTTTCAAAAACGAGCAAGTTTGTCTTGTCGAAATGAAAAGTAATGCCTTTTTCTATATCAAATCGGTTCTTTATTGCAAAAGGAAAAAAATAGTTGACTTGTTGGTCTATTGATGTTTGTTTCACATCATCAGTGGATCAATCTAGTTCCTAATTACTTTTGAAAGAATTATTTTCTGACTTCACCTCGAATTCGCAAAAAAAATATTTGCCGTCGGCAACGACAACTTTCGTTTTGGTTGCCAGTGCTGCCGTACTGTTGGTGGAACCAAACAATCTGGTCGAAATGCTTGGAAAATTAAAAGTAGGGCATTAATTATGTTCAAAGAAGATAAGAAAGGTTTTAATAAATAAAACAGTATAATTTTATTGTTTAAATGGTACTTTAACCATTTTAAAAAGGTATAACATTTCCTGTTTAAAGAGTGGCAGCGCTCTTGGACCGATAAAGAAACAATTTCTGCATTTATTTGGGTTTAAAACAAGCAATTAATAAAAAGGCATTCCCTTTATTTCTCAAAACGTCCGAGTCAACTGTTTGAGCAATAAAAATAATTAAATATTTCGATAACAAAACGATGACAAAAAGTTTGTGAAAACCGGAGCACCTAAAAACGAAAAAGTACGATTTTGGTCTAAAACGAAAAACAAAAGTGAAAACCGGAGCCTGCCTGATAGACAGAAATTGTTTATTTATCGGTCAAAGACTTTAATTCATTAAATTAAACAGATTAATTTATTAAAACCTTATTTTATCCTACTTAAATAGTAATAATATTCATAAGCATTTTGGCCACATTTTTTCGTCTCACCAAAAGTACGGCAAGACGGACCCTTGACATTTTCCCCGTGTGGGTTAGCCTAAATAATTTAACGTCTTTATTTTTTGCATCTGAAGCTTCTTCAGAAAGCTCTCCAATTGAGACTAAACAATTTTTAATAATGGCAGGACCATGTAATAATACTTTATGAATCGATTCAGAAGGGTAGTACCACGGATATTTAATGATAAGTAGTTTTGCTGTTTCTAATGCATACTCTCCGAATTTTGCAGAATTTATATTGTAGCCTGATGAAATGGCTTGCAAAATTGTTGACCATCTTATTATTAAGTTCTCTTCAACACCTGTTATAATAGCAGACATATCAGGATTATTAAAAAATGCCCTGGCAGCATTGCCATCGTTAGACGTTCCGCTTCCGCCTGCCTTAGGCTTGTCGACAATTAAGCCCATTTTTGCTCGGTACTCTGATTGAATAAATTTTTTTCGTATTAAGAATTTCCTTTTAGCTTCTTCAGAGCGTATTTGCCAAATTTCTTGGTCCAGTCTATAGGATATATGAAGCAAATACTCAGAGAATCGTATGTACGCATGTAATGGCAATAGCCCAAATTCATACCGGTCCTCATGAACATCTTTTTGCAGGCATACATCTAAGTTGTTCATTTGCGTTGGAGTTGCTTCGCATATATAACATTTTGCTGAGGATGTTTCGCTTAATGCACTACATATGTATTCTCCCATCAATCATCGTGAGTTGCAAAGAATGTTCAATTTTTATTGTCTGATCTTATAGAAATACCGTGGGCTAAAGCAGGTCAATTTTTTTTTTAAAGTATTCTTCTTTGGCAATGGACAATTCAGTTGTTTCTTTCTTAAATTGAAGCCTGACAGGTCGCGGTCGTACCGCGTCGACGATGGTCGTGGATTTTTCCAAATACAAATAGAATTATTTGTCTTCGAAACAAGCCTTAGGGGTGTACATACATATGTATGAGGTTACAAAAAAGCTATTATCTGATACTTTTTGCTTATGTATATTCCGCATGGCCAGTGCTACCATCGAAGCCCCATTTCTCTATTAAAATCAGATTTTGTACAGAATCATTTCCTATATTATAAATAACTTCTTTCTGAAGCTGCAATATATGAGTTGCTGTATGATCTAATAAATTTTGAAGTTCAACTTCAGCGTGGGATTCGTTAACTGTAATGTTATCGGGGTAGCATTTGGTTTTGGCCATCAGTATGTTATTGTAACTAGGTAGTAAATAATACCCGATTTTTAAATTTACAAATGAGCGTATTAATAAATATTGATGTTTTGTTAAATTTGCTTCTACGAAAAGCGATAAAACTTCTTCAATATTAGCTTCGTTGCATACATTTTGCGGTTGTACATTTGATGAGCGCATATCGGAAGCAACCTCGGCAATTCTTCGACGTTTTGTCCTTTTGGAGCACTCTGCAAAATTTTTTTTTTGACGACCACGAGCCACTGTTGAAGGTTCTTGTTGCACATCGCATTGTTTCGCAGCTTGTAGCGTGTAACGACTGGGAGAAGTGTTTTGAATCCGGTGGAATCTGTAGTTGCGGGTGCTTGCTATAGGATCCGGCTCTCGCTCGTCGGCTTTGGGGGTGGTGGTCTTGCTTGTACAGATCCGAACACTAACTACACCTTATTATTGCTAAGACTAGAATTGAGCAAGCTAGCGACAAGAGAGAATACGATAAACGGAACCGGAAGAGAGAATAGATAAATTCAGGAAGGAAAGAATGAGAGAGAAAAGATTGAGAGAAAGTCAGAGAAAGCGAAGCCACCGTTGTTGTTGTGGTCGCATTTTGCCCTCCCTACCTATGATCACCATCCTTGGAGCTTGAGTCCGGTGACCCCTTAAACACCCTACGATCGCGGATACATCGGCAGAGTTCAGAAGGTTGGTTTTAGTTCTTCATGATTTAATTTGAGATTTCTTAATACTAATTATAATTGAGAGATGTAAACATTAAGATAATATAAAGACGAATGCATGTTTATGTAATAAGGTAAATTAAGGTACATGATAAGGCAAGTTATAGTAAGTATATATATATAATTAAATTTAGAATTTTAAAATTTGTATCTTTTCATTTAAATTCAGAATTTTCAATTTTAGTAGAAGTTTCTTTTAGCTTCAATATGTTTCAACGTTGTTAAATAATTGATAAAGTTTACGTAAATGTTTAAAGAATTGTTTAAGTTTAAATTCAAAAGCAAATTATGAAAGTTGGCATTCAAGATTTTTCAGATTAGGTTTAGCGAGAGAGTTCGAGAGGCTTTGTTTTGAGTTCTATAAGAATAGCGAATACATTCATAATAAACACTCACTGCAGTAACTCCAACGATGAAGATCGATCTCCAAATAGGGTTTGCTGTAAATAAACTTAGCGGCTTTTGCCGAAGGAAAAAATAATATTTGCATTCGTGACTCAAAAAGGATTAAACTCGAAATATCTCACAAAATTTTTCTAATAGCAATGATGTTAAACTTAAATATTAAAACTATAGATTAATACTAATTTACATGGCCTTAAGGCTCGGTATAACTTCAGTATATTCATTATTTAATCTTTCCTATTTCGTTTCAATACGGATTCGGTTTTGTAGGTTAACTTTAGTTAAACATTATTAAAGCTTAAACGGAGACGAATTAAGGTAGAGAAGAGGCGAAGGGTTCGCAAAATTGGCTTGATCGAGTATAACCAAAATACAGGGTATTTAAAAAGCTGGGTTATGTTCGATTCGGCACGCGGAGAACCAAGTCCAATTTTCACGGAAATAATCAATTTTAGCAACTGCTGAAGCTATCCTTCATTTTCTTTAATTTAACGATCATGATAAAGCTGTGTAATTAGCCAAACTTAGCTGCAGAATTTCCCTCGCAGTTGCAGCAGTTAGCAGTAGTTACTTCCTCATTTAGCCGATCACACAGGATGCTCCATTGGACACAGTGGTGTCTCTACATAATTATCCCTCGCAGATTATGTTCGCCGCTGCTCCATAAAAAAAATCTCCACTGGGGTGCTCCTCGGGGCACTGACTGGGCTCCCTAATACATCTCCCTTAGGAGGGTGCTCCTGGGGACACTACGGCCTTTCTACGAACTTTCTCTAGACTGGGAAATCTTAGGTATCCACTACCGGCGGGCACAATCTAATAAATCGAATACAGAGTTAGCCGTGTAACATGGCAGCGGCACTGAGAGTTACAAACATACCTAATGTGCCCCAAACGTTATTTGGCTGGGGTTCCTGGACAGTAACTCCTCTGCCGGGCTGATATATGGCGGCCGCGCGACTTAAGCAGCAGCAGCGCGAGCAGCGTGCACCTTTTGATCGGCGGCAGCGCCGGCTGAGACAATTAATTGTGACCTGCAGTAAGTTTTAGGTTAAATACCATATAAAACGGCCGGCACAATTGCACTCACTTGCTCAAAAATCACTTTCAGGTATTCTAAACCACTCTCACTTGCCGGATGGCACTGATTGAGTCGATATTTATTACTTTTCAACTTATGCGCGTCTCCACAAACACGGAAGCAACACGTCCGTATGATCCGCCGGTTCAAATGAAAAGAATGGCCACCGGAACCGGGACTAGATCAGCTAACATGGCTGCGGTAATACGTGGCAGCTGCTGTTGACAGGTGTCAAGGCTAAGCTTTCCACAGTAACCCTGCCAACTATCGATACCAAACTTATCGATCTGGCAACCTTGCTCTAAGCCTGGCTTGACTGTTCGAATTTTAGAACACCTTCCGATCTGGCATCGCCGTCTTCAGTGCTCGAAAATCCCTAGAATTTTCAAGACCGGTTTGAGTCCTGACTCAGCTGTTCGAAACCGGTCAAACTATTTCCAACCAGCAAGGTCAGTTGAAATCTGGCTTGGCTGGATAACAAAAATTATTAAAGTCTGCTTCTAGGCAAAACTGGTTTTGGGTCGCTACAGGCGCCGCTACAAGCTATGGTCTCGTTTATTGCCAACCAATTAGAATAATTTCTTAAGACGGCTAATCGGGTACGCTTGCACTTTATCCAAAACTTTGCAAGCTCCTTGATATTTCTCGAACTCTTCCTGATCACGCTGATATCCCAAATTACAAGCATGTTTAAATATGGAATTATGCAAATTTTTGAAAACTTTTTCTTGCGATTAATTAAGTTGTTATCTTGCACTAAACATAGCTTTAAGTACATACATAGTAAACTATCTTTTGAAAAGAAAGCCTTATATGTATAAGTTTAACTGTTGCCCGAGAGCTCGATCAGAGACTAGCAGCAGATGGAAATTTAATTGTACTTTTATTTATTAAGTCAACTAAACTCAATTATCGAAATAAATAAACAATAAAAAAAAAAAAAAAAAAAAAATTTAAATATGGATTCCTTTAAATAAGCCGACTTTTCTTAATTTGAACCTGCTTCTCCACACCAAATCTCAAAAGCATGCAAACGTGAAAATTGGCATTCATAAGTGGCTCCTAAGGAAATAATAAGCTTTTATTTTAAAGAAAAGAATATAATCAGAAAACATAACACAAAAATAACAACAAACGACAACACAAACCAACAAACAACAACACTCAGCAGAAGCACGTGCTTTTTTTCAAATTGAGGTTAGGTTACCTTTTTGTATTTTGCAAGCCGCACGGCACCTTACGGCACTTGAACTAAACTTTCTTATATTCTTAAAATGCTTAAGAATATTATACAAAAAGATTTGTGAATGCCAAAGAGTTCCATCACAACTAAAACTCTAACCAAACACAGAAAAGACATACTAAGAGCGTTCACAATTATGTACTAAATACAACAATGATTTACACAAAACACAACAAATACTACATATACTTTTTATTGTAAAAAGAAAGTTAATACCTTTCTTTAAAATATTAATCACTTCCATGGCACAAACACTTGTTTTAAATATGGTTAACAAATTTTTTGCGGAGAGCTTTCCTTGCACTTTGCTTACGCTGCAATACACAATGAATATCATGCTATCTCCTTCGTGCTATTCTTGAAGCGGACAGACAGAGCAAAACAAAAAGATGAATAAATTCTTTCTTAGATTTTGTGGTATAATTAATTTTTATACCCGGTACCCATAGGGTACAAGGGTATTATAAGTTAGTGCCAATCGAGAATGTATGTAACAGGCAGAAGGAGGCATGTCCGACCCCATAAAGTATATATATTCTTGATCAGTATCACCAGCCGAGTCGATTTAGCCATGTCCGTCTGTCCGTCTGTCCGTCTGTCCGTGTGAAACAACAGATCTCAGAGACTATAAGAGCTAGAGTTACCAAATTTGATGACAACATTGGAATCTGTTGCACGCAGATTAAGTTTGTTTTAAAATTTGGCCACGCACACTTCCGCCCCCGAAAAGCGTAAAAAACTTTATATAAGCTATAGTCGTAATTTTTGGCTTAAAGTAAATAGATAAAATAAATAAGTAGGCATTTGCGGACGTTTTCTGAAAATTTGAGTAAAATCGGATGATAAACATGGAAGTTATTAAATAATAAAGTTTTCTGTCAATGCTTCTTCTTCTTCTGAGCCACAAAGGCAGTAGCGAAAAAAAGTGTTGCGTGCTTTCAAGCGCAGTATTAATTCGTAAGGCAGCTGCTTTCAGCTGCAGAATTTGTCTGTTTTGAACGTTGCTTAACATGTTTTTAGCTACATTTGTCTTCATTTGTCAACTTTTTGTTTTTTCCATGTTGGTGTGTTATTTAATTTCACGCACAGTACTGGGTACCGGGTATCTCACAGTCGGTGACACTCGACTGTAGCTTTCTCACTTGTTTTTTTAAGGAAAAGTAGGATTTTTTGTATGTCGTCTAGGTCAGGGTTGCTAAGGAGGTTTAGGGGGTTAGTGTAGCTAAATATGGCTTGTTTGATTTGCAGGAGGGATTGGCATGAGTTTAGCATATTACTTATTAAAATGTCACCTTGGCAAAACGGACAAATTGGTATTGAATTTCGATTCAAATAGTGTGCCCTAGTCGAAGTCGTATTATTTTTATTTGGTCAAGCCTGGTCCAATGTTGGTGGGACTGTTTTAAGTAGTCCCAGGTGTCTGAGTTATTCGCATTAATCGATTGGTACCATTGACTGCAGTGTATAATGTTTTGCTTTTGTTTTATTGCAAATTCAGATTTAAGATGTCTTTTTATGTCTATTGCTGCAAGGGAGTCGGGATAGATAATGAATTTACCTTTTCGGTTTTTAATAATTTCGATGCTTCTAAAATGGCGATTGTTTCAGAGGTGAGGACGGATGAATATTGGGGCAGTATGCCATATTTTAAGATGTTTGTTTCTGTTGTAATGGCATATGTTATTGTACAGTTCATTTTTAAACCGTCGGTGAATATGAGATTATGTGGTTTAAGTTTATTCTTTGTGTGTTCAATCAGTTTTCGGTATGTTTCTGGGGATGTTTTAAGTTTCTTGTAGGTTCGTAGTGATTTGTCTATTAGATTGGGGAGTGCCCAGGAAAATTTGTACTTATGGAGTTTTATTGGTTTGTAAGGTAGATTAAGTGCTAGGTTTAGTTTGATTGTCAGGTCTATTATTGGTGGCGTTTTCCTTTTTGGCTTTTTTATACTTGACAAACTTGTGAATTGGTGTGTTTTGTTTTGTTTACTTTGTTTTAAATACTTTTGGGAGAGTGTCCGTATAGAAACAGATTTGGCTATGACCGTTGCCTTCGCGACATTGAGTAGTGTGTACGTGTTGCAATTGAATTTAAGACTAGATGAGCATTTTATTATGTTTAGTTTACTACGGAGTTTAGGCAGAAGTGTATTTATGTGTGTGTTCCATTTATATTATTTGCTTATTGTTATTTCTAGAATTTGTAATGAGGTAACGGTAGGAATTTGTATGTTGTTGCAGCTTATCTTGCAAGCGCAATTGTGTTTTTTGCAAATGTGGAGGTGTTGGCATTTAGATAGGGTGTTAAAGTTCGGCAAAAGACATTGGATTCGATGTTTTCTTCATATTTATTCACCTATTTAATTTAGTTTTACAATGGCGTTTCAATTTTGTATCTCCATGGCGCGTCTTACTTTTTCGTTTCTTTCTCTTAATGTGCCCAGTTTGTTCTCTTTAAAATTACCAACTTATAACTCTTAATAAAAATACCGAATACCAAAACTTATAACTAAATCTTAAATGGAATTATCGAAAACAAGAATGCTTAACCTATCGACATCAAATCAATTTATCGAATTCAAACTTTGTGTTTTGCTATTAGAAATTCTTACACCCTCCCCAACCGTGAATCATCCTCGGATTCACCATATAATTGGAGCCTTATTAACTTCGATGCTGGTCGGTGTAGAACATTATCCACTGTCTTCACATCGGCTGAACGTACTTGGTGATCTTTTCCAGTAAATACCTTGATTATTCGGCCTCTCTTCCAAGTACTTCGTGATGATGCGGAGTCCATTATAAGTACCAAGTCGTCTACTTTAAGCGAAGTGGTGTTTTGATGCCACTTAGATCCCTGAACCAGTTGGGGAAGATACTCCACTATCCATCTTTTCCATATGCGATCCTTAAGAGCTTGTGCAATTCTCCACTGTTTTTTCAGGCATATATTTTGAACTGTTGGCTGTGGCGTCTGCGTCGAGTTTGTACAGCCCATTAAGAAATGGTTTGGGGTTAAAGGTTCTTCGTCTTCGTGTGTGATTGGCAACTCAGTTAGAGGACGTGAGTTGATAATATTTTCCGCTTCAATCAACACAGATTGGAGAGTTTCGACTCGTGGATTGATACTGTGCAATGTTTTACTCATTAATTTTTTAATTATCCCTATTAATCGTTCCCAACATCCTCCGGCGTTCGGCTGTAAAGGGCAGTTGAATACCCATTTTATTCCCTTTTGGGCTGCTTCATTTGTGATGGCATCTAGGTCCAATAAATGTTCGTTGTTCTTAAGTTCCTTTGCTGTTCCGATGAAATTGGTACCATTATCGCTTCGAATCATTACCGGTGTGCCTCGACGGTTAATAAAATTTCGCAAACATAGAATAAAGGCATCCGTAGAAAGATCTGCTGCTAGTTCTATGTGGGCAGCTCTGATGGTCATGCAGGTAAAGATTACTCCCCAGCGCTTCTCATGACGACGGCCTACAGTTACGGTAAGTGGACCAAACAAATCCACCCCCGTATAAGTGAATGGTCTCACATACGGCGTTAATCGGTCTGGCGGCAATTGACCCATACGTGGAATCTTAGGTAAACCTTTGTCTATGATGCATCTATTGCACTCATGCGTTACCTTGCTTAGGAGACGTTTAATATGCGGTATCCAAAATTTTTGTCGGCTCTCATTTATGACGACTGCTTGGTTCTGGTGGTGATATTTTGTATGAAAATATCTCATGAGCAAGTAAGATACCTTGTGGTCCTTCGGAAGAAGAATAGGGCGACGTCTTGACTGTGGTAAATATGATGCTTCATCTATTCGTCCCGATAGATGTAAGAGACCATCTGTTTCAATGTAGGGCGAAAGTTCATAAATTCGGCTGTGTTTGGTAATCATCTGCTCATTTCGTAGGATCTTAATTTCGTCTGGGAAGGCTTCTTGTTGTACCATTCGACAGATTTCAGCTTCGGCATGAGCTAACTCTTCGACAGTTAAAGGTCCTTTCTGGTTCGACAGCTTAAGCCAGGATCTTTTGGCTCGCATTACCCAAGCTACTACTCGCTTAAGATTGCTGTAACAAGAAAATCGGTTAAAATCTATTACCGGTATAGCTACCTGGCATTTCAACACTGGACGTTCGGGAATTTCTTCCTCCAATACATCTGGGAACTTAGTATCAGTCATTCGTGGCCAGTCGCAGCACGGCAGCTTCAAGAAACTCGGGCCGAGTATCCACGGACTTTGGCTAGACATTTTCGGCGAATTGGATAGACGAGTGGCGGCATCAGCAGTGTTGCGGTACGAAGGTACCCAATTCCATTGTGACTCTGTTGAACTTGAAAGTATTTCGGTTATCCGGTGACCCACAAACGGTTTGAATTTTCTTGGCTTGGAATGAACCCACTGTAGAACGGTTTTGGAGTCGCTCCAAAAGAAGGTGTCCTGAATTGGTAGTCTATTATTTTCCTGTAATAAGCGATTTAATCGAATGCCAAGGACTGCAGCTTGAAGCTCAAGTCTAGGAATAGACAAGAGTTTCTTCGGGGCTAGGCGTGTTTTTCCCATGACAAAGGCAATGTCAACCACGGTGCGGCAAATTACGCGTAGATACGCAACAGCTGCAAATGCTGCTTGACTCGCGTCGACAAATATGTGCATTTCCAATCTCTCGCAACAACTTAAATTTGTAGAATACATTCGGGGAACCTTAAAGTTGTGCATGTTATGTATTTCGGCCAGCCAACACTTCCAGTTTGGATGCAGTTCTGAAGGTATAGCCTCATCCCAATTTGTACCAAGGCTCCAAGTACTCTGAACCATGATCTTGGCAGAAATATGATAGTCTGCAATTAACCCGAATGGGTCAAAAATTGCCATAACCATACCCAAAAGCTCCCTTTTTGTTGGAACTCGGGTTCCAATTATTACGCCTTGCGGGATGCGATGAAATTTGGTCTCGAACTGAAAAACATCAAGCTGTGTATTCCAAAACATACCTAGGACCTTCTCACTTGCAAGTTGACTTTGCAGATGGCTGTTCATATTTGGCTCGTGATGATTATTCATTATATTCTGCAATTTATCAGAGTTTGAGGAAAAACTACGTAGTTCAAATCCTCCTTCCGCGTGTACCCTTACAACTTGTTGACATATCTCGATGGCTTCTTCTTCAGACTCAAAACTCATAACAAGGTCGTCTACGTAATGGTGTTCAACTATGGCATGCCTTGCTTTTGGAAATTGATCTTTAAAGTCTTCGGCGTTTAGATTCTTGACATAATTTGCGCAGAATGGCGAACATATTGCTCCGAAAATTAAGGACGTCATGGCAAAGTGTCTGATTGGTTGACTTGTATCTCCATCTCGCCACAAGAACCGCTGTGCGTTCTGTTCGTTTTCTCGTATCTTTATCTGAGAAAACATCTCCCGAATATCTGCAGTTACACCTACTTTATTTTGCCCAAACTGCATAAGAATCGATACTAGTGGCTTTAAGTTGTCAGGACCTTTAAGTAGCGCTTTGTTAAGCGACATACCTTCGACTTCGGCAGCAGCGTCGAACACAACTCGCATTTTGTCTGGTTTATGAACTGACTGTACTGCAAAGTGGGGAATGTACCAGACGGGATTAGAAACATCATTAATTTCCGACCGACTTAGTTCGCGGGCATAACCCTTCTCGACATATTTTGCCATCTCTGTTCTGTATCTCTTAGCAAATTCTGGATTAGCGTTCATCTTCTTTTCGATTCCATACAATCTTTTCTCTGCCATTTTGTAACTATCTGGCATAGCTACGTTTTCCTTCCACGGCAATCCGATTTTAAACTGTTTCCCGATCCTAATGGTCTTTTCCGCCATCAGCGCCTTTACTCTTGCATCATCAATGGATTCTATGGGTGGTAAGTTACTCAAACCGAAGTTCTCAGATTCTACAAATTCTGACACCATCTCTTGCCATTTAGTTTCATCCGCTATGAAATGCACACGAAATCTTGATGAAGTTTTGAATCTTTCCATCTCTGAATTTGGACCATATGCTAGCCATCCCAGTTTTGTGTCAATAGCTACAGGCTGTAAGTTTCCTCTTTCTATAATTCTCTTTGGTAGTCCTAAGTGTAGGTTGTCAAGGCCAATAAGCAGAACTGGTTTGGCGTCACTGTAGTCGAGTATTGGTACATTGGCAATATGATCGTGTTGATCCCTTGAAAACGACTGACTTGGTAAATCTAGTCTTTTCACAGTTTGTACATTTTTTATGTCGTATCGCACATGATCGTTCATGCCAGTAATCTCAAGCCTTACCCTTTTAGACATTTCTAAACTTTGTTTGTTATCGTACCACTGCAAAGTTAACGGACTTCTCTCACCTTCTAGTCCCAATTTGTCAGCAATAGCTTCCTCCATCAAGGTAACTGAACTTCCGTCGTCAAACATTGCATATGTTTCTATATTACCGTTTTGTCCATATAATACCACTGGAATCACCTTAAACAGGTATGGGCTAGAGCTAGTAATTCCGGAACTGCAATTGAGTAATGGTTTGGGATCTGTTGTTTGTAGATTTTGTATCTGTGAGACATTATGTAAACTGCTGTGATGCGTATATTGGCAACCTTCGAACGGACAGGCTTGTTTAATTCGGCAATTCTGGGCATTATGCCCCTTTCTGAGACATGCGAAACATAAACGATGTTCTTTGACAATATTCCAGCGCGATTTCGTGTCGTTCTCCTTCCACATTTTGCAGGATTCCAGATCATGGCATTCTTTGCATAGAATGCATTCCACCGCTGTCTGTGTGTTGGCAATAAATATTGGCTTTGTGTTTCGAGCGATGAATTGTCTCCCTGAAGTATCTACTACAGCTGGTAAACGGCCGACGACTCTTGCAATTGAACTCAGCCATTCAGAAAATTTGGCAATAGACGGAGCCACCTGTTTCCCTTCATCGACTCGAAGCCAGTCCATCTGTAAATGAGTGGGCAGTTTTGTTAAAAGTTCTTCCAATAAGATCGGATTGTTTAAATGTTCCTTGTGGTTTGCCGCTGACAGAAAATGAACCACCCCACGGACATTTGTTGCAAAGGTGACAATCTGCTCGGGTTTGTTATATGCAACCTTTGGAAATTCTCTAATCCTGGCCAATTGCGAGCGAATCAGCAACTCTGGGCGACCAAACCTGAACTCCAGTTCCTCGATCACATCTCGTACGTTATCTGGGTAAATTAGTAGGGATGCTACAGCTTCTTTGGCTTCTCCAACTAGGCATTTGCGCAAACGCATCAGATTCTGTAAACTATTATAACGGAAAAGGTTAGTAGAATCGTCATAGGTTCTTTTAAAGAGCGGCCAGTCCTCCGTATTTCCAGAAAATTTTGGTAAATCATGTAGCTGCACGTTGTTTTGGGATAATTGCGCGACGACTTCTGGAACGTTGGCATGTTCTTGTGAGTTTACACAGCCGTGAACTTGAGGAACATCATTTATATTGGCCTCGACTGTATCCGGAATTTTCCTATCGAAATTTGTATTTTCTAGGGAATCATTGTTAAAATCACGCATATACTCAAACTGTTTTAATTGACGATCAGCAAGAGACTTTATTTCACTCTGATTATTTTTAATACCCACATGGGTGGTGTGGATATCCCGCTGAATACCCTTAATGTCTGAGCGTAGGGCCTGTAACATGGCTATCAAATCACTTTTGTCTTCACTGGCGTCTCGTTCTTTACTTTCACATACTGTTGTGTTTAAAGTTTCCTCATCGGACGACATTTTGAGGCTTCGCAAATTATATTGACTCATTAAGCTTCTTGAATTGTTTAGGAACACGGTGGGGGTGATTTATTTGCCCTGGCGGCCAGCTATGCCCCTGCTCATAGCCGTCTTTAGTCACCCAAACAAAACAAGGCTTTTAATCAAAGTTCTGCGTGGCACGAAGTCTGCAACACACGCTCGCCAAACTGATCAAATTTGTCCACTAACACTTCTGCACCTCGGCGTCTGTCTCACACATATGCACACGGCTTTTCTCGTCGACAAATTTCTGCACAGCAACGCCTGTCTCTGTTCTCTTTCACACGTTTGCAGAATTCTGTTTTTCGGCGTCTGTTTCCTTATATGGACACGGATTTTCTCGTCGCTTCGGCAAAACTTCTGCACACCAACGCTTATACAGCCCTTGCTGTCTCTGTCTCCCTCACACGCTTGCAGAATCTTGGAAATCTGACGAAACTGGGTACCTACACTTATGCACCTCGGCGTCTGTTTCACACATTCACGACTTCTTATTGAAGTTTACAATTTGATCACGGCTTGATCCCTGTTTCCCTGACTGGGTGTATTGTTTTATGAAAAGGTATGCCTACAAACAAATTCGACGTCGGGTTTGTGACAGCAATACCTTAAACATAATCAATCTATACCAATTCCATTAATTGTCCGCTTCGGACTCCGTATCCAGACACATGTAAAACGCACCAAAAATTGAGAACGCGTCGCAACTTTATAAGACAAAATTGAAAGATGTTAAAGTTCGGCAAAAGACATTGGATTCGATGTTTTCTTCATATTTATTCACTTATTTAATTTAGTTTTACAAAGGCGTTTCAATTTTGTATCTCCTTGGCGCGTCTTACTTTTTCGTTTCTTTCTCTTAATGTGCCCAGTTTGTTCTCTTTAAAATTACCAACTTATAACTCTTAATAAAAATACCGAATACCAAAACTTATAACTAAATCTTAAATGGAATTATCGAAAACAGGAATGCTTAACCTATCGACATCAAATCAATTTATCGAATTCAAACTTTGTGTTTTGCTATTAGAAATTCTTACATAGGGCCTTATTGCACAGCGACCAGATGTTAGGTATTTTGTGCCGGCCTGTAGGATTAAGGTAGAGCCTCTATTCCTAGACTTCTGATGAAGGAGAGCACTTTGGCGAGGTCTATCTGTTCCCAAATCCTGTAGGGGGGATAAGTTCACCTCCTAGTTGTTGAAGTCGACGTCTGATTAGTGAGGGGCATTCACATACAACATGTTCTAATGTTTCTGGCTCCAGCTCACAGAATCTACATGTGTCGACTTCTGAAAGTTTTAATTTCTTAAGGTGATAACTTAGGTTGCAGTGACCTGTTAGGTAGCCAATTAAAGTGCGAATCTCACTCTTTTTTAGATTGATGATGCGTTTGGATTGCGACATCTGGGGGACGAGAAATTGTTTGGCTTGTCTCGGCCCTGGTTCAGGGTTCAGAGCCCATTAGTGGTGTCATCGCCCCGCGTTTTGCTAGGAAGTCTGCCACCTCGTTTCCTATATGGCCTTCATGCCCTGGCAGCCAGCCCACCGTTAAGGTGTTTTTGAAGGCAAGGGCGTTCAGCAGCTGGAAACAGTTTTATACAAGTCTGGAGGTTGAAGGATCTCAGCGCTATGAGCGCCGCCTGACTGTCAGAGAAGATGTAAATCCGTGCGCCTTGCGTATTCCTGCGCAGGCAATCACGAGCACAGATTTCTATGGCGGGTATCTCTGCTTGGAAAATGGTTGGAGAATTTCCCATGGCTATGGATTTGTTGAACCTTGCTCCGAAAATACCAGCCCCGGTGTCACCGTTTTCCAATTTCGATCCGTCAGTGTACCACGTTTGTGATCACTGGGCAAAGATATTGATTTTGTTATCCAGTCGTGTCTGGTGTACAAGACTACACAGAAGTTTCTGTCGAAAAAAAGTTTAGGTTTCTGTTCGTCAGTTACGCGCAGAATTAGGGGTTCGAGTACCCGTAGATGCCCAATGAGATCACCACTTTTTATGTTGGTGATGTTTTGAAGGCGAAATGCCCCCAGGCAGACCTCCTTTTTCAGGGTGATGGGTAGAGGGGGTATGCCAGTTATGACTCTAAGTGCTCCAGTGGGGCATGTCCGGATGGCTCCAGTGATGCCTATGCAGACCAGTCGTTGTATTTTAGTAAGTGCAGCCACAGCTGTCTTCTGGGTAGATTTCGTCGTCCAAGCAGGAGATGCATAGGTTATGATCGGTTTTGGGACTTAGGCCTCATGTTCTACCAAAAGGCTTATTGCAAGCGAAGTATGCTCGAGTGGCTTTATTTATGGTCTTTTCAAGGTGTGCGTTCCAGTTGAGCTTGGAGTCAAGTATAACTCCTAAGTAGTTGGCTTCAACCGAAAAGTCAATGGTGGATTAATTTAGGGATGGCCTTGTTAAAGAGAGAGACCTTTCCTGGTAAATGGAACTGGAACAGTTTTAGACTTGTTTATGGACAGTCCTTTATCCTGACACCATCTATTGGCTATATTAAGGGCTTGCTGCATGCGATCCGAGATGGTTTTCTCATGCCAGCCCACTAGGTCTACAGTTATGATTCTGGATTTGAGCATTTCCAGAATCCACCTAATAATGGGTGTGGAGACATTTTTTCGTACAAGAGAGGCACGGATAGCCTCGTATGACGTGTTGTCAAAAGCTCCTGAGATGTCTATTTTGGCCCCAGCGTTAAAGCGGATTTGTGGGAATCCCATGTGGCCTTCGCTTTATTAAAGAGCCTTTTGCAGCCTTTTTAAGATCGCCAAGGCTCCTATTGCACCAGGGAACAGCCCTTCTGATCTTACGAACTTTTTGTTCGCAGCTAGCGTGGTATGCCGATTCAATGTTTGTATGAAGCACAGTAGCCTCACGCTCTAGCTCGCTATGGATGGGTGGAGCAGTCTCTGGATTGCTCAAGTTCAAAGCAGAAAAGATCCCAGTTTGTGTTTTTGGGATTAATAGTAACTAGGCTACATTGCAAGGCACATCCTATATCAAATCTGACGAAGTTTGTATACATAATCGTTCCATTTTGGTTAACTTAAAAAAATATCGAAGTTTGTAAATTTGTATAACATTTACTTACATATTTTACAGTTTACATGTAGAACTTTACATTTTCATAAAATTAAAACCGTAATTCTAAAACCATAAAAACAGCTATATCTCAAAATTTTTAATTTTTTTTTCCATTAATTTTCCGATCATTCCTATGACAGCTATAAGATAAAGAGGTCCGATTCCAGCCGTTCCGAAATATATAGTAACTGCAATAGAAATAAGACTATCTGCAAAGATTCGTTTAGATATCTCAAAAACTGAGAGACTAGATTGCGTAGCAACGGACAGACAGACAGACGGACAGATATAGGAATAGAGCTATATGATGGCATTCGGCAGGAATTTAATGAGTAATTGGAAAATGCAATTAATAAATAATTTATATTTGGGCTAATCATAAATTCCATCACATTTATGGAAAAGTAAGATTTGTTATATTTAATATTGAATGTTTTATGGGTAAAATTTATCAAATCGCTTTGCAAAAAATCATTGACTTCGACTTACATCGACTTGACTTCTTACTATATAATCTGTAATATCGTGTTTTAATTACAATTGGATTGTAAAGTTTCCTCAGTGTAGCCCTAAGATGTAGAGACTAGTCATTGCTAGATTAACTCGGCTGTGATACTGAAAAATATATTCACTGTAGGGGCTAAGAGTAAAAATATAATACATTCTGTAAAGGTATACAAATTTAAAAAGCGGCAGGAATATTAAATATTTAACTGCTTCTGTAACCACTGTGCGCTAATCTCGGTCAATACTGTATTAGTTCTACTGGCCAACATCGACTCGATTAACCGTTTAAATGGGTCTTGATGGATCTTTGGGCAATTCGTTGATTATTGTTTGACCGTTTATTGCCAGTCGACAGGTGCCACACCACACACAAAAACCTTGCCAGTTTGCCAGTTGCCCGCCCCCTCAATTATATAACTGAATCAAAGGTTTTTACGCACTCTCTCGCAGCTCCTTTGTAAGCGAATTACTCTCGCGTGCTCTCGTGCCGCGCTGTGCTTTGAGTGAGTTTTAATTTGGCGCCCAGCGGCAGGGCGCAAACTCGGGGAATTCCCATTCATACCCGCGACCATCGCAGCCGCTCAAGTCCGACTCCGAGTCCTGGCGAGCGCTTTCGTTGTCGTTGGCGTGCTCAGTGGGAGCTGCGCTCAGTCTGTGACCAACGCTCGAGCCGATTTGTTTGGCACCCGTCTCCAGGACACACAACTCTCGCGGCGGCTGCAGCTCGTTTTTATTTTCTTTCACACTTTTCACAGTCGCGTTTCTTGCGGCCTGGCTTTCCCTGTTCTCTGTCCCGCCATCACTGCTGATCCCGTACCTTTGCCGCCCGGTTCCCGTTCCTTTCCACCGAGCTCTGCCCTTCGAGACGACACGCAAAAATGGCAGGCCGTAGTAAGCGACGTTAAGCTGTCACACAGTTCGGTTTTGTATTCACACTGAGAGAAAGCGGGCACCGGAACGAGGCCGCGCCAAGGGGAGCGAATCCAAATTTAGCGTTTGCGGCTGCCGCTACAGAGGCTCCGGTTCCGTGATATAACAGGAATCGCCACGCACCTGCTCTGTCCCTCTCTCTGGCACTTTCAAAGTGAAAGTGGAGGTGGCAGTCGTCGGGGCCCGTGTCGCGACTCTATTGACCATTGACCAGGAGGCGGGCGAACAGGACACAACCGACCGCAGTGCCGAATTTATTGTAAGTTGAGCGATTCCTCTAACGGTTCTACAAAGCCCCTAGACTAGGTGACTGACCCACGCCGGATTCCCCGTAAATGCAAATGTCTTGAAAATTACAGTCGTATATGGCGCAATTTGCGGCTCTTTCGTATATTTTTTTGTTTGTTCTGGCACGCAACTTGGGAATTAGCAGGTAAACCTCCAGAAATCTCCCTTCCGTTTCAACAGCCCGTAAGTGTTTTCCGTGTAAATCGGGCGCCATGGGTCGTATGGGTTATGTGCGGCGCGGGCCAGGTCGTGGTCTGTCAGCCGGCCCAAAAGTCGGATTGGTGTGAAAGTGCCCTGGAACGTGACTGCGGCCAAATCTTGCAGCCAGTCCCAGCTCCGTGCCTGCTCATAGATGGCACCGGTCTTAAAGAGCGGGTTTTTTTTATGTACGCGCTGGCCAGGCTAGTAAAATTAGAAAATTAACAAATTTAGATGTTAAGTCACGGGCCCCAACATGTCCAACTCATCAATCGTACAGATCGCCAATTATTGCCTACTTTTCAGAATACCCAAAGAAAATCGTGCTATATTAGTTGGTATTCGAAATAGGAAAGAAGAAACTTCAAATTCAAATCAAAATATTTCTTAGTACAATGGTTATTTAGCATATGTGCGTTTCCTGCAAAAGGTCTACCAGGCCCGAAAACTAAAATGTTCATTATCATCGTATTTTTGTGTGTACATACATATATAAAAACACTTCAAATTCGAATCAAAATTTTCATAATACAGTGGTTATGGGGTTTGGTTCGAGTATAGGAAAATAATATTTATAGAAAAACTTGAGGTAACAAGAAAGAAATCTAACTTCGCTAAACCGAAGTTTGTATACCCTTGCAGTCTGCAATTGGATCATTAAAAATCGATCCATTTTAGTTACAGTTGAAAAAATATCGAAGTTTGTAAACATTTTAAACTTTTCATGTAGAATTCACATGTCGAATTTTACATTTTCATATAAATCGACCGATCGTTACTATGGCAGCTATGTATATGATGTAGTTGTCCGATCTTAATGAAATTAAAACCGTTATTCTAGCACCGTAAGAAAATGCTATATCTAGAAATTTATTTTACGTTGAAAAACAGAGAAGCCAAAATTTTTTTTACATTAATTTCGCCATCATTCCAATGGCAGCTATAGGATATAGTGGTCTGATTTCGTTCCGACATATTTACTGCGTGCTAAAGAAATAAGACTATGCTGAAAATTTCAGCCCGATAGCTCAAAAACTGAGAGACTAGTTCGCGTAGAAACCGACAGACGGACAGACAGATGGACAGACAGATGGACAGACAGACGGACAGACGGACAGACGGACATGGCCAAATCGACTCGGTTGGTGATGCTGATCAAGAATATATATACTTTATGGGGTCGGAGATGCCTCCTTCACTGCGTTGCAAATATCATGGCAAAATTATAATACCCTCTGCAAGGGTATAAAAAACAGATGGAAATCGTGTACCGTTTGCGATGTACCGTTACAACTCAGAAATAAGCTTGTAAAATAAATAAAATAATGGTTATATTCAAAAATACTTTCTTTAAATTAAAAGCTACATTATTTTATTTTGGCTTAAGAACTTTTTGGCTTTAAAAATACACAACTCATTTCGCAGATTTTCGCAATTTTAAAGCTGCAGTTAAACAATACTTATATTTTGTTGTACTATTCGCGATGCATTGTTTTCTACAACTAATTTCCCTAAAGCTTCCCTTTTGGAATACAAATAGTAATTTGTAATTTTCGGGCATAATTTGTTTTTCTCTATGCCGTACGACATTCTGGAAATGCCCATATCGTATATGTTGCCAAAGTGCAGATTTTGAGATTAAAACTAGTCAATGGGAAAATGGCTAGCCATAAAATAAATTAACTGTTTCCGAAAAGGTCTAAAACTACCTGAAATGAAAAGTCACGGTTAGTACTATTTACTTAGTAAATCAATGGGCAAATGGCTAGCCATAAAATAAATTAAGTGTTTCCGAAAAGGTCTAAAACTACCTGAAATGAATTGTCACGGTTAGTACTATTTACCTAGTAAATAAGCAGCAAGATGTGTCATAAATGTTTCATAAATATATCAGGGTTAATATTTTGCTCTGCATCTCTTATAAATCCCTAATTATAATGGCGGCCCCGTTCCCTTCTAATTTTAGTGGCAGCCATCAATTCGAATGCCTCATTCGTTTTAATTTCCCTTGTTGCACATTAAAAACATGGCCAAACTTTTCTGCCACTCTCATTGCATATGTAAAATGAAATTAATATTCTAAGTCATGCACCTCACCCTCCTCCAACTGCCTAATTATTTATTTAAATTACGTTTTGTCAGCAATGGAACCCTTTCAGTCGAGTGTGCCTCATTACGCTTCCAGTGTCACATTTCGGATTTCTGTGGCACAAGGCTGCGTCATGAATGCAGTTAATTAGCTGCGACTTGTACAGAAGAGGAACTTGGAAAGTCGTACACGGAAGCTGATGCATCGGGAAATCAAGGCTGATGTCCCCCGCTTGGATCAGATTATGTGTGCCATCATGGGGTGGCTCCAATTTCAGTTTTATTGCCTCTGCGACTGCAACACTTTGTCTCTGCCATGGCCGGCGGTCAAAAAAGGGGTGCGGAAAGGGGGATAATAGGGTATTCGGGGGACAGCATTGCTGGCGGACAGGATAGTTGCTGGCATTTGTTGTTTGTTTGTTTAGGAGCTGGTCAAATGTTTGCCTGGAGCAATGAAATCCTCGAAGCTTATGAAATCAACCAACTGTGTCTGCCATGAGTTCCTATATATGTTAATAAAGTATTTTATGGGAGCACGTGTCCTCTGAAGAGAAAGATTTGCTTGCTTGGCTTCTGACTTCTGACCCATCTCCTTCATTTTTGCCGCCTGTCTTTTGACATTTCCGCAGACAAAGCGGCGCTATTTTCTCGGCTGGGCTTCCACATTTTGTAAAACGTGGCTATGACTACGCTCATCGCCTTACAGTTATGCTCCGGTTTTTGGAAGTGAAGGAACCCTTGAATTTATTTAAAACTGCCTGCCTGGCAGAAAACGAAACTAAATTATCGCTTGCCTGTACATATTTCTACATATGTATTTATACAGAAGCTATCGATTATAAACAACTACAAAATACAGCATAAAGAACATAAGGTATATATGTACATGGGTTATTTTATTTTATATCAGAAGCTTCATACCCATTACACCAATTTTCTTATAGGCAATGCTAAACTAGAATTTATGTAAGATAGAAAGTATCAATGCTTGACAGCTTGGACCCTTGAAAAAATTCGGTCTCAGGGACATTTGGGTTCCCATAGCGAGGGACTCCAATTTATCACAGTCGCAGAGCAATGGGGAACCTTCGAGTCCCTTTTTATACCCGGTACCAATAGGGTACAAGGGTATTATCAGTTAGTGCCAACAAAGTATGTAACAGGCAGAAGGAGAAATCTCCGACCCTATAAAGTATATAAAATCTTGATCAGCGTCACTAACCGAGTCGATCTAGCCATGTCCGTCTGTCCGTCTGTCCGTCCGTGGGAAACAACAGATCTCAGAGACTATAAGAGCTAGAGTTACCAAATTTGGTGACAACACGCAGATCAAGTTTGTTTTCAAATTTGACCACGCCCACTTCCGCCCTCGAAAAACATTAAAAACGGTATACATATATGCTATAGGCGTGATTTTCGGCTTAAAGTAAATAGATAGACTTAATAAGTAGGCAATCGTGGACGTGTTCTGAAAAATTTAAGTAAAATCGGATGATTAACATAGAAGTTATTAAACAATAAAGTTTCTGTGTAAATTTCTTGAGAGAGATTGAGAGCGCGCACGTGCGTGTTGCTCAACATGTTCCTAGCAACATTTGTCTTTGTTGGGTGTTGCTCAACATGTTCCTAGCAACATTTATCGCTTTTGAGAGTTGGCCAACCTGTTCCTAGCAACATTTGTCTCTTTTGAGTGTTGCTCAACATGTTTCTAGCAATAGTTGTCTTCATTTGTCAACATTTTCTTTTTTCCATGTTCATGTGCTGTTTAATTTCATCCACAATGCTTTGGGTACCGGTTATCTCACAGTCGGCCACACTCGACTGTAGCTTTCCCACTTGTTTTTTTACCACGTTCCTGGTTTCGCTTGACTCACCATGCCAAGTGATGGAGTCATAAAGCGTCACCCAGCCCGGTCCTGTCCTGCCGAGGAAGGCGCGGCCTTTGGTGCCGCTTGCATGTATTTTATTGCTCATGTAGAATGTCTAAGCGATATAATTGACTGCCAGCCGTAGGGGCGAAACACGAAATGGGCGAGGGACAAGGACTCAGAGGCCGCCGGCAGTGGCTAATTTATATGCATACAAGTATACGAACTTGCGCTGTTTCGAATGACATTGAGCACAAAAAGCGCTCGAATTATAAGCCGATTGATGGGAAATGATAGTGAAAAAGTATTCGGAAAAACCCGTCATTTGGGGACAACCCAAAGTGAAAAACTTGGCAGCGAAGCCAATCCTGACGGGCCAAAGTGGACAAGGCAAGCAGAGGAAAGAGCGGAAAATTATTTAATTTGATAACATTTTGCTCGCTAACTGTCTGCGCCACTTTTTGTTGCTGTCCGAGCTGAGAAAAAATCACCTTGGCAAGCGGCCTGGAAATCCACGAGTGCAGAGGGGACCGGCTGCCACAATGCGATTTCATTAGGGAGTCGATCATGAATTGAATGGAAAAATGTTTTTCAATCATGGGCCCCAGATATTTGACCACTGGCTGAACCAACAAGCTCTCACTGACACACTGGCACAAGCGAGACGGTTCCGGCTTGCGATTTTCCGATTTTCCAGCAATGCTCGGCTAATTCCAATATGCACAGGGTCCGCCTTGATGCAGCTGTGAGAAAGCGTGGGTGGGAACGCGGATGCAGGGACGAGCCTGGTGTCACTTCTATTCAATCGAATCCTCTTTGGAGGGGAGTATTGGCAGTTGGCACAGACTATTTATAGGCACTGTGAGGCTGATTGGATGCACTTGAAGTCCAAACGCAGCCAAGCAGTCATTTCGGCTGATCAATTGCCTCCGATAGGATGGAGAGGATAAGGCAGACGGATTTCGTAATTTTCCCGGCTCGGAAGAGGGGCGTGGGCGTCCATTACTCGGCCAGGACAAGCTGACTGGTAAATGACAGCTCTTTTAGTCGCGCGGCACACGTGCCTTATCTGTTCCTGCTTCTGCCCAAGTGTGTCAGTCAATTTAATGTCCGTGGCCCGACGACAACGTGCCGGGAATGAAATTACAACAAGGCATCACTCTCCTCATTGCCTCAACGCGAGACACTTATGCAAATGTGGCGGATGCCAAGTGATGGGGTGGGGCCTAGGCTCGATGCCGATGTCTTGGCTTTGTGATGAGGTCTTTGCTTTTGTCATGAACCGTAATGGAGGACGAGCGGTAGGCAACCAGGCTTAACCAACTGTTGCAAGGTCTCGGCTCGGCTCGACTCTACTCGGCTCGCCTGGCCTTGCCTGCTTTTGGGGGCCAAACAAGCACGTCAGGTGGTGGCCTCTGGCATTTTGGCCTGTAGCTAAAGCTAATCCGAATCCCCAATACTAGGACATTCCCCAGCTATTTGTCTGTCTGTCCCCCTAATGAGATGCAGCTGAGCCCACGACAGAGTCAACGTCAAGGCCTGCTTACTTCCGCGAGGAAGGTGGTGACAAAGACATCCATTATGTCTCGGCTGTGGCGAAGTGGCGACCATGGCCCTGGTAACAGCTTGCCGCTTGCACTTGCACTTTCACTAGGGCCCACAACAAATGCAATTGGGTGGTCCTGTCCCCTCACATTACCATTTCCTTCTGGCCTTCGCATGAATTTCCGACCTGAACTTGTCAAATAAAAGGATTCTCTTCCTCTCCTTCTTCTCGTTTCAGCACTGCTTTCAGGCCGATTCGTTTCACAATTGAGTAACTGAGCCCAACCTTTAAATGAAGAAACATGGGGAATGGCATGAACAAGGTAAGCACCGAATTTGTCAACAGAAACTGAATACTGCAGACATCGGTTTTAATATCTGCGCAAAACTTCCAACTATTTCAGCGGCACTATCTAGAATGCCTTTCAATCTAAATAATTTTATTTTATTTTGTTCTGAATATTAACTATTATACAAAGACTGTGTTAACAATATATAAAGAATTATATTAATTATATGATTATGATGTCATTTATGCGGCAAACCAAAAATGGTTTTAAGGAGTTTCTTGTTAGTTTTCGCAAGACTAATGAGGTGCTCCTGGCGCTGGACTCCCAGTTTAATGGCCTTAAGCTATTAAATGAGTCCCCTAAGCGCAAAAAACCACGATTGGCACAGCGCATTTGGGCGGATCCCAACAACTCGCTACGAGTTCTCAACAGCTGACTCCCTCGGCACAGCCGCCGACTCCAATATATCTAACTCCAGTGATATTAGGATCGGGGGCGAGAAAAGATTCGGCCCCCGAATGTGCCGCGGGAGGGGCAGTGCCTCCAGTTATATCCGTCGCGTCCGCTGAGGGGTCACAATCAATGACCTCACAGAACCCCACCCAGAAAACTCCCCAGGGTATCAGGCCTGGAATACCAGCCGATATTGGTACTACAAATGTAGTACCGAAAGCCCTAATAGCTATTCCACCTACGAAACAGATATTTGTTTCGCGGCTTTCCCCTAATCAAACATCTGAGGATGTTAGTACCTATATCCTAGGTCGCACTAAAGCCGAAGAGTCCCAGATTGAGGTGGAAAAATTAAAATGTTCTTATGCTAGGGATATTTCATCTTTCAAAATAAATATCCTGACGAACTTTTTAACACAATATGCTCTGCTGCCTTTCTGGCTTAAGTATGTTGTTGTTAAGGAGTACGAAGCTAAGAAAGGAAAAGACGGCCTGTATTGGTTATTTTACCCAGGCCGGACAAAACCATTGTGCCATCTACGTCGTCCGCTTCTAAAAACTAGCCAATTCTCTCCTTCTTTCCTATCAGAATGCAAGAGGCTTACGTAGTAAGCTTCCCAAATTGTATTCTGATAGTCTTTTATTTGCATCCCAGGTGATTGTGTTCACAGAAACCTGGTTAAAGCCGGAGGCTCTAAGCTCCGAAGTTTTTCCAGCTGTGTACAGCTGTGAAAAATTCATATACTAAAAAGCTGCCAAGTTGCCTAAAATTTTAGTCCATTTGACATAAAACGGAAGTCGAGGCAATTATTGCCTAAAAATTGTCCAAAATGCCATATTTTTAGGCAATTGAAACAGGCCTAAATTTTAGGCAATTTTTGTCCAAAATTCCATATTTTTAGGCAATTTTTATCCGAAATGCCATATTATTTGGCAATAGAAACAGGGCTAAATTCTAGGCCATTTTTGTCCTAAAACTTCATTATTAGGCAATATAAGCCTAAAACATGATTTTTATATAACATAATATTGATTTTATATATTAATACAACCATTTAAAATAATAAATGTGTATTCCAAAATGCATACAGTATTTATGTTGACTGTTGCAGTAGAGACTTGCTACTTCCGTAGCAAAAACATATCTAATTAAATGCACAGACGCGAGAGAAAATTTGTAGGCGTGTATAGCCTAAAAATATGGCATTTTGACATTATGACCAATATTTTGGGCCATCATTGCCTAAAAAGAAATTTTTAGGCAATCAATCGCCAATTCCTAAAATTTTAGGAATTTTTTTTTTCTGGCTGTAGATCGGCCTTCCACTCGATGGGGCGGTGTCCTCATTGCCGTTGACTCCAACCTCACGTCTGAACTATTAACTTTCGAGGAATGCAGCGATGTTGAATTCCTTTGTGTGAAACTATCATTTAATGGTTGTTTTACTTTTATTATATGTTCCTACATTCCTCCCTTGTCGAAACTTCCTACTTATTGAAACCACCTTTTCGCTATCCAGTCGGTCTCCAATAGACTTTCGGATAGGGACCATTTAATTGTTCTAGGTGACTTTAACATTCCTGGAGCTATTTGGTCCACAACTGAATCCTCTAACATACTTTTAACTACTGCACGTCACGATTTTATTGATGGCTTGTTTGACATTTCGTTGTCTCAAGTCAACCATGTACGAAATTCCTTAGATCGCTTGCTAGACCTCTGCTTTGTCTCTGATCCGGCAAGAGTCAGTTTGGTTAGGAACCCGTCCTTGACGCTACCCGAAGATCCATACCATCCTACTTTCGATGTGACTATCGATATTGGGACTGCTATGGAGAATAATTCTGATCGGCCAGATAAGAAAGACCACTGCTTTCGCAAAGCGGATTTTCGACGGCTAAATCATTTCCTATACGACTTTGATTGGTCCGATCTCTACATGTGCACTGACATGGTGGGTGCCATGGATATTTTTTACAATGCCATGAACTCCTTTTTTACAGAATGTGTTCCGTTATACTATCCGTCAATCTCCCATAAGCCTCCCTGGTTTAGTAAAGAGTTGACTCGCCTCAAAAATGTCAAGTCCAATCTCTATTCTAAATTTAAACGAACGGTTCTCAAGCTGTCCATTCTCGCTATTTAGCGGCTCGGTCTAAATTCACCGTGCTTAACGCGCGGTGTTATAAAAATTATTTGACTCGTTGTAGGGTTCAGTTCGCGCAGGACCTAAAACAGTTATATAATTTTATCAACACTAAACGTAAGCCTATTACACATCCTTCCTCGCTTTCATTTGAAAGTACGACAGCAAACAATGATCAGGCAATCGCCGATCTTTTTGCTCAGTTTTTTCAAACTACTTACTCTTCGTCATCCGATTCAAACCAGACCTATTCTTATAGCATGCCCAAATCAAACGTAATCTTCAGTCCTAGCTTAAACGAAAGCTCCCTTCTTTTGGATCTTCAACGTGTCAAGCCGGTTTACTCGCCAGATCCCGATGGAATACCAGGATGTGTGCTTAGGTTTTGTGCCGAGTCGCTGTGCAGTCCCCTCCTAAAATTGTTTACCTTCTCCTTAGAAACTTCCCAATTTCCCCTTATTTGGAAGGAATCATTCGTCATTCCTCTCCACAAAAAAGGTAGCAAAGTGGGTGCTAACAACTATAGAGGAATCTCTAAGTTGTCGGCCATCCCAAAACTTTTCAAATACGTAAGTACTCCCCATTTGCAGCACCTGTGTAGATCAGTAATTTCTCCATGCCCACATGGATTTATTAAACGAAGATCAACGACTACTAACCTTCTGGAGGTCACTTCTTCTTTTATTATAAGGGGCTTTCAACAACATTTGCAGACAGATGTGATCTATACTGATTTCAGTAAAGCATTTGACTCCGTTAATCATTCCCTTCTTGTTAGGAAACTCGACTTAATGGGTTTCCCTGTTCTCCGGGGGACCTCTGGTGTACCGCACGGGAGCCACTTGGGTCCCTTACTTTTTACATTATTTATTAACGACCAGCCCAAAGTCTTGACTAACCCCAGAGTACTCATGTACGCTGACGACGTTAAACTTTGTGTGCTATACAAGGACCGCGCTTGTCAGTCGGATTTACAAACCGATCTTAATAACTTTCAAACATTGTGCAATGTAAACTTATTAAACCAGAATGGCTCAAAATGCAAGCTGATGACATTCTCACGTGTCTCTCCCTTGCTTGCGACTTATACGCTGAACTGCTGCTCTTTGAAAAGGATCACGCTAGTTGACGATTTGGGTATCCGCCTAGATCCTAAACTGGAGTTTATTGATCATATTTTGTGCATTGTGAATAAAGCCAGGGGTGTGCTGTGATTTAATAAACGGTGGTCGAAGGAATTCAATGAATTCAATTCGTCCTATTTTAGAATATGGATCTTGCGTTTGGAGTCCCCAGTGGGACGTCCGCAGCAAACGCATTGAGTCAGTTCAAAAGAACTTCGTGGCTTAAACTGGGATGCAAACCTTAGGTTGCCCTCTTATTCTAGTAGACTTATCCTAATAACCTACCCTCCCTATGTATAACCTTATGCGTGGTGACGTGGAAAGCACTGATCTTTTGGCGCAGTTGAATTTCCGCGTACCATGTAGAACCACTAGATCCTACTTGCCTTTAGTTTTGCACCACTGTAAAACCTCGTATGAAATGCATGAACGCTTTAGAGTACTATGTGCAATTTATAATGATTTGTACCAAATAACCTCATCTGCAGATAGCCTTCCTAAACTAAAACAAGCGAGAAAGCTACAGTCGAGTGTGACCGACTGTGAGATACCCGGTACCCAAAGTATTGTGCATTAAATTAAATAGCACATGGACAATGAAAAAACAAAATGTTGACAAATGAAGCTGAGCAAATGAAGTTGAGCAATGTTCAAGAAAGGCCAATTCTGCAGCTGCACGCAGCTGCATTACGAATTAATACTGCGTCCGAAAGCACGCAACACTTTTTTTCGCTACTACAAACTTTATTGTTTAATAACTTCCATGTTTATCATCCGATTTTACTCAAATTTTCAGAAAACGTGCGCAAAGGCCTACTTATTTATTTTATTTATTTTATTTTTTTATTATTTACTTTAAGCCAAAAATTATGACTATAGGTTATATAAAGTTTTTTACGATTTTCGGGGGAGGCAGTGGGCGTGGCCAAATTTTAAAACAAACTTGATCTGCGTGCAACGGATTCCAATGTTGTCACCAAATTTGGTAACTCTAGCTCTTAAAGTCTCTGAGATCTGTTGTTTTACACGGACGGACGGACGGACAGACGGAAAGACGGACATGGCTAAATCGACTCGGCTGGTGATGCTGATTAAGAATATATGCACTTTATGGGGTCGGACCAACTTATAATACCCTTGTACCCTATGGGTACCGGGTATAAAAAACATTAATCTTAACCTCATAACCCTAACAAGCACGTGCTTGGTTTCGAAGGGCCACTTGAGTGTACTGACCGTAGTGCAGCAACGTTCATCAGAAGAAAAAAAATGTTTAGGGAGGATAATATTAAGTTTGTAATAATGGTTGTTAGATTTCTTAATAATTGTAGTGGTCCGTAGGTGATTGACTGATAGTTCGCCCTGGCAGCGTAGATTATGTATATGATAATTCCTAGTTTAACGGCAAATTTAAGTGCAAATGTAAAGGCAAATGTACATATGTAACAGGCAGAAGGAGCCATCTCCGACCCCATATAGTAAGTAGATTTTTGATCGACATCACCAGCGGAGTCGATTAGCCATGTAGTCTGTCCGTCTATCTGTTTGTCCGTCTGTTCGTCTGTCCGTCTGTTTGAAACATATTTTAAGCACCATAAGAGACTAGCAATCCCATACTGGCTACGCTTGCTGTAAAAATAATATACCTTGAGGAAAGTATTATAAACCAAATAATAGACCATAATAAATTTAATCAAAAAATTTGGAAAATCTATGGCCATTTATTTGACCCGTTTCCCAAAACTGTATCTAACTGATTACTAATACTAATTACAATGTACCACCCGTTAGGCTTTTAACTGCTTTCTCTATTTGCAAAGCATCAAAACATAGTTAAGTTATAAAATAAAAACTTACCCGGGGTCTGAATCCAGTTCCTCCGATCAAGAATCACCCTTTAACCATCTACGCCAAATCTCCGAACAAATGTCTTAGGCTTAATGAGGTATGTGTACTGCTTTGCAACTGCAAACTGCTTTCGGCTGCCGGCATTTTGATCACTTTAAGTGAAACTTGAACATAAACAAAAGGACCGTTGCCCGAAATCGATCCATGATTTTCCCGATCGCCAGTTCAGAGCCGCCCCGCTAGGTTATTGGTTTGGTTGAAAACCGCTGGCCAAAGCTGCATTAAGAGTAGATACTTTGAAAAATTGGGAAAATTCAATTTTCCAATTTAAAAATTCCTTCTTAGCGTGCATCTTTAACCAAGAACGAAGCATGTAAAAATAATAAACATGTTCATAGGTCTAACCGCATGACCTAGGCGATCTATACTAAAAACAAGCCTTAACCCTTTGTATATATGTTTGTAAATATATTTGTCAACATTTTTTCCTGCCTCCCTGTTTAATTCAAGTTTTTTATAAATCTGTGCATAATTAGGCAAATTGAATTAGCCCTGTCCATGTGCCTTTAAATTTTACCCACAATTATTTGGGTACCGGGTATCTCACAGTCGGTCACACTCGACTAGGCTTGAAGCATACCACCAGTAAATTAACAGGCTTTCCACTTTAAATAAAATTTTTAAGGTTGTGTACCATTTATATAACTAAAAAAACTCAAAAAATAGCAGGCCAATAAAATACTATCAAGTAATTATTTATATAAAGCCGTTCTTATATGTTCGGGTTTGAATATCATCATTATCAGTTAAAAATCTATAAGTTCCTTTATTATTATGGCTCGTGAGCTAATATTATTTTACTCCTCAATGAAATTATTTTGTACGCGCATTTTTTATACAATTACATATTTACTTTATAATCATGTATTGTGTATCAGACTTTAAAATATACTATCAAATCATTTAATTTAAGCAGACAAGAAATTAAGCGGAAAAGAAATTAAGAAAGTCTGTAATAGTCCGTAACATGATACAATAACACGAGGCTAGGCAACTGTAGTTGCCTCTCATGTCCTATTATGACGCCAAATATGATTGCCACAAGTATCGCTGTGGACTTAACAAAAAATGCTGTCCAACAGAATGCAACTAAAATATTTTATTGCACACTTTCGGGCTTTCAACTGATTTACAATCCAGAGCCCACTCCATATTGTGCCAATTGTGCCAGAGTGTATTTTGTTCTCTGGTACCACCATTTCTGGTCCGATTGTTGTCACGACAACTGAAACTAAACAACATGCAAGGCTAACATTTTCGAACGTCAATCAGTTCATAGGCATAGTATACAGATATCTGATCGTCCCAAAATGAGCTGGCACATGGGAAAGGTAAACTAGGAGTAGGCGGAGCCTAAATCATAAGTCCTAACATTACCCTCTCCCTTTCTCGCTTTCGTTTCAGGTCTTGCCGGGACTTTACGTGGGCAACTACCGCGACTCAAAGGATCACACACAACTGGAGAGGTTCAAGATCTCGCACATCATCGCCATACATGACAGTCCGCGACGTCTGCTCCCGGTAAGATGTGCCTCCCCGATGTGTACCTATGAAAATACTAATTAATTTTGCTCTCGATCCATTGCAGGACAAGCACTACCTGTGCGTGATGGCCTCGGATACGCCGGACCAGAATCTTTCCCAGTACTTCTCTGTCTGCAACGACTTTATTCATGCCGCCCGCCTGCGTGAGGGCAACGTGCTCATCCATTGCCTGGCGGGCATGTCGCGCTCAGTGACCGTGGCCGTCGCCTATATCATGACAGCTACGCACCTCAACTGGAAGGAGGCCTTGAAGGTTGTTCGGGCTGGTCGAGCTGTGGCCAATCCCAACACGGGATTTCAGACCCAGCTGCAGGAGTTTGAGCAGTTCAAGCTGCCTGAGGAACGACGCCGGCTGCGGGAGCGCTTCCCGTCCTCGGCCTTGGAGCAGCTCGACCGGCTGAAGGTCGCCACGGCGCTGGATAACTACCAGGAGCTTTTGCAGAACCGCGACATCTGCGAGGGCAACTGCTCCCGCGGCGAGAAATGTCCCACAGGTGCGAACGTCGTGTTTGTCAGGAATGGGGAGGGAGAAGATGATGGAGATGGCAAGGAGCACGCATCAGGCTCGGTCAAGAGAAGCGTGGCGTACACGCTAAGCTTCGCAGCGGAGAAATGGAAGAGCAACACTTTCAATTCGGCATCCAAGGGTCTGCAGGATGCATCCTTGCTCGAGTTAAGCAGCAGCTCTGGCGAGGACTTGATACCAAACGTGCGTTACTACGACCCGGGCGGCCATAACAAGGGCCGGTTCGTCAGTAATCTGGATCCAGAAGAGCTCGCGGTCGAAGGAATCGCACTTGCCAAGCCCTCGGATCGGAAGTTTCCGAAGCTCCACAAAAGACGTCAGCACAAATCCAGCCCAAAGAAACCTTTAACCCAATAAAACTCCAATGAGACCCGCAACGTTAAAATCTTTTTCTTTGATTTGCTCTATGTGTTGCAGGCGTCTGCAACATGGACCCCAGCAAGGGCTTGTTCCGACGCCGTCCCTCCAGCGCATCGACTCAATCGCGTCTCCGCGCCCAGTCCTCCAACACCAACACCAACGCTTCGTCCAGTACCCTCAGCGTGAGCAGCGTCGCAGCCCAATCCTGCCCGACGTCGCCCAAGCACTCGCCCCTGCCCATGGCACGCCGCTCCGTGGGCAGCGAACGCATCCCCGAGGACGAGATTGCCCTTGACCAGCCACCAAGTACTTCCAGCGAGGCCGCCGAGTATGCCGCCGCCTTCGAGGACGCCCGTCGAGAGCAGGAGCAGCGCTACCAGCAGCAGGGCAGGAACCAACGATACTCCCACTCCCGGCCTGGTAGCTCTGCGTCCGGTAACCAACGCGTGAGCAGCGCCGGGAGTCGGAGGGAGTCGGCGGCCAGGGAGGATCACGGTTCGGCCCAGTTGCAGCGGAGTGCCAGCACGGTGAGCGGCTTTGGAGTACGACCACGGAGCAGTCCGGCGGGGCTGCACGCCTACACGGGTGAGTGAGGCTTTCATGATAATCGCGAATAAAATCTAGTGGCCAACATTTAAACATTTTTTATTAAGTCATTGTGTGGACGTTATAGATAATAATTCTTAGTTCACCGATAGGCTCAGTTCCTTCCTCCGTCCACGGGTCTCGAGTCGATCTGCGCGAGGCCGATAAGGGATCGGCTATCTACCTGGGCTGCTCGGCGCCGAGGGCCTCCACACTGTCTATATCATCGTCGAGGGGCTCGTCTGGAGGGTCAGCTCCGCCGTCTCCTTGTAATACTCCCCCTGCCAGTCCACGTCACGGAGTGAAAAGGTCAGTGTCGGCATCTATATAAGTATAACTATTTTATACAAACTATATTTATTGCCCACAGATCCACCAGCTTGGTGAAAAAAACAAGATGAAGACATGCGTCTGGTTCTTTGAAGCTTTAAAGCTGGACATAACTTGTAATCTTTGAGCAACTAGCACTCCTTCGCGGAACCACCACGACTAGCAGACTTGATTGGAAAATGAGGACGAACTCCTGGTCGCGATTCAGGATTCACTAGCTCCTCTAGTAAAATGGCTTACTGTTGTTAGACGCCACGGCTGCCGGATCTTTCGTTGCTGGCTTTGGCTACCTAAAGTTGTTGATCAATTTATAAATGGCATTCGGCACGGCACTCTCCTTCGAGTGCAGCCTGAATTATAATCAAATGTTGCGAGTATATTTTTCAGAGACGCATTTAACAAATACCGACATATACATATACACATATTTACTGTATATTATATAGTGTATTTATTTATACGAGCAGATTTGTTGTCCTCTGGTCCTCTTGGAGGGACTAATCCCCAAGTGATTGCCGAGGCAGTCGAACAATAATTGAGAATTGTACAATTGCGTATTTTTGATTAGATCCATTGTTGTTGCAAATATTTTGATAGCGAAGAAACCGAAAACGGGGAAACCCAAGAAAAGCGTTATACATTCATACCTAGTTGATATAATATTGACATATGAGATTTGAGATTGTTATTTAGAGTTGTTGCATTGTGTAGCATTAAATATATATAAACAAAGATTATTAGCTCACTTCCCACCCCCTATCTTCCACACACACACAAAATCTCTCTCGACAAGCAATACAGATCGGACTTTTCTACATTAAATCAAAAACAAAATTTTAACCTAATTAAACAAACCGCATTGAAGTGTGCTTTAAAGCTTGTGGCTTATCATAAAAAAAGGAAACCAATTAAACATGTTATCGAATAAGAGTGTATAATTATATACAACCATTCCTTGAATATCGAAAACAATCTTATGGACATTTTACACATTTTTGCAAGCTGGCTTTGTCAAAAAAATTGTTAAGAGATACAAAAGTACATATTGCAATGAACGGCGAATCAAATACTGTATTTATAATGCCTAGAGAAATGCACAAATCGGTTTTAAACTAAAGTTATATAAAGAAATCGTTAAGTTTGTCAAATGAACACAATTAATATACAATAATGAAAGCAACTGTCTCCAAGACACAAGTAAAATAACATTTAATTGCATAACACGAAGTACATAATAAAAAATGCCCTTGAATATACTCACAGGCTTTTGACTAAATGGATTGGCTTTAGGTTTGCGCATGCATGTGTTTAAACAATGACTAGATTTATAATCACTTCACAATATTCCAACAATTACTTATCCGATATACTACACCTTCCTGACAACATTAAAAGCGATGCAAATACTTGGCTAAATATACTGAACACGAATTTCACTAAGTTTCCTGTATGTGGGTTAAATAAGTACTGACACTCCATATTACACCTCCAAGTGGTTCATTAAGAGCGGTGTGTTGGCAGTGGGATACGAAGACGGGCGACGTTTGCTCAGCTGGCCGCCCAGCACATCGATGCTTTGACAGGACAGGGTTAGCGAGAGCGTCGTCTCTTCGTAGCGTGACTGGGTGGATCCCCCCGAAGAGCGTCGAAGGCCCGTGTAGGAGTCAACCTCGAGCAGAGCTTCGTCACTGGAAAAAATTTGTAGGTGAATATCGTTAACTCTCTTAATCAGGGACCGTTACAACGCGAGCATAAAAAACACGAGAAAATAATAAATAAAAACATGAAAGATAGCTAACTTAGGTAAACCGAAGTTTGTATACCCTTGCAGTCTGCAATTGGATTATTGAAAATCGATCCAATTTGGTAATGTTAAAAAAATATCAAATTATGTAAATTTTAAATTGTACATGTATAATTTTACATTTTCATATAAATCGTGATGCTGATCAAGAATATATATACTTTATGGGGTCGGAGATGCCTCTTTCACTGCGTTGCAAATATCATGGCAAAATTATAATACCCTCTCTCTGCAAGGGTATAAAAATTGTATATCAAGTGGGATTTGAACACGAGCGAAATCTACTACAAAAATACTTACTAATTTCAAATGTATACTCGATAGTATAGTTCTTATACTTTATATTTTCAATTGTGTATTTTCGAGTATTAAATTTATGCAAACCTACTTCGAAAATTTTATAACATATCGCGTTAGCTGGATTTTAGTGCACTAATGTCTGTCGCGTTAGTGATGTTTGTGAAGTCTTGATGCAGATTAGTATAGTTTTATACTTTTGTAGTATCAAATTTCTAAACATCTTATTAAAAAATTGTTAATACTCAAAAGTGTAGAATTCATGTAACAATAGTTTAGTTTTTTCGGGTGTGGACCCAGAGAGAGCCCACAATAGAACGATTTTTTTGAGCTCATGCAATATTTTGTATTATTTAGTCTTTGGCTTTACACACCAGTAATATTTACTCTACAGATAAGAAAATAATAATGTTTACCAACCTGTGATAGCGATGATGCTCAAGGAGGCTCCCAGCGGCAAAGCGCAGCTTCTTGGGAGACTCCAGGCTGGAGGAGCGGGCTAGGGAGTTGCGGAGGAGATTCTTCTGCTTGAGCGAGGAGCGTATGCCATAGTCGTTGGCCCTTTCCTGTGCTTGCTTAATGGTGCCCTGGATGAACTTGTTGAGAGCTCTCGACCCCCGTCTCTGAGATCGCTCGTAGGTGCGCCGATCGCGAGACTCCTCATCCTCGCCCAGCAGCCAGTAGGTGTGCTGCTCGCCCTTGCCCTTCATGGAGATTATTCCGCGCTCCTGGAAGTGATATCCCCCTAGTCTCTCTAAAAGTTGCCGGCACTGCCCACTACAGTGTATCTTTAGCGGCACGCCGCTCGACTCCATCCGCGAGGCTGTGTTCACGGTGTCCCCAAAGAGACAGTAACGGGGCATTTTCAGACCGACAACTCCGGCGCAGACGGGTCCCGAGTGTATGCCTATGCGCAGGAGCAAGCGATTAGTGGGCCGGTGGCGGATTTTAAATTCGGAAACGGCACTCAATAGGTGCAGCGACATGGTGGCTATCTCGGCGGCGTGCAGGTCACCGTTGCGCAGCGGTAGACCGGAAACGACCATGTAGGCGTCGCCGATGGTCTCCACTTTGTAGACGTCGTAATAACCGATTATCGAGTCGAAGCAGGTGTATAGGTCGTTCAGAAAGTCCACCACCTGCAGCGGCGTGCACTCGGCGGACATGGCCGTGAAGCCCACAATGTCGCTGAAGTAGATGCTGACCTGTTCGTAGTGCTCGGGGTCCACCTTGTGGCCCTTTTTTAGCTGGTCGGCCACACATCGCGGCAGCATCTCGTGGAGCAGGGCATCGGTCTTTTTCTTTTCTTCTTGCAATTGGTCCGTGCGGTCGTCGACAAGTGCCTCCAAGTTGTTGGCGTACTTCTCCATCATGGCCATCATGTTGTCGAAGATGTTCGGCCGCATCCCCTTGCGCAGAGGCCGCAGCTTGGCCCGGATGGTCTTGAAGTCGGGACGATCCTCGGGTCGCTCTGCCCAGCACTCGCGCAGGCACTCGCTAACACAGTCGAATGCCGTCTCCAGGGGCTGCAAGGAGGGTCTGTATGGATGCACCTGGTCCTGCGGCTGGAGCACCTTCTGCAGGCACTGCATGGGGGTGAGGCCCGTTTCTCCGAAAGGACCGCGACGCACATGCATCTCGTACAGCAGAATACCGAAGGAGTAGGCATCCCCACGCTGGGTGCCCGTGACGAGCGAGGATGGACCTTGCCTGAGAAGCTCTGGGGCGCGATAAAGCAGCTCTGAAACGACATGCTTACATTAGGGGAGACCCATAGAAGGGATGTGGGGGGTACTCACTAAGGCACTTGGCCGACATGTGTTGCATATCCGTGAAACTGTCCTCGATGCCCTGTTTGAAGGCGAACAGGCCGAAGTCAGTCAGCTTGACCACCCATCGCGAGTCCACCAGACAATTGGAAGTACACAAAGCGCCGTGGAAGCGAATGGGAGACTCGTGCAAATAGATGACACCCTGCTCGAGAGACGAAAGATTAAGGAGGTCAATGGTTGGCTCGCCATTAGTATAATGTTACAGCACTCACGCGTATAATATCTGCCACCATGGAGGCTATGAACATGTTGTCCAGCTTGACGTCCTCGTTCTCCAGAATGTCCTGCAAGAGAAGGGATGAGTGAAGGAATGGAAGGGTAGCAGTCGGACTGACCTTAAGGCTGCCCCGGGTGCAATACTCGCTGATGATGCAAATGTTGGGCGGGTCCGTGCAGGCGCCAATGAACGCGCATATATTGTCGTGGCGGGCGTCGCGCAACTGTGGAAAAAGGCTCACAGGTTAAGAAGATTCCTGCCGCCAGGACCTACCGGGGACTCACCAGCTTCAGCTCCTTCTTCATCTCGCGAGTGATGTCGACGCTCTTCTTGCGAACTTTCTTTATGGCGTACAGCTGGCCCTTGTACAAGCCGATGGGCGTGAATATGGTGGTGTAGCGAAAGTCGGCGTCTGGATTGGAGCTCAGGCTCACCTGGCTGGTCCGAATCAGGGGATGGGTAGACTGCGAAGGAAGACGACGCGGCAAATGATTTAGCAAAAGCTAATGTCAGACATGCAATAGCGGGAGAAGAGTCTTAGATGGGTGGAAAAAGGCAAGCGGCTGCCTTCGTTCCTTGCAGATTAGCACGAAAATAACCTCTTGCAGCTGACAGCGAGCTGAGAGAAGCGCATGATGAAAGGCTTCAGCTCCTATTTGCACCCAGATAAAAAGATTATTTTAATATTTTTAAATACTGGCTTAAACCCGAAACTTTAAAAGAGATACGCTTACTACCTGAGCTTTTACAGTGGTAGAATAGTGAAAAACCATTTATAATTACTAGTTGAGCAGGATCAAGAAAAGCCCGATATACTCATAGGATAGGTTGGGAAGATCAAACGGCTTGACGGACGTCAAATGCACCCAGTGACTATTTGGTCATTGTGGTGTCCGAATATAAGAAACAGGAGGAATAGCTGAGAATGGAAGGGGGTTGGGAGGAGGATCGGGCTCTTTTGTCTGGCTCCTACTGGCCAGCTCCGTGCAGTTGCGGGAGCCCCCGGAACCACCCGGTTGAGTCCAGAAAGAGCGCCAGATCATACAGGCGCACATTCGTCATTCGTCCTAGAAGGGTCTACCCAGGAATTGGGTTATCCTCCAAAGAAGTGCCGGGCAGTCAGATGGTGCTGGACGCAGCTGCCACAGAAGTCTTGGTGGTCTCACAGTACCTTTGTGCCATGCGGCCCATGTATCAGTGTCCCTTTAAAATTCTTATCTTATTATTCTATTCTTATCTTATTCCTATCCTGTTCTTTGTGAAGAGTAGGAGTGTATATTGGTCATAATGCTTTGGACACCACGCAACTAATTGCTCCTTTCCATTGTTCAACTCCCGCTTTCCTTGTGGTATCCTCGAGTTCCGATAGGATATGTTGGACTGGTTTCATTATCTCAGTCACCGCGAGACTTGATGATGGTGCTGAACCGGATCTAGCGCACTCATCGGCCGCCTCGTTACCTGGCACACCCATGTGTCCTGGTACCCAGACAAGTCTGATAAAAAGCGGTTGACATCGGTTCAGTTAGTGTCTCGGATTAGTTTGCTCTTTACTTTGGTCGACGCGAAAGCTTTAGAGCTGATTGGCTGTCGACGTAGATTGATACGTTCATCGGGCTGTCACCCAAAGTATATATAAATTTGGTCACCTGCCACTACACCAGTCAGGAAGACGGTATGAGAGGTACTCATAGAATGACAACATTCCAATTCAAAACACTGCATCTTAAGGGTACAGGTTGTCAGAGGTCAGGAATCGGGACTTACGCGAGTTTGCTTCTGAGTCTGCTGCTCCCGCTCGTTCTCGTGCATTTGCACCTCGCGGAAGTCAATCTTCCAGAGCAAGCTGTCTAGTTCCTGCTCGTAGCGCCAGTTGCGGTAGAGAACCAGCATAACCAAGCCCAACAGCAACAAAGCGCCTCCGGCAATGGCCGCCGATATCTCGCCAGTGTAATCTGTAGTCATGAGGGAAGTCGGTTAGGGCATGGGACTTGGCAGAAAAACTCTTTACTCACTGACGCACTTCTCGCCGCCAAAGCCGCAGCTAGGAGCAGCTGCTGGGCGCAAGCCGCCCACCCAGTCAATGGTACCGAACAGATTGAGGTCCTGCGAAGAATCAGAGCAGAACCGAATTAAGACCAGAGTGAGGTATGTGTGATTTGTGTGATTAGAACCTGGTAGAAGCGCTTACCTGTTGCTGAACGGGTGCGATTAAGGGGAGTGGCAGACAGCAAGTTACAAAAGAAACATACTTAGGAAAAGACTTTACTTACGGGCATCGCCTCGCTGCTGCTGCTAAGGCTGCTGTTCCTGTGACTGAAGGTACCCACGGGTCGGAGTCCCAGCACCGTCTGGTTGCGTCCATTTCGCACTTTCCCCCTGGCTAATACTGTATAGTTGCCGGCCGCATCGCCATTCTCGTCGATGTAGACGTGATAGCTGAGGACTCGATTTAGAGTGATAGCCGGATTAGATGGCGAAGAAGCCCACTCACCCCATTGCGCTGTGATAGCGCGAGCCCTTGATGGCCGCCACAATGGCGCTGCCGTTCCTCGGCTTACCGCCCGAATCAAGGACTTCTAACAGAGCCTTGGTGTACAAATGGACGGCATCGTAGAGATATGCGGCCTCGGCGCTTATCTGGGGAAGGACAGAAAATGGAGAATGGAGAATGAATGGTTTCAGTTTCATGTAAATGGTCGGGCGAACCTGCTTAACACCGCCGAACAGATTCAGTGGATTGGGGAAATTAAATGGCGGTCGTTCCATGTATTTGTTAACCTGAAAGCGAATAGACATGAAATGGGTCAGATTCTGTGGGCAATGTGGTGAAAGATCCGAATCCGAATATTATGAGCAGGGATGATGGCGGATGCAACGCATCAATCACCTCCCTGTCAGGCGTGTCAGCTGTTATACCTCGTTGGCGAACATTGCGAAGGAGACGGACGCCGTGGGTACAATTCCCAGATAAGACTGGAAGGCCTGCACGGCCAGAGGCTCCACATCCTCAAGCAGCAGTCCGCGCAAATACTTCTCGGGCTTAGCCGGCTCATACTGCTCGATGTCGATGCCCACCACGAAGTAATCGCCTTTAGATAGGAGTCCCCGCCTTTGGAGACTAACCATGAGGCCGACGTGTTCATAGTAGTGTCCTAGTATAAGATAGACTAGTCGGATAATAAAAAGGGTTAGCATATTGATATCTCAACGGAAAAATGCCTAAAATTTAGAACCAGTCTCAAATTGAACAACAATGTAAGGTTGTCTGCTATGGAAGGACTCGGTCTTGAGTGAACGTTGTTTTCTTTTTTTTAGTTTGATAGTGCACAGTTGACGTGGCTTATTAAATTCTTGTAAATGTCTTCCACTTCCGTTCCAGCGATAAACTTTACTACCATCGATGTACTGGTAACTAAACTACCCGTGCAGTACCAGTCATCAACAATTCATCAACAAGTCACCAAAAAAACTTCTGTGTTGTTTATAAATTACACTAGTTTACAGCAAAAAAATATAAACGTTGAGACACACTTTTTCCGATTAATTTAGAGCCGCTGAACACGCTGAACTCTTTAAAAAACAATTTCAAAGAATTGTTTTGAAGATATTCGGGAAAAACCAGATTTTTTATATTACGCTAAAAATATCGAAAACAGTTTGTCCAACAAATTTGAAATTAGTAGTATCCAATATGCAATAGATACACCTTCCCAAAAATATGCGGCTCTTTGTGGTCAGAGCTTTAAAAATGAAGATATAAACGCTGAAAGTAAAAAAACATGCAATATTTTTGGAAATATTGTTTATAGCTAGTTTTCATTTACTTTTTAAAAAGAGAAACAATTTAATTAGTTTGAGTTAACGCATCTAAGGATACCTATGTCCTTAAAGAGTTAAGGCTAAATATATGCAAATTCAATAAAAATTTTAGAAGTTATGGCGAATTCAATGAAATTATCATATTGCAGTTGTGCTACAATATTGCTTTCCAAGGGTAGAAGCCTGCTTTATGATTATGTTTTTTTGAGAAATACTGAATTGAAAAACATTTTAAGTATGAAAAAAAAAATCGTGGCATAAAAGCTTAGCATTCCTTCATCCCAGAAACCTTCGTATCGCTTTTCAAATGATGACGTTTGTAAAACTTCGTAGTTCACCTATTTTTGGGAAATAAAAGAAGAAGAAATTAGCGTGAATTTATTCAAATAATGATGAAATCCTTTCAAACCATTGGTGAGTTGTATTATCATTTAATTTAAATAACATTCATTAAATTAAGTTTATTCTTAACAAAATGCACTTTCTAAGCAGTCATTTGGACTTCTTTCCGGAGAACTTGGGGGCAGAAAGTGATGAACAGGGAGAACGATTTCATCAGGATATGTCATCATATGAAAAGCGTTTCGAAGGTTTCTGGGATGAAGGAATCCTAAGCGACTATTGCTGGATGCAAATACGGGAAGTTTCCACACATCATAGGCGAAGAAGTTCGAATAATAAAGCATTCTTCCGAGCCTAAAAACTCTTAAGGGGAAACTACTACATGGTTGATTAAATGTTTTTATTTATTTTTTTTAATAACATTTAAGCATTCCGAGGATCCTGCAAGGGGATAGGATGTTCGCTGAAAACTATCCTTCCTTTAAAGAAGCTGCTAAACTTTTGCGCCACGATTTTTTTTAATACTTAAAATGTTTTTCAATTCATTTTATCTCAGAAAACAAAATTATAAAGCAGGATTCTACCCTTGGAAAGCAATATTGTAGCACAACTGCAATATGATAATTTCATTGAATTCGCCATAACTTCTAGAATTTTTATTGGATTTGCATATATTTAGCCTTAACTCTTTAATGACATAGGTATCCTTAGAGCCGTTTACTCAAACTAATTTAAAACTTTTTTTATATTCTTAAAATATAAATGAAAACTAGCTATAAACAATATTTCCAAAAATATTGTATGTTTTTTTACTTTTAGCGCTTATATCTTCAATAATAAAGCTCTGACCACAAAGAACCGCATATTTTTAGAAAGGTGTATCTATTGCATATTGGATACTACTAATTTCAAATTTGTTGGACAAACGTTTTTCGATATATTTAGCGTAATATAAAAAATCTGGTTTTTCGCGAATATCTTCAAATGGTTCTTTGAGATTTTTTTTAGTGAGTTCAGCGTGTTCAGCGGCTCAGAATTAAATAAAAAAAATATATTAATTTGTAAACTAGTGTTATCGATGAAACTTCATCCAAATTACTGATGAAATTAACATTGGCATGTTCCAGGGCGTCATCAGTGACAAATTCACTGATTATTTATCAACTTTTCATCGACATAAACTGTTTTTTTTTTTTTTTTTAACAGTTGGGGCCAAAAATTCATCGACATTTCATCGATGATTCATCAACTATTTCATCAATGGTTCATCAACGGAAGTGGGCGTGGACAAATTTGAAAACAAACTTGATCTGCGTGCAACAGATTCCAATGTTGTCACCAAATTTGGTAACTCTAGCTTTTATAGTCTCTGAGATCTGTTGTTTCACACGGACGGACGGACGGACAGACGGACAGACGGACAGACGGACAGACGGACAGACGGACAGACGGACAGACGGACAGACGGACAGACGGACGGACGGACAGACGGACTGTTGCACGCTGTAGCGAAAAAAAGTGCGTGTTTCGAGTTTCGAGTGCAGTATTAATTCGTAATGCAGCTGCGTACACCTGCAGAATTAGTCTTTTTTGAACGTTGCTCAATATGTTTTTAGTAACATTTGACTTTATTTGTCAACTTTTTGTTTTTTCCATGTCCGTGTGCTATTTAATTTCACGGGCAATACTTTGGGTACCGGGTATCTCACAGTCGGTCACTCGACTGTAGCTTTCTCACTTGTTAACTCTAAATAAGGCTAACTCTATCCATACGATTACAATTTGACTGCACTGATTCTTTTGTTCTCTTTTGTGCATATTATGCGTGTGTGAGCAGGGGGCCGGCAAAGGAATTTGCTATCCAACGGGATAGGGCCGTGCCGACCACTCGATTAGAATCATAGATAATTAAATAAACTTTTAAAACATTTTAAATGGAAGAAATACCGTTGCTTAACAGTACTTAGCTAACCTTCGTTCAATAGTCAGTAAAGTTTTGTCAAAATATAATATTTAAAATATTTCGTCACAACTCAAATAATCGTTAAGGGGAATGACAGAACGACAGAAATGACGTAGCTTATTTGTTGCACCATATCATAAAAAAATAGCCTAAACTGAACGATTGAATGGTAAAATCTATATCAAATCGTCTGGTAACTGGTAGCTTTTATGCCTTACTTACTTCTTGTGTTGACATAGGTCTGATCCACCAAAGCATCAAATGGATTGGCCATAAATCCGTGGTGGTAAATGGTGTTCCAGGTACGAACGTCCCTTATGCTTACTCCAGCCACGCTTAATGTACTTAAAATCGTCTCAGCCACCGGCTGGTACTGACCACTGCTGTCGTCCAAGTACAAAAAGCTCACTTGAGTCCAGTTAAAGGCCAACAACAGGGCCACCACCGACTTAGATATCTGCGTGTCCGGCGGTCGCGTCCTTGCAAAAGTTGGGAAATCTGCCTTGTTTGAGGGATCCCGGTGGGTGCAGTACTGCATATAGGATTATACGTAACTGTGTCATACTGTTGCAAGGACCAGCTACTCACATAGGATATCATGGGGAGGTTGAAGGCGGCCGCCATGCGACCCTCATGCACGCACGTCTCCTGGGGTCCTATATAGGCGGCCACCTGCTGCGTCCACAACGCCGCCGTCTGCCGTATGCTGGCCACTTCCTCGCCAAATGTTTCGGCTACAACGAACTGCAGTGAGTGTCCCCGGTCACGGAGTGGACCGGCGTTCACTTGCTCCACCGCTAATGAGATGGCTCCAGAAATGGTGATTCCAGGTCGTTGATAGTCCAGGTTTCCCGGGCGTCTCTGCGAGCCAGTGAGGTAGCCGAGCGTGAAGACCTCTCCATGAACCTGCCGGCACTGACTGACAACAAGCAGGAGTAGCAGAAGCCAGAGAGGCAGGAGGTATAACAGACCTGAGCGGTAGATTCCAGCTGGAGCACGACAGGGGTGCGCAAACATTACGCGAAGGCGGAGATTGAGTGTGGGGCTGCTCCTTTGGCGGCGCTTAATTTAAACTAAGTTGGTTTCCGTGACGTATATCAGTTCTTCGCCGCGTGGCAGTGTCCTTGGGAGCAGACGTTGATTTCTTAAAGCGATGCAACATTTTTATTGATTTTGCATTTATTGCTCCTCGCCGTTTTCTCTGTGCTGTGCACCACTGAGTGAGCCCCACTCCCTTTCGGTTAATTAACTTCTCGTCTTGACCAGCTCTCTTTGCCGACTGCGCCATTAGCTGCTTCCTGCTTCCGACTGAGTTCTGCAAGTAAGAGGACTTTAATCGTGAAATCGTTTTACTCAAGTCTGTAACAAGAGAGGGACAGGGCCGTGTTCATGCAGGACAGCCTCTTATAAGAGGGAACACTCCCACATGTGTACTTTGTACATCCTCCCTCCGCGTAAGCTAACACATAAATTAATGCACAGTACTTTGGCGAAGGCTGTCTCAAATAAGAGTGCCGTAATGACGTAAAAGAATACTTTAACAATCACGCGTATATTCCACCAACTTAGATATACATATACTTAAATCTTAAGCCAGACCACAAGAGCTCTTTAAAGCATCAATCCTTAAACAGAAAATAGGGATAGCGAGACATGGCTGAAATTTTAATTCCTTAGACAAGAAAGGGAGATATCTTGGAAAAGCGGAAGTTTGTATACCCTTGCAGTCTGCAATTGGATCATTGAAAATCGATCACTTTTGGTAAAATTGAATTCAAATATCGAAGTTTGTACACTTTTATAACATTTACATACACATTTTAGTATTTAAATGTAGAATTTTACATTTTCACCCTGAAAATGTTAGTTTCGACCCTCGTAGGAGAATGGGGAAGCATAATACTACAAAATCAAGTATGCAAAATAAAAGCTTAATGAATTCAGCTTAAACGCTGGTGTACGTATCTCTGATTGAATCTCGCGTTTTCAAGTAACGGAAAAAAAAAGCACAAAAGTTCGATTTTTGTCATGTCTACAAGTGTATCATAATTATAGGACACTTATCAATTATTGCGGCTGGAGAGAAATAATTAATTATTACCGGTACCCAAAGGGTACAAGGGTATTATAAGTTAGTGCCAACCGAGAATGTATGTAACAGGCAGAAGGAGAAATCTCCGACCCTATAAAGTATATTCTTGATCAGCGTCACTAGCCGAGTCGATCTAGCCATGTCCGTCTGTCCGTCCGTGTGAAACAACAGATCTATGAGACTATAAGAGCTAGAATTTGGTGACAACATTGGAATCTGTTGCACGCAGATCAAGTTTGTTTTAAAGTTTGGCCACGCCCACTTCCGCCCCCGAAATTCATAAAAAACGTTATATTAACTATAGGAGCGATTTTCGGCTTAAAGTAAATAAACAGACTTAAAAAGTAGGCAACCGCGGACGTGTTCTAAGTAAAATGGGATCATAAACATAGAAGTTATTAAACAATAAAGTTTCTATGTATACTTATTCTTCTTCTTGAGAGAGAGAGAGAGAGAGAGAGAGAGATGTTGACAGCGCAAACGTGTTGCTCAAAATGTTCTTAGCTACTTTTGTCCTTTGTTGGGTGTTGCTCAACATATTCCTAGCAACATTTTTCTCTTTTGAGTGTTGCTCAACATGTTTCGTTTTTTCCATGTTCATGTGCTATTCAATTTAACACACAATGCTTTGGGTGCCGGGTATCCCACAGTCGGTCACACTCGACTGCAGCTTTTCCACTTGTATTTTTATATTTCTGTTAACAATTTAGTGAATTTGTTATAAAATGTGCGTGAAAGTTTGTTATCCGAGGAGAATAAGTGAAAAATAAATGCGAAAAATCGCGAAAAGTTTGACGAACACGTTGTGTTATCGCCAAGTGTCAAGCACAGCTATGGAAGAAAACCAGAAATACAAATGTGCAAGGTTGAGGAAAAACACCCAAAGGCCCCTATTTTTAAGATTATGTACATTTTTTTAAGTTTCTAATATTAATAAAAAAGGTTTACCTTTGTTTTAATTGCTTGTTTAATTACCAATGAAATTTCCAACAAAATGAGGTATCAATCATTTCAATTGGACATAAACTAGCAGAGTTATCGACTTTTCTGTAGAACCACCATTACTTAGCCACATACTAACGCTTAAATACTACTACTAAATATGTTTTACTACTACATATTACGCTTAAATAATACCGAAAATTCTTAAAATGGGAATTTTCAATCTTTTTTTTTTTTTGGTACCTTTACAGGTATGATTCCCAACTGGTTCTAGCAACTACTGACTATAACAGTGACTAATTTGGGGTGAAAAGTTACCTCTACGGAGAGACAATATCGTAGCATATGAAGTCCTGCTGATTGGAGACACTTTATGTGGTCGAAGATGCCTCCTTCTGCATATGTACATACATTCTCGGTTTTGAATTATATTATAATACCTTTGTACCGGGTATAATAATAAAGAAATGTCTATGTTCAAAGTAACGGCAAAACGGCGACACCGGGGCTGGTATTTTCGGACCAAGGTTCAACAAATCCATAGCCATGGGAAAGTCCCCAACCATCTTCCAAGCAGAGATACACGCCATAGAAATCTGTGCTCGTGAATGCCTTCGCAGGAATATGCAAGGCGCACGGATTTACATCTTCTCTGACAGTCAGGCGGCGCTCATAGCGCTGAGATCCTTTACGATCACCTCCAGACTAGTAGAAAACTGTTTCCAGCAGCTGAACGCCCTTGCCTCCAAAAACACCTTAACGGTGGGCTGGGTGCCAGGGCATGAAGGCCATATAGGAAACGAGGTGGCAGACTCCTAGCAAAACGCGGGCGATGACACCACTAATCGGCCCTGAACCATTCTGTGGACTCTCGAAAGGACACAAAAGGGAACTGGTCAGGAAATGGGAGGAAAAGGAGATAAGTCGTCACTGGACCGACAGTGCAGGGCTGAGACAAGCCAAACAATTCCTCGTCCCCCAGATGTCGCGATCCAAACGCATCATCAATCTAAAAAGAGTGAGATTCGCACTCTAACAGGCTACCTAACAGGTCACTGCAACCTAAGGTATCACCTTAAGAAATTAAAACTTTCAGAAATCGACACATGTAGATTCTGTGAGCTGGAGCCAGAAACATCAGAACATGTTCTATGTGAATGCCCCTCACTAATCAGACGTCGACTTCAACAACTAGGAGGTGAACTTATCCCCCCCTAAAGGATTTGGGAAGAGATAGACCTCGCCAAAGTGCTCTCCTTTATCAGAAGCCTAGGAATAGAGGCTCTACCTTAATCCTACAGGCCGGCACAAAAGATCTAACATCTGGTCGCGGTGCAATAAGGCCATAGTAATAATAATAATAATAATAATGTTCAAAGTATCTTTATTGCGTCGCGAAGGTCTCCTTTTATATGGCTTGAACCTAGACAAAGTGTTAAAATGGTTCAGTATTAAACTTGGCAGACGATTCGGCCAACGTAATGAAATTTTTATGAGAAATGGGGACGCATTATGTGTGATTTTGCTAGGGCGCTGCATGGGAACTTGCTGATAGACCAACCAAATAGCTCATCCCTCAGTTCCATTCGGAAGTCTTTGTTTGCCCTTTGTCTGGCCGTCAGTTCGCACACTGGTTTGCTGATTGCTTCTTTCACACGCGCTTGGATTTTCCGCCCTCTCCGCTGGCTTCGACCGAGTGCCATTGAAGCAGGACCTGGGGCAGAGCGTCTGCTGCAGTCGATATGAGACTCTTATTAGGAGTGTAGGCAGAGCCTCTGAAACTTCTTGCAGCTATCCGAGTAAATGTATTATATTGACTCCAGCAAGGGGCCTCTCTTCTCTCTAAAAGCACTTGGAACTTATTCTGCCATATTGACTTTCCCTTTTGTTGTTGCTGCGGCTGGAAGGGATGTTTGATGGTCGTACTTGACGTCCCCTACTTAACTTATAAAGTGCTGCGTGCTGACATGCCGCTCTATTTATGCTAATATGAGTGACTAGCTCCCCTTTCATCTCCATCGCTACTTGCTCCGTTACACAACAACGTTATAAATTACCGCCATCGGCGTTGGCATCGTTTAATAACGCTCTTTGGCCATAAATCTAGCGTAAGCTCGTGACGTGCTCATTGAGCCGGCAAGGAGAGTTTTCGGATCTTCGGTTAATTGTTGTGCTCCTCAAAAACGAACTCCAAGGGATAGGTGGGATGCCGGGCACACCGACTGCACTTGACACAAAATTTCGCTAGTATTTATCCTCAAGCCGCAGGGGTACCGCTAGGTTCCAGTTTTCGCTCCAGTTTGATCGAATACGAGGGACAAACTTGGTAAAGGATACTAAGTCAGGCTGTAAGGCGAATTAAACTACTACCCCAGATTTATCAAATTTTGATTCGTATATCTATTTTTATGGTATTATACCATTACACTGTTGCAGCGCAGACGGAGCGAGACAACACACAGATTACATTTTTATACCCTTGCAGAGGGTATCATATAATTTTGCCATGATATTTGCAACGCAATGAAGGAGGCATCTCCGACCCCATAAAGTATATTCTTGATCAGCATCACCAGCCGAGTCGATCTAGCCATGTCCGTCTGTCTGTCCGTCTGTCTGTCCGTCTGTCTGTCCGTCTGTCTGTCCGTCTGTCTGTCCGTCTGTCTGTCCGTCTGTCTGTCCATCTATCTGTCCGTCTGTCGGTTTCTACGCGAACTAGTCTCTCAGTTTTTGAGCTATCGGGCTTAAATTTTCAGCATAGTCTTGTTTCTTTAGCACGCAGTATATATGTCGAAACCACTATATCATATAGCTGCCATAGGAATGATGGCGAAATTAATATAACAAAATGTAAACTTTTTTGTTTTTCAACTTATATCAATCAATTTCAAGATACAGCAGTTTTTTACGGTTATAGAATTACGGTTTTAATTTCATTAAGATCAGACAACTATATCATATATCATATAGCTGACATAGAAACGATAGGTCGATTTAAATGAAAATGTAAAATTTTACATGTAAAATGTAAACTTCTATATGTAAGATATAAAATGTTTACAAACTAAGATATTTTTTCAATTGAAACCAAAATTAATCGATTTTCAATAATCCAATTGCAGACTGCAAGGGTATACAAATTTCGGTTTACCTAAGATAGCTTTCTTTCTTGTTTTTTTTTTTTTGCAATTCGGAAAAATCAACAGATAAAGGCACGCCAAAGCGATAGGATGCAACAAGCGATAGGATACTATCAATCTATTAGTGAAACTTGTATTCCGGTACCCTTAGCATTTTTGGCTGTTTTTTTATATATATATATATATATATTTAGTGAGTGCCGGACCGAGATGATTAAGGTGCCATTAGACGCGTTGTGAAATTTTGAAAAACTGGTACCTTTGCTATACCGTTCCCAAACGGCTCAAATTAAAAAAAATCTTCTCTACTTTTACTCCAATTGATTTTTTAAAAGTCCAAGTACGCACAATCTTTTTCTAAAACAATACCATATTGTCACACTGTGTATGGTGAACTTCTGCACCATCTCTGTAAAATGAGGTGGCAACTTTAATGGGTGTTACGCTACTACTTCAACTTTTTCAAAGCAATATTTGCCTTCATTTGTCATAATTTTTCATAAATCTGAGCATAACTAGACAAAGTGAATTATCTATGTCCATGCGTTGGGTACCGGTTATTTCAGACTCTAGTTTCAAATTAAATCTCATTTTATCGACCCTATTACTTGTACCATTATCCAATTTCCCAAATAGTTTGCAAATAAAAAAAATTAACCAAACCTTGCCTTGCTAAACACATATAGAATATTATTTGAATGGTCCCAATTTACTAGGTTTTCTTGTCAGTGAGATGCACTACCTATTTTTCTTTGAGCATAGTTGGCCAGCTTCGTTGTTCTGGCTTTCGACATTGACGAGGAGTGCCAGCAGCGCTCGACTCTTGAGGCTGTCAGGCAATTAAATGCAATTTGTCTGTCATGCAAATACGGCTGCACTCGAGCGGAGCTCAACGGGGTGAGGTTGCGGAAAAGGTGGGAGTGGTGATGTCGACTTGTGCTTGTTGTGCTTGCTGTGGGGCAGTGCTGCCGCTGATTACTTCGACAATATAAGGGAACCATAAAAATCGAGTTTGCTGTGAAAATCAGTGGCAAAGTGGATTGAACGACTAGATCGACGTCTTTCGATCCCACAGTGATCGTGAGTGACCATCGATAGGTGATCCCTTATCGATCAGCAATCGCAATCTTATCAAGCTTTTGAGGAATGCCCGAGGTAATGGATTTCTCACTCAGCACAGTTGAATTCAGAATGCAGACAGGAGAACTTCTTGCTTTATTGTTGACCCTGGTTGTCGCTACGGGTGAGTGATTCACGCTTACAAAGACCCCGATAAAGTGGACAATTTATTTAATTCTAGTCCACGCCGAGACCGGGTTCGTGCTACATACTCGTCGCATCAGGGACAGTCCGCAGTTGGTGGAGCCGGAGGTGGAGGCGCTGGTGCGCAGCTCGTTCTACGCCGCGGATCCCACAGTGTGAGTCACTGGTTACAGTCTGTGTACCATTCCCATAAATGATCCGCTACTGCTTTCACAGCGTGTCCATACCCCGATGGCAAGGAAACAGCTCCTCGCCCGAGCTCGCGGCTGTGGTGTCTGCCAGGCTGGACCAGCAGGCCAGCAATGTGATCAGCCTAGATCTGGAAAAGGCCACTAATGAGGCGGAAATCATTGAGAGCGTGGCCAGCTTTATGTCGATCCTGATCGTAAACTTCGACGTGCCGCTCGACCGCATCCTGCTCATAGGCTTCGCTGAGGGTGCTCATCTGGCGGGTGGAGTGGCTGCCAAGTTGCATCGGGATCTGGGCCGCCAAGTGCCGCACCTCACCGCCCTTGATCCAACCCCTGGAGATTCGCTAGAGCACGAGCTCTCCCCATCTGATGCCGAGTTCGTTGAGGTTGTGCACACAAATGCGGGTAGAACGGGCACTTGGGACAGGATGGGGCATGTGGACTACTTCCCCAACGGAGGGGAGACGCAGCCTGGTTGTTCTGGGGACTCCTGTTCGCATGAGCGCGCATTCGAGCTGCTCGCCGAGATGTGGTCCCCAGATAACAATTTCGTCAGCGCACTCTGTGGCTCTGTTGAGATGATGAGCGCCGAGAGCTGCCGATGGTCCACAATGAAGATGGGCCAAAAGGTAGAGGGGCAGCCCTCAGGCATCTATTTCCTGGAGACACACCAGTCACCACCATATGCCAGGGGAGCCTACTACATCGGCTTCTTGTGAGGAGCAGAGCCAATAAAGAACCAATCGAAGAATGAAAACAAAGGAGCAACTTTGTCATTAGTCACTGTACTGTTGGGTGCAGGTTGAGGGGAAAGGAGCGAAGAGCAACTTTCACAATTTATGTGCGTCAGGCGTTTGGCACATTCATTATTTTAAAATCAATTTAAAGGGTCTCTTTTCCCAAAGTTTGACGCATGAAGCGGGCATGACTGAGAGCTGTCCTCGTCCTTGTCGTTATCTCGATTTCCATCCAGAATAGCAAAAGGAAGATAGAAGAGGTTCCGAACTTTTTGTACAGGGTATTGTAATTTTGTTCAGTTTGCAACGCGGTGAAGTAAGCATCTCCGACCCCATATGTCCGTCTGTCTGTCTATCTGTCAGTCCATCACTACGCAAACTAGTTTCTCAGTTTTTAATATATCTAAATGAATCTTTGCAGATAGTCTTCTCCCTATTGCAGTTACTATATACATATGTCGGAACGGGAATCGGACCACTATATCTTATAGCTGCTATAGGAATGATCGAAAATTAATGGAAAAAAATTATAATTTCCTTGTTTTTCAACGTATTTTTATAAATTTCGAAAAATAGCTGTGGCTTACGGTTTTAGAATTACGCTTTTAACTTCATTAAAACCGGACAACTATATCATATAGCTGCAATAGAAACGATCGGTTGAAAAAAAAAGAAGAAGGAAAATACATCGTAAGTCAAAAAGAATATTAAGTCAAATAGAAATGACCGATTAAGAACTAAAGTTGGTGAGTGCTGATGATATCAAAAATATTTACTAAAGTATCTGTGCTTAGAAGAGAGTATCGATAATTGTTATTCTCAGACTTTAATGCTTCTTTTTCTGTAACCTACAGAAACTACATTTCATTGAACTTTAAATATCGTTGGATACCATTAGGCCGTGTTTCTACCATTTGTCCTAAAGGATTGTTGTTTCGACCCATACTTCCGTTAGACTTATATAAAAATTCCTTTGTGCCCAGAGTGCCTTGACTTTTTTCCCAGGCGGATAGCTTCGCCATTCTACCCCCTCAATCACCATCACCCCCTTTTGCCGCTTTTGCTGTGTGCGTGTCACTTGAAAGTCGCGGGAATGAAAAACTGTCACAAATTGCATTTAAATGCGCTGAACTTAAGTTAATCTTTCGGTAAAGTTTAAGCGGATGTCTAACACTACCTTTGACCCTCCTCCGCACACTATCGCCAACTTTACGGCGAAACCAATTTGTTGCGTGCCCAATAGAAGTTACTGGCCCAATCCTCTCAAGAAGTGCGCTCACGTCGTTCCTGTACGGACATTAATTCCCCAAGCTGAAAGAAAGATATATTTCGCGGCCACAATCATTGCGAACCAAGGGCCAATACCCCGCCTTTATCACCCATACCTCGCGGATATCGGACAATCATCCAATTACGCTTGATGATGATCAACCGGTGACTGATAAGGTGTTAAAGTTTCGCGATAGCGACCGCCTAAAAGCATGCCACCAAGTTGGCGCTAGCTAAGTTTTCTCGGCGATAATTAAGGCCCAATTAGCGACAGGATGAGCTGTCAGCACCGACCTTTCCTGACTTGTTTCTTTTTCCTGTGATTTATGTTCAGCTTTCGGAAGGTATTTTTTAAAGCTGCACACTTTTTGTTCAAGAAAAAGTGGGCTAAGCATGCATTTACCCCATAACGTTGACTCAGCTTCTTAACTCCCGGTACTTTCCCTCTTCGGCTGGCTGAAATCTCAGTTTCGGGTTTGGATTTGTGTTGTCGGCATTAAATATCAGGCCATAAAGCAGAAGCACCCACCCAACACCACGAGAGCTCCATGAAGCCAATAATGGGTCTGGAGGTGGGACATTAAGTTGACCTCAATACCCAACTCCTGCTAAGCGTTCATGGCTTCTGCACTTCGTACTTACAAAGAGTAAGGTATGTCGTATATTCAGAATTTGTTGGAGGAAAAATTCGAACCGATATAAAAACAATAAATATGAAAGCAAGCGGACTAAAACTATTCTTCCAGCGATGAACCCAAAACTCTACGGAATTTTATCTTTTTATTTCCTTTAAAAAGAGCTTGAGGTAAATGAATATAAGCAAGGCTCGACTTTATGCCAAGATCACAAAAACATACTCAGATTTTTATGAGTAAGACTACACACACAAAAAAAAAAAATAGAGTTAAGCCTTTCTTTAGAAATGCCTATAGGCATTGCCTTAAAAATATACTCAAGCGATATAACAGGTTAAGTATAGATTTATTACTTCATAAAATCAAATGTACAGTGTTGTTTCGAGTATCGAGTATACCGAAATTTCGATAATAATTCGCATTAGATGGAGTATAGTGATTTTCATTTTGTTGCGTTAGTGATTTTTTCAAGTCTTGGCGCAGATTAGTATAATTTGTATACTTCCGTAGTATCAAATTAGTCTTATTTAGACCTTTTTAATTCTCAAGAGTATAGAATTCAGGTGACAATAGTACGTTTCTATGACCATTTTTTTCATTTTGGGTGTAAGATTTACATTACACAATGCACGAAATGGGTTTTGAACTTTTTCGATCTTTGAAAATATCTAATATTTATTTATAAGCCGTTGCTGTGTTGTGCCAGGCATCTAACAGTCGACTACTCGACACAGATTGTTCCTTTTTTGTTTTTGTGGTATCCCACGGCTCCCCGAGAGCATTGCAAGCATAATATATAGCCATTACAGAATGTATAACAGAAATTAAGTCGCAACAATTTCATTTTCGTTTCACTTTGTTTCGCTTTGGGCGCTCCTTCTCCCTTCATCTCCCCCTCACTTGACTGTCTTTCTAATGTTAATGTTAATGAGCACAGAAATGCGTTTGCATTTGGGAAGTTGGAATTGATAAGGAATCTCGCGTCGCCCCAGCTGCCGTATTTTCATCAATTAAAGTTCCTTTGAGATCCGCACGCACATTGCCAAGGTGCCTTTGCACTGCCTCGCCCGCTCTGGCCTGGTGGTGAACTCGCGTTTATGGCTATGTTAATTTTTGTACAACGATTTTATGGGATGCCATTGGAACGGCTCACCAACCATGGCCCCGACCCAGGGCCCGCTCCCGCCCCATGCCCCATGCCCATGCCCCCAGAACTGTGCCAACTATGGGTGCGGCGTTTTGTCGCCAACTCAACCTGGTGGTTCATTGTTGAGCTACTTGGGCTGTTTGTGGCTGTGAGCCCTGATAAGCGACATTCAGAGTTGAACATATGTCGAGCGCCCACCCACTGCCCCAGAGAGGTGCTTTACATTCGGAGCTGAGTCGAGTGATACCAGCGCTCCCCGGGCGGAGCGTAGTTAAGGAAACCGATTGAAAAGCCATCTGCATACAGGTTAATTAAATTTGCATGACCCACCGCCAGCGCCACCGCAGGTGTGAATGGCATGCAAGTGCGGACTGGGATGGAAAGACAATTTTAATTTTGCGGGTAATTTGCGTGCCGCTGAGGGACGTCCTCTGCGCGAGGCATAATCTCTCGACCCCGTTTCGCGGCTAATCAGCATTATTAGTTTTATATATTGTGGGTACTTAGCTATTTTAAATAAAGTGCGTAGCGGCGGTGACGTGACTGATAGCGCTGCTTGAGGTTATGCCAAAAATTTCCAGCGCCACAAAATTCGGGCGCCACCGTAAGGCCGACTTATGCCAGACTAATGCGAATGCTGACCATTAATCATATTTCTCGTTTGCCGAATGCAATTGCATGCAGTCACATGTAATGCATTCAAGAAGCATGCATACATGCAATGAACACTTGTATGTATAATCCAACAGTGATCACTATAAGAAATCATTCCATGAACTCTGATTATTAATTCGGAACATTGATTAATTGTCCTTTCATTGAATAAAAGCATTTCAATGGTTTTAGAACAGTTACGTTTTGACTATTTGTCAAGGGACCGTAAAGAGTAATTTGTTAATATAACTTGCAAGACCATTCGGTTATTAAGCTCCGCGGCGCTGTTCCGTTGACCTCAGCTGTGCGGCTGTCGATACGCCGTTGAGTGTGGTCAGTGACAGAGGAAGGGCAGCGCCACCAAATGCAAAATGCACGTCGCCGAGGCAGTGGGCCAATGACAGGCCCCCGCTCGCTCTCCCCTTCTGTGCGCCTCCCTCCCCGCTCACCCACTCACAGTCACACTCACACTAGGCGATCGCAATTTGACAGCGGCGTGCTTATGACAGCAGCGCAGCCTCTGCCGGCAGAGAAGTACGCGCTGGCATGCAGCTGCACCGACTGCGACTGTAGCAGAGACGCCACGCGACTGAGTCATTTGCAGCTCGCTTAGCAGCGACCGCAGCCAGCAGATGAAATTTGAATAAATTGTGGAAAAATTGCTTTGCTTTGTGAGCCTCTTATTGTTGGGCGCTGCTTTTATTACGCTTATCAATTATTTTCCCATTGCATGAGAATTTTACGCAGATTTGATGGGATAGGGGAGGTGTGATGCTTTGGAATTGCGTAAGAACTGTCATACGCACTGTGCGCCCAGTGTCAACAGGGTCTTAACGGGACTCACCTCCCTCGGTGCCGCTTCGTTGGAGCTCCGCTGCTAATTGGATTGCAATTGGATTTTCTAATTTGGAATACCGGTATTTATAGGCCACGGAGTTAGCGCTCTGGTGTGGGCCAAGCGTGGTTCTTGTTGACTTATTCGGCTATTCCACGCGGAACAAGCACTAGTGCTCAAGAAATTTGGTCACGTCCAAGGCAAAATTAAACAAACGCAGCCGCTGCAAAACTAGATATTCCGATTCAGTTGCGATTTTGCATTAATGAAGCACTCTCGAGTGCGGCCCGCAAATGTGCGATAATTTATTAGTGCCACATTTGCGACACAGATTTCGATTTCGGACTCGGACCGCCGCGGCGGGGCCAAGTCAATTCAATTTCCCCACGCGCACACTGACTGACCCCTTTCGGCCGTCTGCAAACACTAATAACGGGCCTATGCCAGTCTATAAACACAATTTCGCCAAATTCTGCCCATCAACACGATCCATTTGCCGAGCCGTTAACGGACTTGCCTCCGACCGACACCTGTTGCTGAAAACGCGCCAATATTGGATATTTGCAGGCTGCGCGGCATCCGTGAGGCAGATGTCAGGTCGGGCATGCAAAGAGTTCACCGCGCTCCTCCGTCCTCGTTTACGAAACCAAATGTGTTATAAACCGTCAACACGCGCCGTTTTATTTGCTTTTGCTCGCCTTCGTTCCGACAGTCTGCAATCTCCGCGCACGTCTTAAATCTCCCGCACTCAATTGCACACTCGCGTCGCCTCAACCGTCAACCGCCAAAGTGCGACCATGCTATACCGATACAATAACCCATCCGGCGCTCAAAACGTGCTAAAATAAGCCCAATTATTGTTAAAGACCCCTGTGACTGCGTTTACCGAAGACTCAAACCAGGGAAAAACTTACCAATTGGCAGGCACAGTGGGCTGAAAAGGGTTTGCGCCGGTACTCGACATAATCTGATAAAATGTTTAAAGATGAATAAACTTTGCATATAAATCAGAAAGAAAGTTGATCTGCGTTGATTAGTTCTCCCACAATAAGCTATAAATTTAGACCCATTGGAATACAATTTGCGGAACAATAAAATGTTTAATTTTATACCCTTGCAGAGGGTATTATAATTTTGCCATTTGCAACGCAGTAAACGAGGCTTCTCCGACCCCATTGACGTTTGTTTCACACCATCAGTGGATCAATCTAGTTCGTAATTACTTTTAAGTAATTATTTTCTGACCCCACCTCGAATTCGCAAATAAAATATTTGCCGTCGGCAACAACAACTTTCGTTTTGGTTGCCAGTGCTGCCGTACTGTTGGTGGAACCAAACAATCTGGTCGAAATGCTTGTAATATTAAAAAGTGCGCATTAATTATTTTCCAGAAAGATAAAATAAGGTTTTGATAAATAAACCAGTTAAATTTAACTGTTTAAAGTGTGCTTTTACCATTCAAAAGTTAAGTTTAAAAGTTATAAAAGTCCCTGTAAACAGAGTGGCAGCCCTCTTGGACCGATAAATAAAAAATTTCTGCATTTATTTGGGTTAAAAACAAACAATTAAAAAGTAAAGGCATTTAAAATTCCGTTTAGTTCTCAAAACATCCAAGTCAACTGTTTGAGCAATAAAAACGATTAAACATTTCGAGAACAAAACGATGACCAAAAGTTGGTGAAAACCGGATCACCTAAAACGAAAACGTACGATTTTGGTCTAAAACGAAAACGAAAACAAAAGTGAAAACCGGAGCCTGCTTGAATGTGATTTTAAAGACATTGAAGTGGACTCTACGCTCGGCTATCACTTTGTCAATTTTAACGGTTTGTAACTGCCCTTTCGACCGTCGTTGTTTGTAAAGTGTATCATTCTACAGTAAAATTCACAGAAAACAGTAATCGCGAGTTGGGATTTAAGCTTGTTGTATCCTGTGAAAAATGTGAGAAAAAAAATCCCGAAAAACCCATACGTCAAAAATGCCTACGAGATTAAATGAAGAATTTTTATACCACGCGATTGCTTGGAATCGGTCTGCAAGGCATACTAAAACTTTGCGCGCTTATGGAATTGCCCCGCCCCGTCTTTCAATCGACTTATGACAAAATAATAATTTCCAAGAACAGTATGTCGAATGCAGCCCAAGAAGAAAAAAAGAGTTTCTGCTGAACATGTTGAACAAAACGGAATCACGGTATCGATCTTCTTACCCGCTGCATTCGAGGATATACCCAAAATAATACAAAAACGAAAAAGCTAACTTCGGTAAACCGAAGTTTGTATACCCTGCAGTCTGAAATTGGATCATTGAAAATCAATCCATTTTGGTAATGTTAAAAAATGTCAAATTATGTAAATTTTTAAATTTTACATTTTACATGTAGAATTTTACATTTTCATATAAATCGACCGATCCTTCTATGGCAGCTATATGATATAGTTGTCCGATCTTAATGAAATTAAAACCGTAATTCTAGAACTATAAAAACGACTATATCTCGAAATTTATAGAAATTCGTTAAAAAACAGAAGTTAAAATTTTTTACAATTATTTCGCCATCATTCCTATGGCAGCTATAGGATATAGTGGTCCAATATCGGCCGTTCCGACATATATACTGCGTGCCAAAGAAATAAGACTATGCTGAAAGTTTCAGCCCGATAGCTCAAAACTGAGAGACTAGTTCGCGTAGAAGTCGACAGACAGACAGACGGACATGGCTAGATCGACTCGGCTGGTGATGCTGATCAAGAATATATATACTTTATGGGGTCGGAGATGCCTCCTTCACTGCGTTGCAAATATCATGGCAAAATTATAATACCCTCTGTCTGTCCGTCTGTCCGTCTGCCTGTATGTCCGTCTGTCTGACCGTCTGTCTGTCGGTTTCTACGCGAACTAGTCTCTCAGTTTTGAGCTATCGGGCTGAAATTTTCAGCATAGTCTTATTTCTTTAGCGCAGTATATGTCGGAACGGACAAAATCGAACAACTATATCCTATAGCTGCCATAGGAATGATGGCGAAATTAATGTACAACAATTTTACATTCTCTGTTTTCAACGAATTTCTATAAATTTCGAGATATAGTCGTTTTTATAGTTCTAGAATTACGGTTTTAATTTCATTAAGATCGGACAACTATATCATATAGCTGCCATAGAAGGGATCGGTCGATTTATATGAAAATGTAAAATTCTACATGTAAAATGTGAAATTGACAAAATTTACATAATTTGACATTTTTATACATTACCAAAATGCTGGATTACATTTTGCTGGAGGTGCTGTACATGTCCATCTCCAGCTCGGTAATGAAGGATTTGTCCAGCCAGAAACTGCTCTCAGCAGCAGCGGGCGCTGGCCGTCGCCATCGACGTCTTCATCTCAACTACCGAGCGTGACATCTCACTGTGCTCACCAAAGTCATAACCAAATATGACATCGAAGGAGCTATTTCCTTCCAGACCTTTATTTATGCAAATATTTTATATTGCCCAAATCCCTATTATTGAATTTGCCTCTACCAATTTATTTACTACAACTTTATCTCTTCTAAACTCTTTGACTCTGATTTTGTGTATATTATTGTTCTTGGCGGGATCTATATATATAAAATGTGTGAAGAAACGGTGAGAGAGAGTGAGAGGCCAATAGTTGAGAACAGGCCGTTTTAATAAATTATTTATTCTGTTCGTCACCCCGCTCTGGAAATATCAAAGTCTTCCCTCCCGCCACCTGGTATTTTTCTGGTATTTTGTTCGTTCATCTGCGTACCGGCCTTTAAAACGGGGCTTTCGAAATGTGTTTCCGACCATTGACCTCTCGCTCTCTCACTGCTTAAAACGCTGTTCGAGCATCTGCGTACTAAGCTTCATAACTGATAAAGGAACGAGAAAGAAAGCTAACTTCGGTAAACCGAAGTTTGTATACCTTGCAGTCTGCAATTGGATCATTGAAAATCGATCCATTTTGGTAATGTTTTAAAAAATGTCAAATTATGTAAATTTTGTACATTTTACATTTTACACGTAGAATTTTACATTTTCATATAAATCGACCGATCCTTCTATGGCAGCTATATGATATAGTTGTCCGATCTTAATGAAATTAAAACCGTAACTCTATAAGTATAAAACGACTATACCTCGAAGTTTATAAAAATTCGTTGAAAAACAGATAAGTTAAAATTTTTTTACATTAATTTCGCCATCATTCCTATGGCAGCTATAGGATACAGTGGTCCGATTTCGGCCGTTCCGACATATATTCTGCGTGCTAAAGAAATAAGACTATGCTGAAATTTTCAGCCCGATAGCTCAAAACTGAGAGACTAGTTCGCGTAGAAACTGACAGACGGACAGACAAACGGACGGACAGACAGACGGACATGGCTAGATCGACTCGGCTGGTGATGCTGATCAAGAATATATATACTTTATGGGGTCGGAGATGCCTCCTTCACTGCGTTGCAAATATTATGGCAAAATTATAATACCCTCTGCAAGGTTATAACAAGCAACCAGTAGAAAATAATGCCAAATGTGAAATGAACGAGTGCGCAAAGCACACAAACAATACTCGGGTGTTTTGAAGACACTCGTTCGTTGAACATTAGCTTTTTTTTTGCGGATCGGTAGTTTCCGTTGTCGATTGCTAGCGTTTGGTCGAAGCTAAAGACAAAATACCCTGTAAAAAAAATAATTATTTTGCATCTATATAACAGAAACAAGTTTAATTTAGAACGTTAATTTAACAGAATTAATGTCGGTCTTCATTATAAAACCTAGAAACTGAAATTTCAATTTTTCCATTAATTTTACAAACAGACTAAAATATTTTCACTATTTTTTTGTTTTTTGTTTGCCTAATCAAAAGAATAGTTTTAAATAAGATATAATACTATAGCTAAAATTAACGAACTGATTTTTTTCATAATAATATTTAAAATAATTAAATTTATTTTAAACTATTTTGCAGTATTGCGGTCTCTTTTCTACGCACTTCTGTCGTGTGCATTTTAACGCAACTTCAATTCATACACACAATCAAAAATTACCTGCAGACGATCTTCGCTTGTGTGTCGGAACACCCGAGAATTATTGTCGAGTGTTTACTCGCACCCTATCCCAGTTGCCGAAAAAATAACTCAGGTCACCCGAGTCGGGTGTCGAAAACACTCGGTATTTATCCGGTGGTCTTGTTGCGGTAGCTCGCTGCCGTTCCTGCTAGGGACGTGTTGAGCAACACGCACTGATTGTGTCAACAGAAGAAAACAAGCATACACAGAAACTTTATTGTTTAATAACTTCGATGTTTATCATTCAATTATACTCAAATTTTCCGAAAACTTCCGCTCATGCCTATTTATTTAGTTTATGTATTAACTTTAATATTGTGAAATTTATTTAAATTTATTTTAGCTTTTGACTAAAAATAAAATTCTATTAAAATTTTAAATGAAACAGTTAATATTTCGTCCAACCATTCATCCCAGCCTTCAATTAAAAGACTAATTTTTCAGAAACTTCCAGATTGACCAGTATGATTGCTAAAGGTGTATTTATGTATACAGTGGCTCACAGCTTATTTCGTTCAGAGGTACAACAAAACTTTATAGTCGTGTATTACATAAACTATATGAGATATCAACAAAATTTTAATGCAGTTTTTAAAGTAGTGTTCTAATATATATAAAAATTGTTTATAGTTTTCCAATTCCATTTAATAATATTTAAATATACAATAAACTTAAAATATAGAATTCTTCAATGTCACAGCTTATTTCGTTCAAGAACTTTAGGTAAATGTATTTCGTGAATTGTGATCCCTGAGAAACTTTTTCTTATGGAATCTTTTAAGCACAATATCAGCTAATATTTTAACATTTAACTTTTTATACCCTGAAAAAAGTTTTGTTCATTTAAGAAGAATTAACCCTGTTCAACTATTTTACAGCTTTTCGTGATTCTCGTGCGATAGTTGGAAAAGCAAGTTGTGGAAAAGTACCCATAGGCCCTGTTTCTACTACAGTTGCTTTTTCCAATTCTGCTTTTTCCCAAAAGAAGCTTTTCCCTGTGTATTAGGTATAGGAATCTAGTGGTGACAAAATGGGAAAAAGTTGCTTTTCGTGGTTTTGTTCGATAGTATCGATTATTTCAGTCTTTTTCTGCCTATCGATGTGTGATTTCCCCAACTATCACCACTAGCCAGCTGTTTTTGAACAAACGAAATTGGCTGGCTTAATAAATATTAAACAAATTCATGATTTTTTCCACGTTTTGTTAACTAATTAGCATTTAATACATATTTCGTTTAGTGGTCTGTGGATTGAACTGGCTATTGCACTTCTGGACGATCCTAGCCTCCTTCGTTCCTAGCCGACCACTTTCTCTGCAGCTGCTCGGCTTTGTAAAACTCTTCTTGGGCATTGCAATAGCTTGCAAGCTGACACCTTCAGATAGCTGAGCCCTGTGGACAGAAGGACGTTGGTGTGCCGCAGTGGCGTCAGCGACGGTGATCCTCTCCAAATTCGCTTCATGTTTTAACGGAAGCGGGGGCGGAGTTTGGTCGGTGGCGGGGCGCATACCCAGATTTATCTTTCTCCTCCGGGAGCACGACCGCCTCCACTTACTCCTCCTTTGGCAAGGCCAGGTGATGTGAATTCGGGATCATAAGAGACTTGTTTAAGAAGAGACGGGTTGATGCGTCTGCATCCGAGTTGTGGCTTCAGTCTATGAGATTCCAGTGGACTGAAGTGGTTCCTGCAAGTTCCTCCAGTCAAGCGGCTGCCTGACAGAATTATTGCAAATAGAAAATAATGTCTAGCTCTTTAAATTATAATCTTAGTAAACATTGGTTTGAATTTTGAATTGAATTTAATTTTCCGCCAAATCAAAACGTAAACAAAAACAGCTGTTGCCGTTCACGATAGTGCTAAAATCATTTTTTCTAGTAGAAACACCTTTTCTGCTTTTCGTGATTCTCGTGCGATAGTTGAAAAAGCAACGTAGTGGAAAAGTACCCTTATAGCATACCGCTATCGATAGTTCAAACCTACCAAGGCCTATCGATAGGCTTGTCGCCATTCGATCGTTCAAACATGCGACCTTTTAAAAATTTTCGGGAGTTGATGCAGATGCGCCAATGTGTAAAAACACTATAACAGGATCAATTCTTGGCATGGTCTTGGTGATGTGACTGAAACTCCGTTGTTTCTATATATATATATATATTTTAAGTTCTTAAAATAGCTTTAAAGTTACTTAAAAGGTGATAACGATATATATTAAATATATTAAGGACCTAAAAATTTTTTTGTGTCTGGTTGGATGTAGCCTTATTACAACCACAACAATAATCACATTTTAGAGAGACACTATCAGGCAGGCTCCGGTTTTCACTTGCACAAGATACTCTCGTTTTCGAAAATGAGAAATCGGTGCTCCCGTTTTCACTTTCACAAAACTTTTTCGTTTTCAAAAACGGGCAAGTTTGTCTTGTCGAAATAAAAAGTAAATCCTTTTTCTACATCAAATCAGTTCTTAACTGCAAAGGGAAAAATAGTTGACTCGTTTGTCTATTGACGTTTGTTTAACACATCAGTGGATCAATGTTCGCAATTCCTTTTTAAAAATTGCCTGACCCCACCTTGAATTCGCAAATAAAATTAATTATTAATTAATTAATTATGTTCAAGGGAGATAAAACGAGGTTTTAATAAATAAACCAGTTTAATTTCATTGTTTAAATTGTACTTTTACCATTTAAAAAGGTATAAAAGTCCCTGTATAAAGAGTGGCAGCCCTCTTGGACCGATAAATAAACCATTTCTGCATTTATTTGAGTTAAAAGAAACAATTAAAAAGTAAAGGCATTTAAACATTCCGTTTACTTTTCAAAACATTCAAGTCAACTGTTTGAGCAATAAAACCATTAAATATTTCGATAACAAAACGATGACCAAAAGTTGGTGAAAACCTGAGCACCTTAAAACGAAAATGTACGTTTTTGGTCTAAAACGAAAACGAACAACAACAGTGAAAACAGGAGCCTGCCTGTTGTACATGTTATTTTGGTCTAATGGAAGCACCCCATACTGCATATTTTAACTATCGTTTGAAAATGCAATGTAGCGGACTGGCACCATTGTTATTGCTATCGGAAACATCGATAGCAGACAGCACAAAGTTAAGCTATCGATACTATTGTTAGTGGTCGAACCAGCCAGTGTTCCCAGATCAGGGTTTTCCCCTAGATTTAGGGGTTTTTGACGTCCTAGGGGAATTTTAGGGGAAGAATTTGTAGGGAAAGTTCAGGGGTTTTAGGAACCAATTGATTTAAATATTAAAATAGAAACTGTAAAATTGTTTTTTTTTTAGCAATATTGCCAAGCACAGAAACCTAAATATGGCAAAACATAAAAAAAATACAGCACATGATTGTTCTATAGCTTAAAAGTTTTCCCAGCTGATGTTGGCCCATTCTGTAAACCTGCTTTTAATTTTAAGATGCTTAGAATTGTTATTCTTCCGAGTTTTATTCGCTTTGCAGCATTGCATCGTCATAATGAGATATTTATTTCTTTAAGTATTTGAAATAAAAAGATTTTTTGAATTTTGGGGACCAGTATTTTTAGGAGGAAATAGCGACTCTTTGAGATTTTTTAGGAGGAAAGCTAAATTTTCATCTGGCAACACTGCACTAGTGCAGAAATTAGAAATAAATTAAGTAATTGTGCGGAATTTTAAAATTATCTAGTAGTTTCTAGTATTGGTTGGAAGCTTTGGTTAAAATCTAGTATCTAGTAGTTTCTAGTATTGGTTGGAAGCTTTGGTTAACGCTCTGGCAACACTCTTAGAGAGCTCTCTTAGCGAGAGATTTGCTCTCGGCTCTCTTCTCTCCTTTAGCAGACTGTTGTTCTTAACAGCTTCAATTCGACCCCATGTACATGTTAACCCGAAATTTTACGCCCATTTACATGTTAACTCGAAATTCTACGTCCAAATACATGTTAACGCGAAATTTTACGCCCATTTACATGTTAACCCGTAATTTGACTCTGTTAACCCGAATTTTGACTCCTAGCCCGAATTTGGTCCAAAAGCCGCCAAATTAAGAAATTCGAAGTACCCGCAAGGTGGCTTTCATATTATTAATATTAAAAAAACGGATTTTGGATAGAATTCTGTGTGAACGTAGATGATATTAGCGGTAATTAGCGGTATTAGCTAATTCAGGTACCTGAATTGTACGCTGCTCTGCTCCCCATATATATTTATATGCTCTTTGCTCAGAAGGGTTTTTTTTTTCTTTGGGGAATGTTTGTTTTTTAATGCGTGCGCTGATAAAACAGCATTAAATTCTGTGTATTTAACATGATTTGCATTTTAAAGTATGTAGAATTCATGATAACCAAACTTGTAAAATATCTAAATAATATTTACTTTTCAATATAGAGTTTCATTTATATTTTTGAGAGATTATAACAACACACTTGTTTTATAATTTATCAAAAACAAAATCAATTAAACAACTTTTGGTTGTTGTCATAATAAGATATTTTGATTAGCTAGTTTTTGAAATATACTATTTGTTAAAGCTATTAAAATAAAATATTAAAAGGTGTTTAGTTATAAAACCTTACGTACAATATTTACGTTTAATAATCGATTATAGTGACTGCAGTGTTGCCAACTTAGCTATTTTCTAGCCAGATCTGGCTATTTTGCATGATCAAAACTGGAAACCACTCAATTTAGCTAGAGACTACATTTTTAACTATTCTTATAAATAACTTAGCTAGTTTTTGGCTATTTTTAAAATGAAAATGTTGTTTCAATTACGCAGTACCTGAGAATTGGTTGAGTACCAACTTAGTATACAATGAACAAGAAGATGATGTTGATGATATTTTAGCGACACTTATTGAATAAATACGTTTAATTACCATAATATCGTTAAAAATCATATTATTTTAAATTGATTTAGCCACCGCTATTTTTCCGCTATTTTTGGTCAAATTTGGCCATTTTGGCTATTTTAAGAGTCCACTTAGCTATAACTGACGACTCAGAGTTGGCAACACTGCTCTTTGAGATTTTTAGGGGAAAGCTAAATTTTCATCTGGCAACACTGTAAGGTTGGCAAAACAGTTCGGTTCGGGCGTGTGACGGCAATTTAAAATATCTAAATAGCCAAGCAGTGACCCCGCGGCGGATACGCAACACAGGCATCAGAATGAGCGCACCTGGCATGGACAAGAGAAAACTCTCGTAAGTAGAATTCCCAACGCTGCACTCCGAAGCGTTCCTTGGTTTTCTTTCGAGGCGCACACACAGACATTCTGACCGAGCCGTCGGCAGAATACACACACAGCCTGTGTTAGTAGCAGCTGCGCGCAGGCCGGGCAGAGCAGTCGTCGTCAAATTGATTTTTCGCGGCAGAAGTTGTACAAGTCAGCAGACATTCCCGTAGATGCATTGGGATAATCATTCAGCGGGTCCATCCCTGGCATCCCTGGTAGCGAGGGTAGAGGCTAGGCAAACACACACAAAGAGGCAGAATGAAAGGGGAAGGAGAGAGGCAGCTGGCAAGTCCTGGGCAAGGCCAAGGACAAACCTCTGCAAAATGCCATTTGTAAAATCTGTCAAAACAAGAATTCAATAAACACTTGCTTTATGTTCCCTTTGCCATGCAACACAAATCGCCGGGTTCGACGCGATTGTGCGATAAAACCAGTGCGATCCACTCGCTGGCCAACTATTTTGGAGCCCGTTATCGACAAGAGTTTTACAGCCGTTTCGGCCAGCTCGCCACCGCCCCCTTAGACGCAATTTGAGTAATGCCACCAGAAGCAGTTTCCATTTGGCCCAGTTCTGTTCGCTGCCCAAGGCGAATGCGAGTGCGAGTTGGCGCTGCCTGTGCCTTCGTGACGACTTTCCGCGTCCTTGGCCCTGTGCGGGCGCCCTTCGGCCCACTGACCCTGGGCCCGCCCCTTATCCGCTCGAGTCCCTAATCGCCCTCATTATCAGGGCTCTCATCCACTTCCCCAAGCATTTAGGCCGTGCTTGGGTCCAAGCTCTTGCTGCCTTATCAGCTGTAAGATTCCCCAGCCCAAGTGCGGGTGTAAACTAAGCCCAACCTCCTCTTGTCCAGCTTATAAATAGCGCGTCACCTGCTCAAAAAATCCATACAGTGTGAATGCGAAGGTGCAATTTATGCTGCACGCGACCCCAGCTGCCAGCAGCCTGCTGCTGTTTCTCTTGCTGTGGCGCCCCGATCTGGCTGCCTCAATGTCGGAACGTTACCTAGCAATCCCAGAAGGCAGAGTTAGTGCTCCCCAGAAGCGCTCCCATCGCGTGCAACGGCCCTGCTAACTGTTGCTCTGGTGAGTCATCACTCCATGCTGCCCAGTCCCTGCCCTCTGGGCTACAAAGTACGGTGCGCTATTTGAGGAATGTCGGCATCACAGTGAACAGTGTTATCAGGCCGTGGCGTTATCATGCTCTTAAAGAAATAGTAAATCTGCCATAGTAGACAATATGTATTAATGATTAATTTCGATTAGCACATCGGGGACTCGCTTTACGAAATCCTAGGACTTCCGAAGACAGCCACCGGAGATGATATTAAAAGACATACCGAAAACTGGCCCTCAAATACCACCCCGACAAGAACCCCGACAATGTCGACGCTGCTGACAAGGTTATGTATTCTTAAATTAGTATAAAACTCTTCTAAAAGTTCTGTTCCCTCTACAGTTCAAGGAGGTCAATCGGGCACACTCGATATTGAGTGACCAGACCAAGCGCAATATATACGATAACTACGGCTCCTGGGCTTGTACATCGCCGAGCAGTTTGGCGAGGAAAATGTCAACGCGTACTTCGTGGTTACGTCGCCAGCAGTGAAGGTGAAGATTCGTGTTTTCTTATTACTGGGCGGAGCGTATAATCTCTGATTTCTTCCAGGCACTGTTCATCTGCTGCGCCGTGGTCACTGGTTGCTGCTGTTGCTGTTGCTGCTGCTGTTGTTGCAACTTCTGCTGCGGCAAATTCAAGCCGCCGGTCAATGAGTCGCACGACCAGTATGCACATCTCAATGTGAGTGATGTTTGAAATGTCCCAGCCAACTCCCTGTCTTGCCCTGAACCCCAGTCCGCTAATACTAACGGAACGCATTTTGATTTGGTTAACAAAAAAAAAAAAGAGAACGCAAGAAAATCAATCTGGTTCCACTAACGCATGCTCCCATCCATTCACACTGTAATATACTTAACTGCGCACCGAATCCCTGATTCATTTTGATGATTTTGTGAGGACATCCATAGCGTAATCCAAAGCGTTTGATAAGCTAATGTTTAGTCAAAAACGTGCTCCTACATATGACATTAACGCTTGATCAATAAATGCCTAACCATTACTTAGTATATTTTATGTGGTTTATCAGCTTTCTTTACACTACATGCGCTACCTTCTTAGTTTGGGTTTGCTTATTAAGTCCGTGTAAACATTAAAGTCTTCGCACTGTTTTGTTATTTGCTATACATTGGGGTAAGTATGTATCGGCTCACGATACCTCATGCGCATTCGGAACAAAATTCACCTGAGCCTGGTCTTAGGGACAGAGGTGAACACGAGTAATCCACCCATAAACTTCGAGTTACGTTCTTCCTCTTCAAAACTTGATCCCAACTCTGTTTGTAATGTGTACTTCGCGAAAATCATCAAATGCTTTCAACGTTTTCACTCCCCATCACTCTATACTGCATAGTTTATATAGAAAGATCGAAATTAAAACTGGCAGTCTTAGTTTTTCGAGACTGAGGCATTGAGCTTAAGTTTCCAGACTGAAATCTAGCGATTTTAATTTGATCCTTGATTGCTTGTAGCTTCTCTTGTTTTTAAGTACTCCATTCCGCATTCAGTTTAAGTTTGCACCAACAAATCCAAAGTGCTCTTCCTTTGTTTGTTGTTGTTTGTTTACAAGCCCCGCAAGAAAAGCCGACGATTTACGTTTATATTTTTATTTCAATTTTTTCGAAAAATCCTTTGCGATCGACTCATCATTCCACTACCTACCACCCACCACCACACACTCGTTCTCGACCCGCGTCCGCCAGCGCCCCGATGGCAATCGAGATGTCAGCGATCTGCCGCCACAAATGGGACAGCAGCCACGCCTTGTAAGTATACAAATCCAACATGACACCAGCACGAGCACCGTATGAGCTGCAACCCTGCAACTAAATAATTAACCAACTAACTAACAAAGCCAATAACCAAATCTGAGGGCAGGTCAAACTGTAATCTAAATTTAAATGTTCCAAGGAAACAAGTTTTTGTTTAGCATTTAGTCAAAAATTAAGCTGATCAAGAGAGATGCTGATGATGAAGGGGTTGGAAAGGTGATGGGTTCACCTACTGTAATTCTGCTGTAACCGCTTGGGTAAATGTTTTATTATTTTTGCTAACACCGCTCTCATCACGCCAATTTCGCTTTGATTTCGTAGCATTGTGCAAAACAACAAAACTAACACTAGTAGCTTAAGTGTAGAATAGTGCCTTTATACGACCCACAACACGTTTTTGACTAAACAAGGCCCAAGAACCAAACGCTTTAGGCTCTGAAAACATGAAATCAAAACAACAAACAACTATATTATCTCATAACCCATCCCTTGTGTGCCCTGCAGGAGGATGTTGACCTAGACGACGTGAATTTGGGTGCGGGCGGAGCCGGAGCACCTGTGACATCACAGCCGCGCGAACAGGCCGGCGGACAGCCCGTGTTTGCACTGCCGCCACCTAGTGGAGCTGCCGTTGGAGTTAATCCTTCACCGGCGCCCCAGTGGCTGCCAATGAGAACACGTCGCTGAACACAACGGAGCAGACCACATACACGCCAGGTATATAAACCAACCAACAGTAAGGAGAGGGTAGCCAGCTTACCAACAAAGCAACCCAACAAAGCATCTTTGACCATCGAACTTGTTATCTTTGTGCATAAATTGAACCAATATTGTAACCTTCGGTCGATGTACTCTGTCAAACCCCGACCTTGCGAGAACTGTGTAAGATCTCACACATAGCCAGCCATACCGACACGTCCAGACGAACATGGGATCTACATACATACTCAGCTCAGATCTGCATGCTAGATCGTTTTCACATTGAATGACTCAGCCTTACGTTACTTAGATCAAGCTTCATTTATTGAGGGCAAGGGCCCGTCTGCAATCTCAATGTTCAAGCTAAGTTAATGTCTTAACTAGGCCTGGATTACCATCTGTCAGTTTTGTCAAGAGATCTAGAGTCACTGCCATGACATGTACAATTAATTCAATTTTTATTTGATTGGTTGTTTTCTCTATATATTATTATATTTATCTCTCATTTATTGTTTTTATGCAACGCATGAATTTCGCTTTATTTTCTCACTTATCACTATGTCTACTATTCTCTCTCTCTTTCTTTCGCCTCTAGATATGGTTAATCAAAATATTAGGCAAGTGCTGCGAACGAGTCAAGTCCCGTGTGCATGTCATATTCAGATACAGACACATGGGAGAACACATTCAGAGCCCTAACCCGTAACAGAGAAAACCGATATGTTTCATAACTATTAAAGTTGTTTTAAGATGCGCGATATGTTGAAGCAGTCAACATATAAAATTATGTATTTATTGTAAGCCGTAGCACTTAGCTCTATCTTTAAAGTTTAAACAATCTTATTTCGAGGCGGCCTCTTGGCAGCTGCCCGTCAGGTTGATCTTGGTCCACTTCGAGTAATCGTTTCACCAATTCCATTGTTCAAAAGCCAGCCACCTAGCTATATGTGTTACATTCAAAGCTATTAAGAAATCGACTTCACGTAAGAACTTGTCGCGCCAACGTTGACTAAATTGTATATCCGAAGTTAATCTGAATATTTGCTGCTTGATCGCTCTCCTTCCCTGCGTATGGATGCAGTCGTAGTGGACAAGATTGTAATTATATAGATGTATATGATGATCTGTGTTTCTAGTTTGCATTTGTGTCCTCGCCCAGTCTAGCTTAATTGTTCGCGAAATCGCCTAAATCGGTTCTGTTAATGTGTCGGAACTACTTATGTAAAGAAGATGAATTGTCGAGCGGCTCCTAAGCAGATTGCTCCGATCCGATCCTAATGCAAATGTAAATAAGTCAAGTTATAAAAATAAGCATCACACAGACAAGCAGAGGAGGACGATGAAGGAGGACACTATATACTATATAGGGCGGAACTTAATGGAAAGATAAAATATATATAAAAATATAATAATCCCTCTTTATAAATATTAAATACAATTAATCAAAAGTTCAAGAGTAACCCCAAAAGTATTGCACTTACATGAATGTATTCAAAATTGTTTTCAAAATGAATTTCATCCTCTTTGTTTAATGTTTAATGTTTTTGTTAACCCGCTTTTAAATGTAAATGAATGCGCGATTAGTCCAGCAGTAATTAAATTTTATATCCTAGTACCTACCCCATTCTAAATCATTTTCAACATGTATCAATTATTAGGGCAAGGATGTCCCTGGCCCAGCAAAAGTATAAACTTGCACACATAAGTACATGCATATATGAAATTCAATTAAACATAATTACATTTTACGGTTTGCGTGTGTATTTTTATTGTTCGTCGAGTCAAGTCATAAGCAAAAATACTTAGTAATCTAAATTAAACTTAAACAATTGTTTCAAAATTCCAATTGTATTCTGTATCTATAACACGTTGAAACCGAAATCAATAAATTACTATACAAACTCAGCCAATTCAGGTGTTCTTACCTTCGGGTTCAGGTGCAGGGTATCCCAGAGTCGGCTGATTCTGACTCTCCGAGCTCAAGAAAGCTCACAGACAAGGATGGTAAACAAACCGGAATACAAGCCAACGCCAACGATTCTGGGGTGTGAACTTTCGACGGTGCCAGCTGACTGCAGTTAGCTTTCACTCCTCGCTCGCTCTTTCTCTCTTCGTTCTCGTTCTCGTTCTCCGGCTTTGTTTTGTTTTCGGGCAGTAACAGGCAGCAGGCCGGCACATGCGCTGGCCAAGAGCTCCCCAGCCGCTGGCTTCCGCGTCGGCTCTAAACTTCGCCGCAGAGTTCTGGTGCCTCAGAAGCCGAAGGGCAGTCCGTCGGAAAGTTAGTGCGAAGTGCGGACAAAGGGAGGAGACTTTTCCTGGCTGCTGATCCTGCTCACCTCCAGCTCCAGCGCCTGCTCCTGCCAGAAACATAAAAGTGGAAAATGTGATGTGTTCGCTTTAATGGGGATAAATCAATTCCGCTGTTAACTAGATTACGGGCGCTGAACAGACCTGGCCGAAAGCAGAGGCAGCGGAAGCGAAAGGCCAAATCAAAAGCAGGCCGTGGAAAATATCCGCACTCTTATGCGTTTGCGTGTGTGTGCGACAGTTTGTGGCAGTGTGTGTGTTCGCCTTACTTTTTCATGCGCAATTTGGGTTACAAAGCGAGAAAAACGCTGCTTTAAATGCATTAAAATGTTTTAGGCACGGGCTTCATTGATTTTCCACGCACAAGAGTATGTGGCTGGGAGCGAGCCGATGTTACAGCCACCAAGTCCACTCGGAACAAAGGAACCAGCGCCAGGCCAGCGATGTGGACAGAGGCAGTAGCTCTAGCTGCCCCGCAGTCGTAGTCCGTGCACCAGTTCTTAGCGGACCAGGACCCTCAGGACCACAGGCGGAAAGCAGAACAGGCATCCTGGCTCCCGTACTTCCGAGCAGCGGCCTTTCCGGTCTCGTTGGCGCCGCCAATGGCAAGCACCACCACCCTCACCTCCTCTCGCCCACGCACACCTCCTGCCGGCCGGCATATGCAGCAGTGATAGCGGCATTTCCACGCTGAGCGCCATCTCGCCGCCGCTCTCCACCGCGACCACGGCTGCCGCCAACGCGGGAGCGGGCGGAGGAGGCGGTAGTCCCCAGCTGCGCACCTCACCGGCACTGAGCATGCTGGGTAGTGCTACTGCGACGGCCAGCGCCAAGCTGGCCAGCAGCGGAGGCGGCACCCTTACCGCTGGCATGCTAGGCCCGGCAGCTAGCATCGACCTGGGCAGCTCGCCCTGTCGCACCGCAACTACAGCAACTCGCTGAAGGGTTCAGCTTTCGGCGCAGCTTCGACGACAAGATCATCGCCCCGCCGTACTTGTCGCGCGCCCACGCCATCCCCTATCCGCACTTTCATGCGCCGCAGCCCGCCTCTACCACGCCTCACCACCACCATCTGCATCAGCATGCAACCGGAAACGGCAGTGGGACGGGAACGGGATCCGGTACCAGTGCTGGAGGAGGACTGTACTCGCCGGCCCACCAGCAACCGCTCTCACTGTCAACAGTGGCCGCGGCTCTGCCTCTGGCGCCGCTCTACGGATCACCGCTGGCGCTGCCGTTGACCTCGTCTCAGTCCACTACAAAGCTCTCCTACCGCGACGACTTTCTTCAGCAGATTGGGTACCTGCCAACCACGCGCATCTACAGCACCCCGACCAGCATCGTGGACGAGGACAAGGCCCAGCAGGACTTCCTCTCACTGTCGCTCTCCCCACCGCTCAACCGGCGTCGGGACATGCCGGCCCTGCGAGGACCCTTCGTCAGCTTGTAAGCACAGAGAGATAAACCCTGCCCTAGCGGTAATCCGTCAACTAAATTATATGAAGTATAGCAGCATCGTGGATCTATTTTTTTTTATCTTCAAATTTTCAATCCAGTGTCATTTGTCTATAAGAACCTAATCTTAAATATCGGGAACTTTAAAGTAAAGAATCAAATGAAAAACAAATATTTTAAGTTTTTCACATCGTCAATATATGTATGTTAACTTAAAACCAAAACAACCAATCAACCAAATCGAGGATACTATTAAAATGGTCTTATTTTATATATTCTTGCAAATAAAAAAAGTATTTTCCATTTTTTTGCATCTTCACATAGTTAACTTGGAATAAACTCGTTACCAAAAAAATTCTATAAAGTTTCATATAATACATCCAGCCACAAAATAAAAAAAATGCCCAGCCTGTTGATGTTTAGGTTTGTAGATTAGTCTCTGATCTATATTGGTTTTTTTTAGATGTTAATATTTTTTAAGCATATTATTAAAGTTTTATTGAAAAAGTTTGTTTTATACCTTTGCCTTATAGATGGCATTTGTATGGAAAATTTATGGTGGTAAATAAAATTCAAAATATGTAATTTTGTTGATTTTACAGTTTACAAATATTCAACTTCAAGAATTTTGTGTGCTTTAGGCATAGTCACTTTTAATGGTCATGTTATCCGTTGCTAGATATATAAAAGCTTATCTAAATTTTGAAATTTTTCGATAAGAGAAATTAATATTTTTTTAATTTGATATATATTAGATTAAGGATATTTCACGTCCCAAAAATGTAGAAAACAAACATTTTTTCTGCGGAAAAATATATGTTAAGATTCTGACCACATCTCAACCAAAAATTCAGATAACATTGATTTGGAAGGGTGCGCTCTTGTACAGAATACGTTGACAAGTATTTTTCTGCAGAAAGAATGGTTTGCTTTAATAAAGTTTTAAGGACGAGGCCGCATCCTTTAATGCGCCAATATCAAATCAAATTAATACATTGTCTAGGGTATAAATAGCGATTATTTTAATTTTTATCTTACTTCAATTTAATTTTGTAAAATTTTTGTTTATTTAACAAAGCTTTAGTTTATTTTTCAATAGCTAAATCCGACTGTTCACTTCACATCTAGCAAAGTTAATATATTCATCTGAAGGCGGTGGCCAACATTACTCTTTAATCTAGTAGATATCTGGGCTAAAACTTTAAAAAATTTCTCTCATTTTACTTTAACTTTGAAAACTAATGAAACCATTTTGCAACAGATTTGGAAGTTGTATTCTGTTTGATACTTCTTTTGGGCGATCAACTTGTGAAAAAAAACACGTCTTGATTTTTTCAACTGATTTTTCTGAGTTTTAGGATGTTAGCAGCATGTTAACATTTGAGTTAACAGGATTAACATGTCCACTTTTCAAGTTTATCAACCTGTTACCACAAAGTACTTTATCCAATATACATGAAGCAAAAATCGAGTATATTCATTACCTGTAAATAAAACATCCGATGGCTAAAATTATTGCCTACAACTCGAGCTTTAAATGACAACGTAAATGCAGAAATTTTTTGTGTAAAACTTTAAAATCTTTAAAAACGTATCTATAGAAAAAAAAAATTTAAATATTTTTGATCTGGGAATTCAACTACCAGCATTTTGAGGTAAACTAAAGTTATTTTGTTTATTCTTTCGAATAAAATAGATCGTTACCGATTTTTGTGTAACGTCACCGATTTTATTTTTTGCCTGTAAGAAGATCAAAATATATTTATCTGCAATTCAAATATTATTCTGTTAACCTTAAACTTCACAATAATGGGCAGGAAGAAAAACAGGATAGCTAGATTCGCTGATTTAAACGAAAGGATACAGTAAACTCCAATTTACTTCCAAAATTTGTAACGTTATCGACTAATTCTGACTCTTGTAACTCTTAAAGAGGGTTAATAAAACAAGTGGGAAAGCTACAGTCGAGTGTGACGACTGTAAGATACCAGTACCCAAAGCATTGTGGGTAAAATTAAACTGCACATGAACATGGGAAAAGGAAATTTTGACAACTGAAGACAAATATATATAAAATGTTGAGCAACACTCAAAAGAGACAAATGTTGCTAGGAACATGTTAGCAACTCTCAAAGCGACAAATGCTAGGAAATGCATGAGCAACACCCAACAAAGACAAATGCTTCTAGGAACATGTTGAGCAACACGCATCGCGCTCTCTCTCTCTCTCAGATACTTTATTGTTTAATAACTTCTATGTTTATCATCCGATTTTACTCAAATTTTCAGAACACGTCCACGATTGCCTACTTGTTAAGATCATTTATTTTACGCCGAAAATCAAGCATATGGCTTATATACCGTTTTTACTATTTTCGGGCGGAAGTGGGTGTGGCCAATTTTTAAACAAACTTGATCTGTGCAATAGATTCCAATGTTGTCACAAAATTTGGTAACTATAGCTCTTATAGTCTCTGAAATCTGTTGTTTCACACGGACGGACGGACAGACGGACAGACAGACAGACTGGCATGGCTAGATCGACTCGGCTGGTGATGCTGATCAAGAATATATATACTTTATGGGTACCGTAGATTTTTCACTGCGTTGCAAATATCATGGCAAAATTATAATACCCTGCAAGGGTATAAAAATGAAGGTGCAGGCCAATATACCGATTTGCAGTAGCTTTACAGTACTTACTATAACCGACAGTAAAAAATCACAACAAGATAATAAATGATAAACACAAATTGGTTCTTAATAGAATATATTTACATAATTCCTCTGGCCCCACGTCGCTTCCCTGAGGCGACCGCTCGGTTTGTTTACGTTTTAATTTGGACTAACTCGCAAGTAGCGCGCAACGGGTAGCCGAGGAATTCCTCCCCATCCCTTTCTAAGCAGGTGAAGTCAGTTTAACACAACGTATTTCACACCAGCACAGAGTAATGCAATTGACTGAAACGATGACGTTTCTCTGCCATTTTCAGCTCTGCTTTTGCAGAGTTTTCTGATTTGTTGTTTTACACGCTTTTATTTTTAGTCTATAAATAATAATTTGGGGAGCAGCGGTGAATAAAGATTATGCCATTGTGTGCGAATGTTCGAAAAGTGTGGAGCACTAGGGTGGCGCTTGGCGAGCGTTCTTAGCTTTAAAGGAGTCGTTAGCACATCCCAAAGGAGCAAGTATTGACCCAAGAAGAGGGCTTCGTGGAAAATCAATGCATTCTGGTTAGTTCACGAACTCGAAAACTTGCATGTTTCCGTGGGGAAATGTTGCATGCATGGCTCAAAGGTCCAATCGAAACCAAAATATTGTATGCTTTCGAAAATTCTTGGAATTTCAGGTATGCAAAACCCTGTTGTTCGAACCCCCATTGTATGGTAGGAACCAACTCGCATACAAATGTGTACGTATTTAACACATATAGGCGAGAAAACTTGGCGCGATGCCGAAAATCTCGAGGAACTGATGATAATAATGATGTGTGTGTGTGGTGGATTCTTTCTGGTGTGGTGCAGTCCATGACCGCAAAAGCGCCGACCAACATCGGCAACGACATCGACATCGGCTTTATGAAGTACACATGGATAATGACGCCAACAGATAGACACAGAGAAAATGAAACAGCACGACAAAGATTTTTAATGTAATGTTGTAAAAGTAGACCTTTATTATATACATATATTCAGTCTCATATATTCTTAAGCATTTTGGAACTCCAACAGAAATGTTCGGAAAAATCACATAGTTTTGCGAGATTTTAAACATGGTTTTGAAGATATTCAGTAGTTCGAAGATATATTTGACTGTATTTCATAGCAGCTGCTCTTAAGGATTAAATGTTAATCCAAATATAGTTTATAGCATTTGATTTTACTTATGAAAAAAAAACTAGAAAGGAAGCTAACTTCGGGAAGTTTAAGATTATATACCCTTATATTAAATGGAAATCGATGGAAAAACTTTACTTAAGTGCGTACAACCTTTATGGATAAGGATACCGAACTTTGCTTATTTTCCTATCTTCTCATAGAAATCAAATTGATCCAATTGAATTAAAGGATCATATTCTAAGTTTTAATCTAATATCTGTAAAACAACAGAAATCGGCTAATTTGGCCCGATCGTTCCTATGGCAGCTATATAAGATATAGTGTTCCGATTTTGAAAATTAGACTAGTTTGCGTAGCAACGGGCAGACGGACGAATATGACTCGTCTGATGATGCTGTCAACTAGGCCCAAAACTAAAATATTCATTATCGTATTTTTTGTGTATAATTCATAAATGTATAAATCCAAATCATAATATTCATAATAAAATGATTACATAGTATATTTTAGTGTTTTCGTAAAAAGCAGACTGAAAAGTGAGAAAATCTTAAATTTGTACACTGTTTAGTTAAACTTTAAGGGCATTTTTCAA